>BMAU01000244.1:600000-917500 GCA_019973935.1 Trichonephila clavipes | reverse complement strand
AGTAAAATATTATAGATAGGTACATAAAACACACAAGCAATGAGAAGTGTCGCATGGTCAACCACGGGTACGGCCATTTGTGCTGGATGAAATATAGGAACGGAATCTCGTCGCTACATACAATAACGTCAAAAATACAACAGTATAAAAGAATCGTGCATCTAGTCAATAGTCTAGTTTTGTTTCGTGTATGATTCCGAGGTGTGTAGTGAATGCAACAAATTTTGACTTGTTTTCAACAGAAATCAGTATCATTTTTGTATTGTGATTTCTTAAAGCAATTGTTGCTTTCTTGTACATAAATTTAGTAATCAAAGTTATACTTTTGTTAAAGTTCATTTAAAAATAGTCTCATTAAACTAAACTTAACTCAATAGTGCAAACCTCTTTTGTGCCCATCATAGTATTCGTGACCTTGGGCGCTGAGATGCATGAGCAGATATTCCGATCAGGTGGTCAGTTTGACACGAAACCCCCAGTGTTTAGTTCTCAAGTAAGCTTGGTACTCATTTATCGACCCACTGATAGGATGAAAAGCTGAGTCAACCTTATCCAGTCCGGGATTTGAATCCCGGACTTCCACTCAGCCACCGAGCTATAAAATAACCTTATTTTATAACGTTTATCAGTATCGTTTTCATTTATCATTTTCAGGGATCAAAGTTACGTTTGAATTTTTTTCTACTGTGTATGAAAATAAATTTATTTCATTAGGAGGGGGGGTCATGGTCAATTTTTTTATGTGGAAAGGGACCCTTAAACATAAAAGTTTGGGAACCACTGCCGTATATAAACCGTAATACAGTGTATAATTTTCTACTTCTTTTCGCTACACATAGTCAGAAATTATTGTAATTTCTTGAGATATTTAACTCTTCATTTCTTTAGTATCAAAACCAAAATATGATCTGTCTATCTTCATGCAAATTTTACAAAAGAATTATTGAACTTTAACTCTTTCCTGAAGAATCGCACCATTTACCCTTAGTCGAGCCCTGAATAGTCACCAGCACGTGACCAATGTTGCCGAGACGTTGGCTTGAAACCTCGTGCCGCTGAAGACCCACAGTGGAGAGAGGCTGATGAACATTAAATCTGTCGAGGCTCAAAGTCCTCCCGTTTGCAGGGTATGAATGTTTGGAGAATGGTGTCAGCTCAGGTGTCGTCCTCGTCACTTGGAATTAGTTCAAATTTACGAGGTCCATCACGAATAGCCCTAGTGTTGCTTCACGATTCGTCGCACATTAAAAAATTAATCATTCCCCTTCGTCGAAAGATGTATATATTTTTCATTTCTGTAATTTGTTTATTTCCTTAAACACAACTACCATAAGTTTATTACGCTACAAACAATATTTGTTTATTACACACAAATTAACATATTTTGCTTACAACTCAATTACATGAACGCTTAAGTTCAGTTATTTATTTTTAATTTAAAAAAGAAACATACACCGATGTTTACCCATTAGTTTTAATGGATCAAGAGACCGATTTTAGCAATTTAATGCATATGTTATTGAAAAAATTATAATTAATTACTTTAATACTATTTGCAAGACATAGCTCTTTAAAAATTGATATTAACAGATGAAAAATGCTCATAAATATATACCTTAAACAAGTATTTGTTTTATGTATTTTAAGAAGATTAGATATATTCAGTTCCTTATTGAATAGGGTTCTTAAAAAATAAAAGAGATTGCATAAAAGAGCAACTGCAAAAGAAAAAACGTATAAATTCTTCAAGGAATAAATTCCCATGAATGAAAGAAATTAATTAGATTTCTAAAATTAGCTTCTTAGGAAATAATAACAGTGTCTTGTTTCCGGGTGTTGCTTGATATGCGAAAAACACGTTTTAAACTATAAACATCGAAAAAAGTCTTGTTTACAGATTTTAAACCGAGGTATTTTCGAAAGAAAAGTATTTGTATTTAATTACCATGAAAGGGATCCACTTCAAGACACGATAAATATTAATTAATTAACTTGAAAATAAACCAAATCTTATGTTTTTAAAATTTTACTATTTTGTTGCATGATTGCTTAAATTTTATTCAGCATTTCTGAGAAAAGAGAGAAACTTGATCTATTAAGCTTTCAAAACAATCTATTTATGTCATTATCTAACTAAACAATTTTACTTTAATTAAATTTGATTCCAGTTAATTTTAAGTAATGCCAAGAAATTAGCTAGTATACATATTATATTAATTTAATTATTTAATAAGGAGTAACTAAAATAATTTTTTTTGTTGACCTAAGTAGGAATTGACTTTTAAGGTATCCGACTACGTTCGGAACCGTGATTTTGCAAAAGCGCATAAATGGATAATTTTCATGATATTTAGTGTCACTTACATTAGAATATATACATAAAATTGTTTTAAGGACATTTTGACAAAAAAAAATCTATTTAAATACAATATTTTGGCAAAAAATTAACTTAGAATAATCTTTTTTCCAAATGTTCTCCTTTTGTGAAAAATGCTTCTATTATAATAATATTTTGCCTGTATATAGCTCAAACCTCCGTTCAGAGGCTCAACTAGAATTTTTGAAATATATAACTTAGAAGTGGGTTTATTCATATTTTACGACAACAGAGGGGAGCAATTTTAAGAAAGAAACGCGAATAACTATTTCAATTGGTGGTAACTCTTAAAATAATGTGAATTTTTCAAAACTTCTAGTTGAGCCTCTGTAGAGAGATCTGAGCTATATACTGGCAAAATATTATTATAATAGAAGCGTTTTTCACAAAAGCAGAGCATTTTGAAAAAAGGTTATTCTAAGTTAATTTTCAGCCGAAATATTGCATTTAAATATTTTTTTGTCAAAATGTCATTAAAACAATTTTAGGCATGTATTCTAATCTAAGTGACACTAAATATCTTGAAAATTATCCATTTACGCACTTTTTTAAAATAACGGTTCCGAACATAGTCGGATACCTTAAAGAAAAGTTTTTATTAACAAGGCATTTAGTAGTAAACCTCATTCTGAGATAACATACTACTAAAAATCGGGGGAGTATCAGTTGATTAGAATAACGTTGAAAGCCTTCACTCAATGAAAAAAAAAAAAAAAATTATACGTTAAATTATTTCCTATTTTAAAATCAAATAAATTTATACCTTACTATAAAGTACTCGTTAGTAAGAATATTTACCATAATTTTTTAATACATAAAATAGATTTCATAATAACAAAATCTGCAAAAGAATTTTATAAAATATTTTTGAATTTTTAAATAATAATGGATGAAATAAATTTGAAATGATATATTTTGAGACAATAAAGAATTCAATTCGCAATTTAATTTGATTTCAAACTCGTTAAAGCATTCAAAGCTATGGTTAACTAGCAAAGATATTTTTGTGGAAAAAAATGACTTTAAATATCACTTATTTAATGGCGCTTCCTCTTAATTCGTATTATTTTCCATAAACTGAACCAGTGAAACGAAAAATATTGCTTGACTGGAGAAAATTAGTATTATCTTTGCCCTCGGGTGTTTAACTTCCTCCTCACTTAAAACAGAGTTTTATTTGTTTAATGCGTATATAGATACGGCAGAAAACCTGTGGGAAGGAAAGAATCTTTATGGAGTATTTAAAAAAAATAGACAAACACTCGCACTTTTAATATAAATCATTGAGTAAGAATTTCTTTTTATTAGAAAATGTCGTTTGAACTTCAAAATGTGATATATATCACGCATGAACTGCCAAATTAGTTTGCGGGTTGATAGCTTTAAAAAACTACGCCTTACTCTCCTTTTCCTTTTGTTCTGTATGGAGTATTTTTTTACTAAATTTCCTGTTTTAGATAAAGCTGAATATAGTTTTGAATAGTTGAAGCAATGATAATAATTCTATGTTACTCCACCCCATATAGAAGTTGGCCCAATTTTACTGTGTTTCAATTCAAAGAAAATATTTGATTTACATCATATACGAATTAATTTCTGTGGGGTAGTGATGTTTAGAGAAAATGTGAAATTAAAATTAACTATTCAGTAATTGAATGGTCGAATGATTAAAACACAGTGCATAAGGCAGAATATTTATCCCCCCCCCAGCACGCTTGAAATAAATTTCAACTAAATTCCACATAACATATTTTTTCCTTGATTTTAACTGTTTACACAAAATATTATTTTTATAAAATTAAGTCATTCTACTTGTTAATTTTCCTAGTTTTGTTATTTTATACAGATTTTTTATATGGATTGTTTAATAAACTAAGCATTATTCCATTTACTTTTTACTCTGTAGAAAGCATTTTTATTAAATTTCCTATTTGAGTCAATGCTAAATAGTTTTGAATAGTTTAAGCATGAATAATAATGCTATATTTCACCACTGCTATGTAGAATTTGGCTCTATTTTACAGTTCAAAGAATGATTTCAAAAAAAATATTTAATTTACATTACATTCCTATTACTTTATGTCGGTACTAATGTTTAAATGAAAGGAAGTTAATGTGAAGCAAGTAATAATTTAATGAGTGAATGAATCAAAACGATGCTTATATCAGGATATTTAGTTTTCCCACGAACACATAAATTAAATTTCAACTAAATTCCACATAACATTTTTTTCTGCTTGATTTTAAGGTATCCAATTACGTTCACAAGTTCGCATCGTCAGTGAGTGAGTGAATATTAACGTCACACTGCTTAGCTACACGAGGGCTTTTGGCGATGTTCGCATCGTCAGAGCTCAGGTGCCTTCCTCTGGGGAGGAAACAGGGTGTCAAGATTACTAGCGACAATTGGTATCTCGCCTATATGGTTCTAAAAAGTTATTCCAGCTTTTGGGGAATGTATTAGGTCTGCAATGGTAAAAATACCAACCCGCAGTCCAATAAAAAAAAACAGCGTTCAGAACCATAATTTTGTAAAAGCGTACAAATAAATATTTTTTATATTTAGTCTAACTTAGATTGGAGTATACATGTAAAATTATTTTAAGAAAATATCAATACAATAAAAAAAATATTTAAATGCAATATTGTACCAAAACATGAACGAAAAATTTCAAAAGAAAAAAATGAACACTTCAAAACATTCTCCTTTAAGGAAAAATGCTTCTACAATAATACTATTTTGCTTATACATAGCTAAGACTTATCCAGAGAACAAGAACAAGGATTTTTAAAAATTTCACATTATTTTCATAGTTACTACCAATTCAAATAATAATCGGTATTTTTTTATTAAAATTTTTCCATTTTGATGTATTAAAATATGGATAAATCCACTTCTAAGAAATATATTTCTAAAATTCTAGTTTAGGCTCTGTACAGAGGTTTGAGCTATGTATATATAAGCAAATTATTATTATTATAGAAGCATTTTTCATAAAAGGAGAATTTTTGAAAATAGGTAATTCTATGCACATTTTTTGCCAAAAAATTGTATTTAAATATTTTTTTTATTGAAATAATATTCTTAAAACAATTTTATATGTGTTTTCTAATGTAAATGACACTAAATATTTAAAATATATATATATTTGTTTGTATTATTTTACAAAATCACAATTCCCAACGTAGTCGGATACCGTAACTGCCTATACAAATTATCCGTTTCATAAAAAATAAGCCATTCTAGTTGTTCCTTTTCCTAGTTCTTTTATTTTATGTAGAAAATGAGGTTATTTCTTTCATAAATAATTTATATGAATTGTATGCCTCTTTTGTATATTCTTATTGTACTTTTAATAACACAAAAAGGATACAAAAATATTGGATTTGGTAACAAAGAAATGCTGTTGATTTATTTGTATAGTATATATAGAAAGGAATAGTGTTTTAATTGTAATATCAAAAATTTATTTCGATCAAAGCTTTTTTTGATAATTTCTGAAATTTTAGAATGTGTGTTCTCAGTATTTCAAAGAATTATTCGATTCCAAACTAAAAGATCACAAAAAAGTATGGAAACTCCATTATACAGGCCAAATATATATTGAAATAACTTTTTCACAGTTAATAAATTAATGCAAAAGAGATAAAATAGAAAACTAAAAATTAAGGTAAATCAAATCATCATATAAACATGCCACGACCCTAAGTTCACAGTTGTAGTTTGGGACACCGAAACAATAAACATTGTTATAAAAATAATCAACGTTATGTGGTTCAATCAATTTACTATCAATCGAAATTATAAATCGAGGGAGAAATCGAATTAGTTATAACTATCTTAAACTCGTAAGTAAACACCTATCTGAGTGCAATCTGATAAAAGAGCACTTGTCAGACCTCTCCTTGGTCAACACTACAAACTAGTCTAAAACTTCTTTTCCCTTTCACCGAGGCTTCCGAAAGGCACTCTTGTGGTAGCCCAGTGGTATAGGTATCGGATCTTGGCTTGCCTTGTCACGAGTTCGAGCCCAGTATCACTAAAGACCCACCGTGAAGGGCAGGGATGCACGTTAAATCTGTCGAGAGTTGAAATGTCCTCCCGTTGGTGTGGTGTGGTAGTTAGGAGAGGGAGGTACCAGCTCAGGTGTCGTCCACGTCACTTGACCTTGGTTCAAAATTGCGTGGTCCGTCGCCAAAAGCCCTCGTGTAGCTGAACAGTGCGACGTTAATATTCAATCAAACAATCCGAAAGGCACTTAACTAATCCTACTTTCATAACAGCGTAATGACTAACTCTAACACTCCCTCTTATAGGATTTAAATAGCATTCAAATTAGTATAAAATCAAGTTTTCTCTACGGAAGGCGGCTTCAAACTCAAACACCAGTTAACCCTTTATCTACCGCATTATGATTTACAGCATTTTTTTTAATGCAACATTATTTTTTTAATCACAACATTGAAAATTAAGGGATGTACATAAGCAAAATACTCTGCTTTGGGAAATTTAATCCGTTGGAGCTTATTAATTAATTAAAGATATTCAACTGTAAAATTAATTATATACTCTGTTCACTTAAAATAAATAGTCAAATCGTTTTCTAAGGTCTTCATTAACATACAAAAAAATAAGACACTTAACTTTTGACATTAATTTTTTTTGGAACAAATATGACAATCTTCGCAATCCCTTGAAAACGCCGTCAGCTGAAAATGCCATTTCTGCTATAAAACTATTCGTCTTCCCCGCTAAAATACCCATCATAAAGCCTGCGCTGCCTTATATCTTGGAAGAATGGATTCAAAGAATATTCCTCGTATCATATCAGAGTATTCATAAAAATGGTTTTTCTATGTAATTTCAAAGTGAGTGGTACTTATAAGTACCGTCGGTAGATAAAGGGTTAAAGAAGTATTTCCACAAGAGGATTAGTGAAAGGAAGTAAATAAGACGCGTTACAAAAAAAAACTTGAAAAACATGTAAACTACATCATTTCTAAAATTTCCTCAAAAAAACTTTTTGTTTTAGTTTCAATACGTTACCTACTTTTACACAAGTAGCAATTAAAAATTTTCTATTTACCACTGATATGTTTGTTGTATGGTATAGAAGCCTGTGAAGCGTTCCAATTCACCTTTTCCGCATAGCCCTCTCATAATAGGATGGAGTAATTTAAAAGTAATGCTAAAATAATAACAAATCATAAATAGATACAATGTAACAATAAGTAATAAAATGTAACAATGAATCATAAATAAAATACTCAACTATAAACTAAATAAGGAACTACAAAACAGAATTTTAAAAACAATATTAATCTCACAAATTATTTTTATATTATTTAATGCACTCTCATTTGGGTACTTCTTTCTTGGAAGAAAACCAAACAGTTACTGTACAAAAAGGCTCTCTAAAAAAGTATACCCAACTCTTTTTTTTTTTTTTTTTTTTTTTTTACTCGATTCTAAAATAACATGGTACGCGAATTTAAAGAATTTTTTTACACGAATTTTTAGTTCTAGAATGAATCCCAAGAAAATTTGGAGTTCGGAGCCCTTGGGATGAGGACGATTTGATCGAATTTATGACAGTTTAAGATAATTAAGAAGTTGATAATGACGAAGAAAAAGTTCAGCTATAACAGCTGATTTATTTCGCTAGGACTTCAAATTTGCTACAAGTAGGAGACAACATTTTCTTGCTCCTGATCATGACACAGAGCATGAATTAAAATTTCGATGAATTCTTGAGTTTCCTGTGGCAGGATATCAAGAATTATATAAGTATAAATTTATAACAACAAAAAAACAACAGTGGCCTTTATTAATGAACAAAAATCTTCATTTGAATTCAACCAAATTCTTCAAAGCATGACACATCTGATGCTGATAGCATTTTTGATCCAGTTCGCAACAAACGTGCTAGTTAGTAATTTTATTCCTAATTTTAATTTTAATTTTTATAGGTGTATGTACTTATAGACCGAATTTTCACTGTACACTAATTTTTATTTAGAATTATTTTTGTTATATAAATAAGTAACATGGATTTCATTATTACTTTTTTTGCGTGGTTTTTGGGGAAAATATGGAGATATTTTTCGTCTTACACGATTTTTTGAAATAGTAGAAATGCATTTTTTTACACGATTTTTTTTTGCATGGTTTTCTAAGGAAAACCATCTATATAAATGTATAAAAATATTGGGTGTACAATAACGTCAATCGTAACTGTACGTTTATTGTTGGTTTAAGAAGCAATTACATGTGTGGATAATATTCATCATAGAGTAACCGTTATGTAGAAAAATAAAGTAACTTTTACTTACACAAATTACCACTTATTGATTCGTTCTCGAAAGAGCTCCTACGTAAAAGTATAGCAGCGAAAAAAACACATTTAGGGGGAACGTTCCAGAGTTACAGACCACCAGGTACTTGAAAAAGAAATTGGAATTAGAAAGAAATAATAAATGATAAAAAAAAAACTTTTATAAGTAACCCATTTCATGCACGAAAAAAGTTTGATTTTCTTTTGCTAAGACTAAGGAATGGAAAACGTGCGCAAGAAATAGAACATTTTATGCCAGTCGGAAAAGTATCGATCTTTTTCCACTAATGTTGTCAAAAATAGGTTCGGTTAGGCACCTTTTTTGTCCCTTTAAAGGTACCTTGCAGTTTTATGGCTAAGCTTCGCTTAACTTCTTTTATTCATCCTTTTCAATTTTTTTCTTCAATCGTTCCAGTACATTTTCAACACCAAGAAAAGAAATATATTTTGCTTTTTTAAAAAAATTTAGAGATGTATTTTATCCCATTTTGAATGAATCGAATGTATCCTATTTTTCTGGATACTAAGAAAACTAAGATGATACATAAGAACAAAATTTAAATTTTAAGAATATAGAGAAAAATCTTATTGTTCACAAATTGCTATTTTTGCATAAATACACTAAGTTTATTTAAATATTTTTTATGGAATGAGTGTTTTTCAACGTCTGACTACAAAGCAACACGAGAGCTATTGGCGACGGACCTAGTAATTTTGAACCTCAGTCAGGGTGAGTGAGTGAATGTTAACATCATAATATTCAAGCCATGGCCAAATGACGAGGACAACACCTGAGTTGATACCCCCTCTCCTAACTTCCACACCAACGGGAGGACATTTGAGCGTTGACAGATTTAACATGCATCAGCTCCTCTACACAACGGGTCTTCAGAGGTGCTAGAGTCAAACTCATGGCATGCCGGTCACGAGTCCGTTCCCTTGAGCACTAGGCTACCGCGGCGACACATCAGTAAGGGGACGAGGACGATACCTAAGCTAGCATCCCGTCTCCAAATCCTCGCAGGGCTTCGAGTGCCGAAAGCTTTAACGAGTATTAGCCCATCTGCGGGGTGGGTCTCCTGTGGGGCCAGGGCTCGAATTATTGGAATTCTCCCTTTGATAATAATGTTTAGAAAAAATTATAGATAATCCTAAGTATGTATGTATATATATATATATATATATATATATATATATATATATATATATATATATATATATATATATATATATATCACTTGAGCTTCAACTATTAGCTTATGCGTTTATTCGAGAAATAAAGCGTTGATAAGAATTATTTTCAAACGACAAAATGTCGAGAAAATCCATCATCAAAATTCCTAATTTGTGTTTTCTTTTGAATGTAGATCAATATTATTTATTTTCTTTGAGTAACATTTTACATGTGATAAATTTAAGAAAATAGCTCTATTTATGTACAGTTTAAAGCTAAAAATAGACGCAATTCGGTATTCTTGCTTTATTTTTTCGCTATATGGCTCAGTGTTAAAATGGCACAATTCTTAACAATAATAATTTTTTTAAGCAAGAAGCTCCTCAAAATAGAATCTTGGAAAGAAAATACAAAAATGCAATATTTAGCTACAAATAAAATAAATTTAAATTGGTTTTTTAAAATTCATAAAATTGAGCATCTATTGGAACCACAAATATTACCCATAGAAATAAATATAAAAGTAAAAAAAAAAGTGTTTCTCTGAAATGAAATAATAATGACTGGGATTGAATTTTTTTTTTCCTCTAAAAAAGGTTTTGTTAAAAAAAATTTAAAATTCCATTGGATTTAGAATAAGAAAACTAATTTTTTTTCTGTAGTACTATATGTAGTAATTATTTGTATAATAATAATAAAGTATACGACAGAAAAAAATATCTTTGTTTTATTCGTTTATTTTAACGAATTGTTTTATATTAACAGATATTCAAATATTTTATGGAATATTATACATTTTTTTAGTAAAAATCTACTAATTTTGAAAAAAGTATTATATTTCTGAAATATAAGTTCCAATATAAAATAATTATGTTTCAATAAATAAAATCAATAATTCACACATTGCAGAAATTTAAAATCTTAATTTTAAATATTGTAATAATATTGTACAAGTTATATTTAACAATAAATATTAATTATTATGTTAGTGATCAAAATACCCGGTATAAAGTGATAAAGATAAAAAGTTTCCTTAGGTCTATAGTAATCCAGTGTTCAACGTTTTGACCTTCTTCACAGATAATGTTGGAATAATTTCTCGTTTCTAATTAAAAGACTTGTACAAAAGAGATTGTGTGAACCTGATTATAATTTTTTTCATCAAATATTTTGCTTTTATGAAGAAACCTATTATTTTCATTAAACATCTAATTTTTACAATTGATTAGTAACGAAAACGATACAATTTTATACTAAAGTATCAATGTTAATTTGTTCCATTTTCATTATCAGGGTATAAAAGCAATTAAAACTTTATACACTTTTATAGTCAAATACACAGAGAAATACGCTTAACGCGAAAACGCTTAAGACGAAATATCAGTTAATACAAAATAATTCAACGGTCCCGACGAACTCCTTTATGTTTTCATGCATTTTTTTCTCTTTACACGAAACGAAATTTGCTTAACACAAAAAGATTTCCCTTCTGGAAATGTACACAATATGGAAAACACCAGCCGGATTAAACTGTCCTGTTGTATTATCGAAAGAATTCAACGCAGTAGATGGTGATAATGTTAGTAAAGCCCCAATTATGGGAGACAAAGATATTTTGGAGTTTGTTCAAAGCTTAAAAAATATCATTGATGCATATTACGACGATGAAAATGAAATGTTCCCACATCATGCGAAATGAGCAACGTAATGAAAGGTATGCTCAGTTACTTAAACATACATTCCAATGGTGAAATGAATAACAACATGGACAATATCGAACAATTTGTGGACAATTTGATGCTAAAAAAGATAATGCAAAGTAAAATATATAAGATTATTTTTCAAAAAATCAATAAACGTTTTGTTTTTCAAAAAGTTTGAAAAGTTTGTATTTAGTTTCTTTAAGATCTTGTGAATGTTTTTGTTTTATTGATTTTTATTAAATCTATACTTATATACATATCTACATAAATAAAATAAATGTATTAGTTTTTTTTTTTTTTTTTTTTTTTTTTTTTTTTTGCAATATCCCTTATCACGAAAAAATATTCCAGTTCCTTCAGTTTCGTGTTAAGCAAACATAAGAATTAATCATCATTATTTTTTTAATCATAAACTCAATTCCGATAGTAAAAATACTTAATAACATACTGAAATAAAATTCTCTACGTAGCATATGTAGCAATAACAACAAAAAATAAACAACTCTGAGAGGAAAAAAACGGTATAAGCTTTCGATTGATTGGTCATACCAATCAAAAATCTCACTCACCTTCAACGCCGACCAGTGTTGAGTCGAGGGAGGTATCCAAAACCACCAATGTTGAAAAGTGGCAATGTTTCAACTGTAGATTCCACTTCTTACGTTAAAAAAACATCCCACTATCTCCTATCTATGCTTCCATCTCTAATTTCAGGGGGTGGAGTTAGTTCTACGAATCCCGCAGTTTCTGCCTCCTTCAAAACTGCCCAGTTTACCAGCTGGTCAAACAACATCTAAAACACCGTCTGATGATCTCAAGCGATGTTCATTGCAATATGATTCCAGTTTACGGACGGGAGCTGTGTATTTGTTTTATATGGAGTAGATCTTTGAGGAAGAAACATCAAAACTCATCTGTGTATTGTAGACATTGTTTGGTTCAAAATAGCTACTTGCTAATCAACGTATTTGAATAGTTTCTTCGACTTGCAATGATAGTTGTTTGCATTTTTTGTCTAGCAATTAGTGATAGGCAAATTATAGTGTTTGGTTTTGATCCAAGCATGAAATGAGAAGTGTTTTTTAAGGACTGTGGTTTTATGATTTGACAAGTTGTACGTTGTTTGTTTTGATATGACTGAATGGACGGATATTTTTCCTAAATGAAAACAAAGATGACTGTTTCTTAACAAGATTTTACTTAGCGTGTGAATGAGTTTTTAAATTCAATATAAATATATCAGTTTTTGTGTAATATAAAAGATACGATTAACCTTCATGAAGAAAAAAATAATCACGTTTTAAAAATTGATGAGAAAATTTAATATGGAATATAAAGGTCTTATAATGATATTCCTATTGATGATTTTGCGTTAATTCTGACTTTTCATTTAAATTTCAACGGCAAATCTGTGGTTTCAAGAAAAATCTGATCAACATCAATTTG
Organism: Trichonephila clavipes; assembly: GCA_019973935.1. NCBI lineage: Eukaryota > Metazoa > Arthropoda > Arachnida > Araneae > Nephilidae > Trichonephila > Trichonephila clavipes. The sequence goes on along the minus strand of BMAU01000244.1, from coordinate 904,465 downwards.
AAATTTCTTTTTCCATTTGCTATTACGAAATTCGATTTAATTCTCTGAAAATAAAGGGACATTATATTTTATATGTCCTTCAAGACTTTCTTCATAAGCCTTGTGTGAAATGCATTTGAAAGACAGTATTGATTCGGTTATGCAATTATTTCCTTGAAGCAAAAAAAAATTGCTTGAATAGTGATGTCGACTGGAAAAATCACTTTGATGGGAAGTCATTGATCAATTCTCAAAAAAGGAACTTACAAAAATTTGTAAGTATACTTTTCTGAAATTATTATGCTAATTTTTTGAAAATTAAATCAACGTGTAATATTTAATGTGTTTAAATAAAACTTTAAATCATGAATTTGATCAACATAATATACAATTTATATAGTTCTAATCATGCAGTTGACAGAAGGAAAAAATATTGTAGTTAATATAATTTTTCTATTAAAAAAATTGAAAAAATAAAATTAGGAAATAGGGATGAATAAAAGAAAAATTACATATTCGAGACTTCGATAAAGGGAACAATAATGAAAAATAAACAAGTAACTCTATGTAAGCAGTAATACATAAACTATACTTCTCTAAATGAAATCACTGTATCATAAAATTCCAATAAAATTTCTAAAGCATATGTAATTTTTGCTTTCATATTTCTCATAAACAAAACTGATAATATATTTCCATAAAAATTAGAAAAAAATAAGGTATTTTATTTTAGTATACTTATTATAACTTCAGTTATGAGCTCTTCTTGGAATAATTTGATTGCTATATTATTTGGGGGGGATTTATTTATTGTTAACTATTTAATGTATTAAACAAAATTATTTCAACAGAAAAAAGTGATTTTCAATAATTCCTCCAACAATAATTGTTACTATAAAGTTTGTAAAAGTGTAATTCATTTCAATATCCAGATTGCAAAATAAAATCAGGAATTTAACTCTTAAGAAAATAACTAGTCCAATGCTTAATTTCATAGAAATTCATTTTACATAGAAATACTTGCCTATAATTTGCATGCATATGAAAATTTCAATTATCTCATATTTAATTTTTTACATAAAATATCTAAGCTGTCAGCCAACAGAAATCAAAGAAGCCGCTTTCTGTTCATTCAACTCTGTGCATTTATACTAACATGAATATTTTAATACATATTGTATATACAGTCAGACCTCGATTTACCGAACCCCTATTTAACGAATTTTTCTGTCTCCCCGATTAAAATGAATGCAGAAACCACTACTTAACGAATAATAAACCCCGAATTAAAGAATTATTTCGACAGCTAAAATTTTTTATTATTATTATTATTAGTTTGCATTAGAAGAATTGTATTTTTTCTCAAATGACATATCTTTTTATCCGAAACAGAAATTGTTTTCTTGTAAACAGCAAATTTTGACGTAAAAGGTGCAGATCATTATTAGACTTTACAGGTACAAATTAGTCGTGAGTGTAACCTGTCGTGTGAGTTTTAAATATGACAGAAAATTCCTTTCTTATCTCATGCCACTCCACAATGCAGAGGATATTTTAAGATTTTAACAATTATGTTACATTTGATGATGGACTGCCTATCTGTGCAACTGGAGTTGAGATCATTGTTGATTTGTCTGAGCCAATGAATAACGATAGGCGTAAATGACGTAAATTTTCTTCGCTGCATGAAGTCGCAAAAGAATTCTTTTGTATCAAGAATCATAAAGATTTTCAAACAACTGTTAGTCATTGTTTTAAAATTTCCAATTAACTGGTGCGTAATAATGAACTAATAGTTTTTTAAACTGCTTTGAATATAAAAAGTGTGTAATTTCTAACTATGGACATTTTTTGCGTAGTGGTTTATTATAGAATTTCCAAAAAAGGGAAATGTAAAAAAAACTATATTTTAGTTTGACCCCGTTAAAACGGATAACCCTGAATTAATGAATAAAATGTTTGGTCTCAATGAATTCGTTAAATCGGGGTCCAACTGTATATAAGTTTCGTTTGTAATATACGTGACTCAGTATCCTTCAAAATCCACCCCTACCTTTTGTTATGCTGATCCCGATAAGATCAATATTTTAAGAGACTGTTTTTCTCAAAACTGCACTTCGTAATTTTCCGTAATTTTTCTTCGCTATGGTCACAGTTCTTTCATTCCTTGCTTTATGACGTTTCCTTGAGAAAGGGGAAAGAAATGTATATAACAAGGGAGATGGGTTTTAAGTTTCCACATAAATTTAAAAAGTAAATATGTAAGTAACGAAAAATATTATCATCTAGTTTTTTTTTCTTATTTATATCAAAAGTTTAAAAGATATTGAACATTAGTTATTTTTTGGGCATATTCCTACCTTTTTGATGATACAATGTTAACAAAGTAAAAAAAATTATCATCATTATTATTAAGTCATCATAAGGTAAATATAGCCAATTATTCTTTAGTTTTATTAGTAGTGTGTAAAAACACAGTATTGTCGTTCTTAAAGTATGCGACTACGTTCGGAACCGTGATTTTAAAAAAGCGCATAAAAGGATAATTTTCATGATACTTAGTGTCACTTAGATTAGAATACATGTATAAAATTGTTTTAAGGACATTTTGACAAAAAAATTATTTAAATACAATATTTCGGCAAAAAATTAACTTAGAATAACCTTTTTTTCAAAATGTTCTCCTTTTGTGAAAAATGCTTCTATTATAATAATATTTTGCCTGTATATAGCTCAGACCTCTGCACAGAGGCTCAACTATGAATTTTGAAAAATTCACATTATTTTCAGAGTTACAAACAATTGAAATAATTATTGGCGTTTTTTTCTTAAAATTTCTCCCCTCTGTTGTTGTAAAACACGGATAAACCCACTTCTAAGTTATATATTTAAAAAATTCTAGTTGAGCCTTTGTACAGAGATCTGAGCTATATACAGGCAAAATATTGTTATAATAGAAGCATTTTTCACAAAAGGAAAATATTTTGAAAGTGGGTCATTCTATGTGATTTTTTTGTCAAAATAATGTATTTAAATAATTTTTTATTGTAATACTATTCTTAAAACAATTTTATATGCATTTTATAATGTAAGTGACACTAAATATCATAAATATTATCCATTTATACGCTTTTGCAAAATCACGGTTCCGAACGTAGTCGGATACCTTAAGCGTGAGAGATAGAGTATTTTCTATTAAAGAAGAACAAATTAATCTCGTACAATTTATCACTATAAAAGAATATTTTAAAAGGGTTCTCAAAGTGCATAATGTACATTAAAACAATGTTATATTTCCCACACACGTGCTGAAATACGTTGTTATTGTTATAACCTTTGTCTTAACTTAGACTAGAAACAACACATTTCGTAATTTTTGTAATTTAGATTCATTTTACGTGAGGTTCAAAGCCCATTATGTTACCTTCAACCTTAACTAACATGCTTTTATTAGCTTCACCTACGTGTAACGGAATCTTTGAACTGGATTTTTACCCACTTTAAAAGATCAGAGTAATTCGAAATTTTCCACACTTGTCAGGGATCGATGACAATACAATAATTTGATACTTTTGTTTCATTGTTCTAATCAGGATTAACAATTTCCCATTTCGATATTTTTTATTGAAAACAATTATAAAATCCCCGTGCACCACAAAGTATCACACGGGGCTTACAGAAGTAAGTATTAAACACACATTCAAGGGAAATAAAAAAAAATTTTAAAAATTGAGGTTAAGAAGAATTACAAATATTTACAACAAATTCACAGAAATTTTTAAAAGCCCTTCTGGTGGAAAGAAGTTGGTGAAAATTCGGTGACCAATTAATGTTAAGTCTCTTGAAAACCAGTCTTATAATTATTCTCTCTCTGACATACTTGGAACACAGAAGGATTACATGTTCTATACATTTTCCTCGCCACCAACATTACAGTCACAGGAAGATGAAAAACTAAATTAAATTTGTTCAAGTAGCTTTTGAAATTACCATGACCAGTGAGAAATTGTATTATTTTGTAGTTAGTGTAAAAATGATGGCATGACAGTCTCTTATTAATAGTTGTAAAAAATTTCTTTGTTATGCTTCCTTTATCAGAAATGAGATATTCTTGGTTCCAAGACTTTACCATTCTTTCTTTTGTGATCTTCTTGTAAAACGATTTAGGAATATTAACGTCAATGTCAATTTTGCGCTTGGTTGCCGCCTTTGCAAGACAATCGGTTCGCTCATTCCCAAGAACACCCGTGTGTCCACGAACAAATGCAAAATCTATTTAGATGTTTTTATCTTTTAGGCTTTTAAGTTGTTTGGCGACTAATTCCAGATCCAATTTCCAGATTTGGTGACTAAAAGATTAAGTTACGACTCTAACGCGAAAATGTTCACGGTTAACACAAATGCAACAAACAAAAAAGATAAATTCATCAATGAATAAATGATAGTTTTAAAAACTAAAAAAAACACGCTTTTACTGTAGATCGAACTAAAAAGTAAAAAAATAATTCTTAATATAAAAATAAAATGATTAACGAGAAAATTAATATTGTGGCAAAAGCGTGGGGTGGTCCACACCAATTGTTATAATTTCTTACTAATTCTATTCCGAAATGCAGAACTGGTGTAAAAATATAGTACAAAGCACACCCCACACACTTTTACCACAATGACATTAACATTCTCGTTAATCATTTTATTCTTATATTAAGAATTATTTTTGTCATACTTTCTTTAATTATTGGAAATCATTTTAATTCAATCTAAAGAAAAGATTAATCTCTCATGTATATAATACTTGTAGATTTTTTTCTTGCCTTAAAGAAATATTTATGTAATATATCTTCGAAAATTTGCATAATGCATCTGCGTGTTCTGTTCAGATTATGCTGATTTAATTTCAACAACTGCCTTATGTGTCACGGTACCTTCTCCTCGGGTGGGTTGAGGTTGAGAACTCTCTGATCACATTGAGGTTCCTGGGTTGCGAGGATCCGAATGCATAAGTAATTGTTGGACACGAAATGATGATATTCACAATAATTCCCTCTTATTAATCTAATCCAGGGGTTCTCAACCACAGTGCCGTGGCACTTTTGTGAAATTATTAATCTCTGTGAAAAAATAAAATCCGGAACACCGAATATTTCTGCCGTTTTATAGAAATAAACTTAAGATGTTCGTGATATATTTTTTCGTTTATTCTTTCGGGGATAATTGGATAAAAAATTGATTGGTTTCTTAAACCACTTGTGATAACGGATACGCCTGTATTTGAGCTAACTTTAAATGAAGAGGAAAAAATATTTTCACTCTGTAATAATCGAGATTTAATTTTAAAATGTTTGGAAGAGTCAATTAATTCATTTTGATTTAAAAATAGAGGCGATTATCTCATAATAGAAAAAAAAAGGTTTAAAAGTATTGTTACAATATTTTCTACTTCTTATTTGCGGGAATTCGAATTTTCAACATTGATAAATATAAAAAGGAAAAAAACATCGATACTTTCAAATGTAGGTGACAAAATGAGAGTGGCATTATCATTTTTACGACCAAATATAAAAGAAATTACCAAAAATCATCCAACTCAAATTTCGTATTAAATGTATCCTTATAATTAATTTATAATTAATTACTCAATAAACAATGTGCTGTCCTTATTGTACATATTATTTTATTTGACATTGACAATTATTATCATAAACTATTTTATATAGTGTATTACAGATAAATAAAATTCTTTTAAACTTATTTTATTGCTAGTGTGCCGCCAAATTTTAAAATAGTTAAAACTATACCGCAATAAAAAAAGGTAGAGAATCACTGATCCAAGCGTTAGAACTAAGTACGTGATATGTAAACAAGACAATAAATAATAAGAAATAACTAGTACTTACCTTTAATTAAATGCAACCTCTGAGCTCGCCAAAGAGAAATCTAATAACTTATAATAGTGGAACGAGACGGTAATTCCGAACGATAATTCAGACAGTACTAGCGTGGCGATATTGTCTATCTAATACCTATTCTCTATCTCACTGACTATTAATATGCTAATTAATATTGACGTTCATTTGTGGCGTTGAGTTGTTCTAACTCAAAGTGCCAATTTATTTGAATGGAAAAAAAATGAATTAGAGGATATCCCATTTCTGCTTAAGTCCCAATTCGATGTTAATACATCCCTTCTTTACAGTTTTTTTATATCTTTTTTTATTTCCACATAAAAAGCTTCTCCCTCAATGTCTAATAAATTACATTGGCTGATCACTTTTAGCTTCTTTTTAAAGGATTAGATTTTAAAAGTCATCCAACATTTCTTTCGTTGAATCAGATCATGACTTTTTTCCAATATTCTTCTTCGTTTGGAAGAATTTTATTCTTTTTACCCGTTTGTCAAAATTAAAAAGTTATAGAAGAAAGTCATGGTAAAGATTTTTTTAAACTAAAATGTAACTGTGAGTCCAAGTCATTAAGTAATTTTCAGTTCTCCCCCCAAGTATAGGGAATTTTATGTGTGTGGTTTAATAAAAGGAGTGCATTTTAAGTATACATCCAATTCTTTTTTTCTACACTGTAGATATATTCTTCGATAAAAAGTGTAAAAAATGTACAAAAAATACTATTTGTATAGTAAAAAAAGAATGCGTCTCGTATAACTTAAAATGAATGAAATTATAAATGTGGGAGTCCGAATAAATCTTCGAATAAAAATCAGACTCTTCAGAAGGCGGGATTTTAGATTGGCGAGGTGGTTTGTCTAGGGGTAAGTATTTAAGGGTGAGTGATGAATTATTAATTTAATCTAAGTCATTTAAACACAAATACTTCAACGTAAAAGAGAATTTATTTAAAGTTAAAGGGAAATATTTACAAAAGGGGATATTTACAAAGAGAAAGAAATGCAGGAATTAGGTTAATTAAAAGTTGAGTTATACCTTTAGAAGACGGGGAAATAAACCTTTCTCATTCTTGGATGTTAGGACTGGTGGTGCCGCGCTGGGCGCGGAAATGCGGTAAAGACGCGACGTGTTGAACAAGCAGTGGTTAGTAGGCCTCTGCCGAAAAATTATTCTAGTCGGAGCTACGAAAGCTCACTAGATGGCGCTGCTTCGAAATGCAGTAATAAATAAAATTGAGATTTATGGTCCTCTGAAAAGGATATGACTCAACCTTTTAACAAAATGTTTCAAAGGGAAAATCCTACATAAATGATGAATTTAAGAAAGTTATTTAATTGAAAAGTCATGTAAAAAAAGTAATGAAAATCAACTGTATGTTATATTTGCGTGTTTACATTTATATATTTAACATTTACACATTTAGTGATATCATAGCCATTTGTACCATTAAATGTTTGAATAATAATAATAATATTAAATGCATATATGTTTCAGTTGAGAAGTAATAAAGTAAAATTAAGAACACATACATATGCCACAAGAAGAGAAAAACTTCCGATTAAAAATGTTAGAAATAATATCTTGTTGATAATAAGCGCATTGATTTACAGCGAGGTGAATCGAAATCGCTAGCTCCACTAGAAAGATCTACCACATCCACTATGCATGAATCCAATGAAGATTTTCGGCCAGTAAATAGTGCCCACCCGCCAAGATAAACTTCTTTCCTAAATAATTTGCGGCATTGGCCTTTTTTTTATAAGAAAATCTATTTATTTATTTATTTCTCTTTAATTTTGCATGTTTTTTTATATATTTGGTACCCAGCAAAACAAATGTTCAAATCTTGTTGAAATTTTAGGTGGCTCTCTTCATTTTGATCAAAGCATAAAAAAAATATTTTCCATGCTTTTACCTAGCGTAAGCCCTTAAAAACTTAACTAGCCATTAATTGATAATAGTGATTCTAAATCATGTTAAAGTTTATGAGCCGTGTAAAAAAAGGGGGAGAGGAAAGGAAAGAAGCGACTATAGATTTTGGACCGTGTTACTCGAGCACATTTAATTAATATATTCATTATTCTCTAAGCATTCAATGAATTTTGAGCATTTTCAGTTATTCCTTTCTTCTAACTCTCACAGCAGTTATTGACAAGAATACACTTCCTTAGATTTTTGACCGACTTTTTATGGTGTAAATTTCCTTAAAAAGCCCATTTCTCAATTTAAAAAGTTCTTAATTTTTTTTAACTATTAAATGTCTGGATTTTCTTGTGTACATTTCCTATTTTGAAATATTGAATTGGCTGATAAAACAATTTTTCGTTATCTCCTGCGCGTTTTTTTGAAAACCCCTTTTTCTACGTATTTTTAATTTAATATTAAATTTTACCTCTTTTTTTACACCCTTAACGTGTTTAAAAAATGTTAAACTCATTATTAACAGATAAAATTAAATTTTCGTAAGCTAACATATATAAGGCAAGCAAATTTATGTGTCATTAAAGAGTACAAATTTAAGGTCCCTACATCGAAGACAACAAAATAATCAGACGCATTTTTATTATTTTATATGTTATTTGTAAAAGATTGTAGGATAATAATAATTTTTCTTTAGTGATTTAATATGCTTAAGATTATAATGTAAGTATTTAAAGCCGGATTTCAAAACCAATAATTATCTTTTCCCTCTATCTAACGTGTGACCATCATAATATTTTTATAACGTAGCATATTATTTTGATCACAAAACATTAAGAGAAAAATAGTTCATATTTAATTCAAGTAATATTTTAAATATATTTAATGCTATCTTTGAGCATACAGAATTATTTTTAAAACATACATTATTCTTATTCTGCATTTTTCAAAGAAACAATACTATTCTATTCCAACCACGATGGAATTGGTCCGTTTTTCACAACAGAATCGTTATACTTAAAACTTATAATTGATTAGATCACGCTATCATATTCTCCTTTCATCTGTTAATACTCTGTTAATACTGATAATCTGTTAATACTGATATTGGCTTACATTAACCCATTATCGACCGCATTATGATTTACTGTAGTTTTTTTTCATGCAATATTTTTTTTTGATCACTACATTGAAAATTAAAGGATATACATAAACAAAATACTCAACTTTGGGAAATGTAATCCATTACAACTAATTAATTAAAGATATTCAACTGTAAAATTAATTATATACAATGTTCACTTAAAACAAATAATCAAATCATTTTCTAAGATCTTCATTAACATACAAAAAAATAAGACACTTAAATTTTGACATTAACTATTTTTTCGGGACAAAAATGATAACCTTCGCAATCCTGTAAAAACGCCTTTAGCTGAAAACGCACTTTCTGCTATAAAACTATTCACCTTCCCCGCTAAAATACTCATCATAGAACCCGTGCTGCCATATATCTTGAAACAGTGGATTTCAAAGAATATTCCTGCTAAGTATCGTCAGAATATTCGTAAAAATGGTTATTCTATGCAATTTTAAAGTGGGTGGTACTTATAAGTACCGTTGGTAGATAAAGGGTTAAACTGTATAGAAATTTTTGCTGAGTTTCGAAAACTTCCTCTTTAGAATACTGCAGAGTAAAATTGTAGCAGTAGACGCAGAAAAGTAAATGATAGTTTACAAAACTAAAAAAACACGCTTTTATTGTAGATCATTGTTTTTTTTTTTTTTTTTTTTTTTTTTGAATTTATATTAACCATGAGTTTAATCTTTTAGTCTCCAAATCTGGAAATGGGAAATCATTAATCCTGATTATAGTGAGCAGTACAATGAAATAAAATTATTAAATTATTGTATTTTCATCGGTCCTTGACAAGTGTGCAAAATTTCGAATTAATCTAACCTTTTAAAGTGGATAAATATCGAGTTGAAAGACTCCGTTGCACACAGGTGAAGCTAATAAAAGCGTGTTAAAAAGAGATCAGGGCTTAATTAATCCATTAATAGTCATATAGAATAATCAAGGATGATAAAAGCCTCAAATTTCTCCCTTGGTGGGGTGAGGAAATTTGGAAACTGGAGATTCAACTCAGGATCCTCTTTTGCATCTGAAGAATGCGCCTATTTAGACAAAAACCACAATAATTTAGTATGCTCTTCTTAATATACTGACGCGAATATTTTTGAAAATATTTAGCATACTTTTAATATATATGCATATTATCTCCGTAAAAATAAATGCACTGAGAGCGAGATTCAAGGATTTTATGCAAATCAGTCGCAAAGAGCAAGACAGTTCTTTAAAAGCGGATAGTGAGTGAGTGAATATTAACGTCGCACTGTTTAGCTACAGGAGGGCTTTTGGCGACGGACCTCGTAATTTTGAACCATGGTCAAGTGACGAGAACGACACCTGAGCTGGCACACCCCTCTCCTAATTACCACACCATACCAACGAGAGGATGTTTGAGCTCTCGACCGATTTAACGTGCATCGCTGCCCTACACGGCGGGTCTTTATTGGTCCTGGGCTCGAACTCATGACATGCATGCCATGATCCGATACCTTTACCACTGGGCTACCACAGCCCCCTTTTTAGGAGCGGTGGAAATTTATTGTCGAAAAACAATCCTTGAAATACTGGATACAGTACTCAAATTCGCTGAGTAAATCTCAGAAGGCCTTCACATTTGCTATGGTGCTCAAACACAACTATCAGTGTCTCGAATAAAGTTATGTTAAAGATTATTCGCAAGCACCGCTCGTCCAACACAACAGCCGAATTAATAACTAATCGCTTGTCGACTCTTCACGGTCAAAACAAGACTAACTCAGTTTCGGTGAGCTACTCCCTATCTATACGTCTCCCGGATCTTTCGAGAATTTCATCATTAAAATGTGGGAAATCCCTTAGGTGTGTGGGGAACAATGGTTTTCATACTTTTTTTCTCAATGTTCATACTCTAAGCCATACTTTTTCCTCCCTTAAACAAGACTAACAGTTCCGATGTATCTCAACATGTGTATAAGAATGATGAGTCATATGTTGAGATACATTAGAATCCCACCACCATTCCCCTTATTTTTTTTCCTCTCACCTAAAAACTTACATAAACTATTAAAAAATTCCGAATTCAACTATACAGTTAGTTGACGTGGAGTAGTTAGTTATCTTTTGCATGAAACTGGATCATTCAACCATTTTTAACTGATGTTTTTCTGAATATTTTTAATTTATTTTTTAATGTATTATCGTTAAAAAATGGGAATATATGCTGGAAATAATTGTAAATTTGTTGCAACGCAGTCTATGCCTTAAAATTATTTCACTTTCATTGACTTGTTTATAGTACTATTATCATAATTATAAAAATATACTTGCTATTCTAAAATAAGTGTTTCCGATTTTACTTCCCAACTTTAGTAGGATGGTGTGGTCACGGCAGCCTCGTGTCCATGGTCATGGACTCGTGGCCGCCATTTCATGAGTTTGAGCCCTGGTGCCATTCAAGACCCACCGTGTAGAGGGTCTGATGCATTATGATCTGTCGAGGCTCAAAGTACTCTCGTTGGCGTGGTCTGGAAGTTTGAAGAGGAGATACCAGCTCAGGTGTCGTCCATGTCACTTGACCATGGTTCACAATTCGAGGTCCGTCGACAATAGCCCTCGTTTTGCTTTATAATGCAACTTTAATAAACACCCCTTCACTAGCAATATGGCAATAACTTTTGTGAGCAGAAGGTTAGATATTACCGGGTACAAATTTTTCAGTCCAGCTAAATCACTAGATCTATTTCAGTTTAATGCAATTGCTTTGGATATTGCTTGTTATATTCTAGAAATATTTGTTTTAAAAATTATGCGTGGAATCTAAAATTCTCAAATAAAGTTTCTTAAATCCTACTGTCAAACGAGATTTCCTGATATAACGATTCTAAATAACATACATATATTTTTTCAAAATCACACACTGCGTTGCTATAAATGCTAAAAATAAAGTTAAACTGATCGCTGAGACTTTTTCGACTGCTTTATTTCGCTTCAAGAATAAAGATGTTCATTACTTCCATCTTATTCATTCAATCCTAAAGGTATCTTTGGAAATAAAAGAATTGATTTCTGAGGCGAAAATCATTTGAATTGAAAATAGGATAGAGAATTAGCATTATAAAGCATTACTACGAAAGCTGATTAAGAATTTGAAAACCAAATGAAGTGATGAATAAATTTTGCCTTTTAAAAGTCACATCTTCAAAAAGTTATTCGTTATAATAATGCCTAGCTGAACTTACGGCATTAGCATTATTATTGGTGCTGTTGTAACTTTATTAAATATAATTATCTAGGTATCTGTATTCTTAGATTTAATGTACTATATAATAACATACATAGGAGATTAAATCTTCAATAACAGGATGTAAACATGTCATGTTATGGTTTTAATATATGAATTATTTTAGGATAAACTGGTCACTAGCTCGTGTCAGGGATTGTCGAGTAATGGGTTCGAGTCCTGATTCCCCTAAAGACCTGCTGTGTGGAGGGCTGATGTATGTTATATCTGTCGAAGCTCGAAATTCTCCCATTGGTAAGGTGTGGTTCGGAGAGGGTGTGCTAGCTCAAATGCCACCCTCATCATTTGACGAAGGCTTAAAATTTCGATGTCCGTCAGCAATAGCCCTCGTCTTCTTTTATAATGTGAAGTAAATTCTATTCATACTCATCGCCAAACTATCCAACAGTTCTTGAGGTAAGAACTCCTATTCCTCAATAAGCATCTGTATCAGTCATATGGTGTTTGTTCGCTGAAGGATACGATCGTGTCACTAGGTGTTTCCCCAAAACATCTCACGTGTTAAATGGGAGTTAAATCAGGTGAGTGCGTTGGTAAATCCCTTCTTCGAATATCTTCATTTTCTAGAAGTTCCTATGAGAGGGAGGATTGTTTTATTCCTGTAGAGAGTCTCCGGTAAGTGAACCCCAGCTGAAACTGTGGGTATTCATGTTGTTGATGTTTAATGCCACCCAATCGGCAAAGGCCAGATCGAGTCATCATGACAAAGAACTAAGCTGTACACCTGTGGTTAGCCATAGCTTCGAGCACCACACAGATATCAGTATGATTTGGCTCTTTCCACCTCAATTTTGAGGGAGAACGCCTTGAGGGAAGTCAAGGGCCTCTCACCTTTTTTTCCCTTCCACCAACTTCACAATATTACTTGTGGCTCGACGGCTATTTAGAGTACCCCCATGACGCAAAGGAACTATACAGTTACAAACCTCCATGCCTTCTCTGAGATTCGAATCCAGGCCCTACGGCATGGGAAGATTGTTTCATTTCGATAGAGAGCCTCCGGTAAGTGAACCCCTGCTGAAACTGTGGATATTCAGTCATAGGTTCATCATAATTCTTCCCATTATTACCTCTGAAATGGTCTCTTTCCCTGAAAGTGAGATGAAAAGGTGTCCCTACTTCTCTATGTAGAGAATTATTTGTCAGACTGAAACGACTCTCATCAGTAAAGAAAATGTGACTTCATTAAAGGAATTTTCCTTCCTTATATTCATAATACCACTCTAAGCAGTGCCGCTGATGGATTGCTGTAAATGCTAGGCAGAGTTGAAATCGGCCTAGGACACCTTTAGTCCAGTTGCCGTAAACAACTGTTGAGCAATAGCGCTTACTGTCTGGTTTTGATCTTTTTCGCCTGCGTGACGATATATCTGTCATCATTTATTGTTGCTTTCCTTGGCCGATCCCCCGCAATATTTCTTACAGCTGAATCTTGCTTTGGAGGCTTTTATCGAAGAACAGTTTTGTCGATTACCAATTCTTGGGCAGCACTTTTCAAATTATACCTCTCCTCAAACTTACTCTGATCTTTCTTCCACATGTAAAGACGTTTTGAATGTTTCTTGTAACCATCTGTACGTATGATTTTTCATATTCACTTTCAGTGAATGTCTGGAAATGTGTATTTTCCCTTCTTTTACATGAAAAACACATTTCCACACGTTTTGCGCATCCTCGCATCACCTCTGATGTTATGTTTCTGATATTTACATATGAATTCAATCTCTGCTGATCTGGCTTTTCTAAAACGCAAAAAGTCATTTTCTACAATTTCATCAACGTATATGCTGAAAAATTCATTTGCTGTTTGAAAAAAATCTCACTTTAGTGTAATATTAAATCTGTGGGAAAAAATAGAACAAGCGCGCGTTTCTTGTGTTAAGCATTTTTGTCAAATCCCGGAAAATTTAATATTTTTATCCGGATATTATTTTTAATTTAGTACATATTACGAGTAAAAATACACAATTTTTTTCAAAATTTAATTTTAAATTTCATTACGTTGTAATATATTTAATGTAGTCATTTATAATAGCTTAAAATTCAACAATTTAGAACTCAGTATTAAAAAAATAATACTGATATTTTTCTAGAATTTCTCTTTTAATCATCGAAGAAATTTTTATCTAAATACATCCATCTCCAGCATAACTCCAGGTATTTCAGTTAATTATACTTAAATTGAGAATTAATTGCAATTTATAAGTTCTACAAAAGCTACACCTCCAATTTATTATACAGATAGGAAGAAAGTAACATTTTAGCAATGTGTATGCCATGAAAATAGAGTAGTGCCGCTGTACAAATGTCGTTAACTATTAGTGAAATGAAGGTGGAACACTCAATGGCCACTGCAATAAATTTTGATTTACCAACGAGATTTCTCTAGAGACCGATTGGGACTTGAAATAATGGTCGTTGAATGAATGGATTCATTACGTCTCTGTTTCTCCCAAACAAGCTGCTATATTAGGAATTGCTGAGTATTAATAAAACAAATTGTTTGTTTGAGGAATTGTCTTTGGATAAGGGTGGTAGGAGAATGTAGCGCAGACTTTACTTAATAAAAGCGAGAGGGCAAACATTCTTTACTAAGTTGTAACTTAAAAGTTTCTGCCACACTTGTTGCTTTATTTGACTCTAAATAAAGTAACTAAAATTGTAATATAATGAGAGAAAAGAGGATTTTTTTTAATTAAGGTATCGAACTACTTGCGACAACTTTTTTTTAAAAAAAATGGAGGTATTAGGAGATATTTTTGGGTTTTAAGATTTATTTAGTACTTTTTAAGGAAAAAAAATGCTAAAATTAAGAAGAGAAAAAGAAATTATTACTACTAAAATGGAAGAAAATAGATAAAAATGTACAAAAAAATACGTAAACGTGACCCACTCTGAACAAGAAGTTTATGAACAAATTCCCAGTTTTTCAGTTTTGATGTGTTATTTTGCTACTCATTTTTGAAATGATCTTCCGGATAAGAGATATTTTAATTTTTTTACAAAAACTAGAAGACTTTATCTTAGTTATTATAGGAAATTCCTCGAAAAAAAACAGGAATTATGCTCCTGTTCAGAAAAAGTTTTAATATATTTCAAAAGTAAAAATTACTTAATTGTCTCAAAGGAATATCCATTGATATATAACTAAATTTAAAAGTTTTAATCAAGGTTGTGATATATTCTGTTTAATTCTTACTAAATGTTCTTAGAAACAGCACATAGAAGACAACAGTATAAATTAATTAGTTAATGAATTATTTATTATTATTTAATGCGACAAACACATAAATATCAGTCGATTTGTTTTCCTTTCTTTTCTTTTTCTCTTTTCTTTTATTGATCAAAAACCTATTTTAACCCTTTGTTTGTGTCCTTTTATTTTTAAAATTCTTTAAGTTTTTTTAACATATTGATTATAGTAAATAATGTGAGCAATAGATTAATTTAACTAACTTTTAATCCCTAACAGACTAATAGTAAGTAAGAGTTACATTAATGTCACACTATAAAGAAACATGAAAGTTATCGGCAATGGACCTCATAATTCTGGACGTAGGTCAAGTATGACGAAGACGATATTTGAGCTGGTGTTTCTCCTAACTACCACATCCCACCAACTGGAAGACATTGAGCTTCGACTGATTTAATGTGCACCTGCTGCCTCTACACGGTGGGTCTTTAGTGGCACCAGGACTGGATCCCGTGACACACCGGGCATGAGTTCATTATTATAACCACTAGGCTACCACGGCCTTGTTAATAGTAAGAAAGAGTAATAAAAACCCCTTCAGTTTAGTGCATATACATGTATCCTTTTTATAAGAGCTTAATTTCTTGAACTACTTTCCTGTGTAAGTTTAAAAATCATCCCAAATATTAATTTTTTATCATAAAAATTCATCACATAATTATTTGAAAATAAGTTCTATTACAGTAGAGTCCCGAAAACTCGACACTCGATAACCAGGCAGTCAGGATAACTCAGTCAAATCCTTGCAAGTTGGAAAATATCTCCCCGTGCACAAAACCACTTGTTCCAGACACTACGTATTTCTTTAAAACAAGCAGCCAGTTTTTGTAAAGTCTGCTACTTAATTTTCATCATAGGAATTTTGTGCCTTTAATTAGTATTTTTCTGAGGTGTGTCTGATCAGGTAAATTGCTGTATACTATGTATTCGGTAATTTTTATTTACGTACAGTAAATGCTTTATGCCTTCATAAAGTACGTACTTTTTCTTTTGTTAACCCGGGTGAGTGAGTGAGGGAATATTAACGTTGCACTGTTCAGCTACACGAGGGCTTTTGGTGATGGACCACGTAATTTTGAACCATGGTCATGTGACGTGGATGACACCTGAGCTGGCATCCCTCTCTCCTAACTACACACCACACCAACGGGAAGACGTTCCAGCTCTTGACAGATTTCGCGTGCATCGCTGCCTTACACGGCGGGTCTTTAGTGGTACTGGGCTCGAACTCGTGACAAAGCCAGCCATGATCCGGTACCTATACCACTCGGCTACCGTGGCCGCTGTTTAACCCGGGAGTGGGTGTGTGTGGCACAAAGTCACCCCAGGCTCACGAAATCGTTAATTCTGAGAAAACTGTTTATTTGTTACCAATGACTAAGTCATATCCTCCTATATGACAATCTTCATGGAAATTAAAATGTATTTGTCACATATCTCCCTCTTTTTTAGGGAGTGGCAAACGTTTTTTGCAACCTTAAGGTACTTGGAGTGACTGAGTTCCCCATGCTGCCACTTTTGTTCCAAACTTTTTCTATGAACTGGCTATATTTTCTTCCTGTGAGCAACTTAGTGGTTTAGATTGCCATGTTTTACGACTTATTATGGTTTATAAATGTAAATGAGCAGAATATAAAAAAAAAGAAATGGGCATGTGTGATCTCTATTGAAGGAAGTTGAGGTTGATCAAGCAAGGGAAGAAACTACTAAAATAATGTATATTAATCATGATAGCGAAAGTAAATTTGAGAAAAGCGATGAAGTTATG
Organism: Trichonephila clavipes; assembly: GCA_019973935.1. Taxonomy (NCBI): domain Eukaryota; kingdom Metazoa; phylum Arthropoda; class Arachnida; order Araneae; family Nephilidae; genus Trichonephila; species Trichonephila clavipes. The sequence continues at coordinate 887,230 of BMAU01000244.1, read as the reverse complement.
AAACGTTTCAGTTAAAAAAAATTTTGAAATGCTACCTAAAGAACTCCATCAAGCAAAATACGAAGCTATAAGTGTACCACAAGACACACTTCACCCTGTAAAAAAAGCACAAGCAAGAAAAGTTCAACATGCTATTTGTTGATCATCTAAGGTCAATAAAACTACAACAACTTAAACAAAATATTGCAGTTTTGCCTGCAAATAACATTCTCGTAATGTTAGCGAAAAGTGTCTGTGTGATTTCTGTCCTTTATTATAGTCAGGCACATTTAAAACTTCTTGGTTCTTTTGATCGATATTTTTCTCAAATTATCAAAGAAAAATTGAAAATTTCTTGAAAGTAGGTAAGTATACTTTCTCTTAATTAAATGATTCACTGGAATATAATGATTTTTGTCGTGCACAATAAAAATCTTTTTAGAAAAAAGGATTGGGGTGAGACTCAGTTACCCAGCGCGACCATTAACGTTAGTATCGAGTGCGTGCCTGCTCCCGGGCTAACAAATTTAAAGTCAGACACTGTATAAGATCATGTAGTAAATCTTTAAAAAAAAGGAATATATAAAACAAAATGAACAATATATATATATATATATATATATATATATATATATATATATATATATATATAATGCATACTTTTTAAATGATTGATTGATTTAATATTAACGTCGCACTGTTCAGCTACACGAGGGTTTTTGGCGACGGACCACGTAATTTTGAACCATGGTCAAGTGACGTGGACGACACCTGAGCTGGCACCCCCCTCTCCTAACTACCACACCACACCAACGGGAGGACGTTTCAGCTCTCGACAGATTTAACGTGCATCGCTGCCCTACACGGCGGGTCTTTAGTGGTACTGGGATCGAACTCGTGACCAGGCAAGCCACGATCCGATACCTATACCACTCGGCTACCGCGGCCACCGCATACTTTTTAAAACAAAAAATATAAAAAAAAATTAATCAATTTTTAACGCTTACATGCTACTCTATCCATATAATTTTTAAATACCATCGAAAAAAAAAACATTTACATTGTAATGCATATTTACATTTCGAGTATAAAAGAGCTTTTTTTTTTTCAATCATCTTTAAAAAAGGATTACAATAAGCTTTTCGTGAAAGGAGGGAAATTATAAAAGGATTTCATCTGACAGTGAAAAAAAAAGTGTAGTTTTCTTTGCTTTGCTTTTTTCATTGCATAAGCATTGCATAATGACTTTGAACTTAACTTCTTCACTCAAACGGAACGTCGCATCGACCGTTTTTAAGAGATAAAGGGGTGTTTCGTCCTGTAAGATAATTATGTGCAAAAGGGAGATGTGTAGTGTAGAATGAAGCATGTTTCTTTTTTCATATTTCTTCTGTTTATGAAAAGAGCACTTTGGTGGTATGCCTCTTGAGAATTTTAAAAGGAATTCACAAATTTGAAATGGAATAATGCATTTAGCTTTTTGAGGAAAAATCATTAGAAAAAGTAAATTCTAGATTCAAGAAGAGCTCTTGTTGCGGTTTTTGTACCATTTATCATGCCCCTAACAAAAAAAAATTCCCTAAAAATTCAGACAAAGCTAACAAAAGAAGTCAGACCGAGAATTTGACCTTGTAAGTTATTTTGTAGTACGTGTGTGCTGAAAAAGCGATCAACTCGATGAATTCCAAAAGAAGTAAAAAAATTTAAATTATTCGAAAGTTTCTATGAAAATTTGCATGCTAATAAGATTAAACGTGGTGAAGAGAAAATACTTAGTGGAGCTATTACAAAAATTTGAAATATGAATTGACTAAGAAAACTATAATTTTCTGTGGTAATTGCCGTATAATCCGGAGTATAACGCGTACAATTAGCACAAAAAAAAAGAAATCAAAATTTACGTGTGTGTGTTATAGAATCAAAAATAAAGGAAATATTAGCATAAAAAATTAAATTTCTACAGGGGTGATAAAAAATGTGTACACACACTTTAAGGCTGGGTAATATGTTTATGCCCTACATTTGAGATCACATTGTCTGTAGGGTCAAGTTGTACGAGTTGATATTAACAGTTGGCATTCGTTTTTCGAAGTGTTCAACAATTGTTCAGCGACAGTTTAGCTTTAGAAGGGAAAATGAGACCATGGCGCAAGTATGTCTGACTTTCGAACAGCGAAAAAGCATTTTGCAATGGTATTTATTGGAAGTTCAAGAATATGAGTGGAGTGCAACGACTGGAGATAACAATATGGAATGGAACCACCAACACTCTTAAGCATTACTAGCCTTCGAAACTGATGGAACAATAAAGGATATGCATAAGGGACGGTCTAGACGGCACTCACATCAACAAGCGAAGCATCTTCTGTTGCAGTGCTAGATTCATTCACATGGTCACCACAAAAATCGACATCCCAATGTGCACGTAAATCAACCTTGATTAGTGCTAGAATAGTTTGTATGTTGCAGAGAGCAAAATGGAAAATTTACGTCCCACAAATGTTACACACCCTGAAGGAAGACGATTCAGACAGAAGAAATGAGTTTTGTGAATGGTACCTCACGCAGGTTGAAAATGATGTAAATTTTATTTCCCAAGCGATGTGGTCTCTTTTACTTATGATGTTACAAGAACGTAATGTGTGTACAGCAAGAAACCACGCACACTAGAGAAACTGTCCTATGAAATTGAAACGGCTAATCCTGTATCCACTCTGAGAGATGTCATCAATAATGTACGGCATCGTGCTTTCAAAAGTGCTTGGAGGCGGGTGGATTACAGAGAGTTTGAACACTTATTGAAACTCTTTGTCATTTTTATCCTTTGTAATACTTATGATAATATACATGTTTTTCTTCATCAAAGTGTGTATATCTTGCTTTGATCACATCTGTACTATCTAAATACTGTTTAGCTAAAAGAAATGATTACTTTACAAACTTTTATTATTGGGTAATATAAAAATTTCTTCATATACTCGACTTCCGTTATATTGAATTCTATTTCATTTTTTCACTATCACTGTTGCTTTGATCTATAAATAATCATCTTCCATTATATCTAAATTGTTAGATATACAATATTTTTTAAAAAAATTTTTAACTACGCCAGGTTTAATTTCATTCAATGCTTTAATCATCCACTCAGACTATTTCTAGAAAAGGGGAACATTATCCGGCGAATATACCTAAAATTTAAAAAATGCAGTTTGAAAGTATAGGGCGTGCGTTATACATCGGTGAGCGTTATACGCCGGAATATACGGTTTATCTTCCAACAATTAATATTTTCTTTTACCTCCCAACAATATTTTAACCCATTCACTGCTAACTACAAGATATATCGTAGGAAGCGTGTGTTCCAAAACTGTCAGCTACGAGATATCTCCTAGTGTGTGTGGCATTTTTATATTGATTACATATCGCCATTTGAGTTAAGAATTATTAGAAAAAATGAATGAAAAATTCATATAGTCCAAAAAATGTATTAACTATTAATTTCTATTATTAAAATTATAACTTAGACGATTAGATTGTGTAATATAATAATTGTGTGTGTGTGTGTGTGTGTGTGTGTGTGTGTGTGTGTGTGTGTGTGTGTGTGTGTGTGTGTGTGTGTGTGTGTGTGTGTGTGTGTGTGTGTGTGTGTGTGTGTGTGTGTGTGTGTGTGTGTGTGTGTGTGTGTGTGTGTGTGTGTGTGTGTGTGTGTGTGTGTGTGTGTGTGTGTGTGTGTGAATGTATTCCAATATTTTTTTGATGCAGGATGAGTGCTTAAAAGCAAGGATCAATGCAAAGTGCTGGGTTGTTGGGATGCAATGAACAAAAATACCTAATCTTTTAAGGGGATTTTTTTGCTTTGTACATATTTAGCATGGCTTTATAGGCATCTTTTTTTTTTGTGGAAAGAAGATATTCTAAGTAATAAAAATTCATTGTATTTGTATTATAGCTGCTGTTTTCTCCAGTATTGCTACCATCTCCATAAAATAAATGCATAACTGATTCCTCCTAAAATGACGCATTCTCGTCTTTTTATTCTCTCGATTCCTTTGGTTATATAACATGTATGCATTCTGCAGGAAGATTTCGAAGTACGGTAGAGTGATTTTCTTGTACCAACGGATGGTTCTCCTAAAGTCTGCTCTAATTATAACTCAACTGTCCATTTTTATTGCTTTACAACTCTTTATAATTACCATCACCATATAGGTTTTTCTCAGTAAAGGTCTTTACACATCTGTATAAAAATCTGATATAACATCACACACCCGACTGTAGCCAGATGATGTTAGGTGACGAGTTTGTAAAATCAAACAAAATGAAAAAAAATCTTTGTATATGAAGATTTTTATTGAAAAAAAACCTCTGCAAGATATATATCTCGTAAATAGCTCTCAGCACAGGAATCTTATTCAGTGACGCCCTCTACAAATTATCTCGTAGTGGTATTTTTTTTCAAAAAAAATTACTCTACATGCCATTACAATATTAAATCAGCAACTTAATGTAATTATATTTTTTAAAACACTTTACGTTGTTTCCCTTAAAATAAAACCGTAACAACCAGGGCAAGACACTCTAAATTTGCCTGGAAGTGTGAATATAGGTTAAATATCTCTATAAACATAAAATTCCTCAGATTTATTATAATGGTTTATTCTCGAAGTTTCTTTTCAGAAAATATTAAATTCTGTAGAATTTAAGAGAAATCACACTTTCCATATTTTCATATAATTATTCACCTTCCATAATAGAGATAATCATGTAAGGTGTCTCAATATTTTTTTATATAAGTACCCCAGTTATTCTTCTAATGTCTGCTTTTTTGATAATTACCCCAAAACTTAGCGAATATTCAAGTTTCAAATATTTTAATAACACACACATTCGGAATATTATATTAATACGTTTCTTTATATCTAGAGGTATTAAAATATTTTTCTTTGCCCATCTGAGTAATGGATTACAAATATTTTTTTTTTCGCTTTTCATTTGTTTATATAACTACAGCCTATTTTAAGCATGATAAAGAAGCATTGTGTGTGTGACATCCGTTATTAATTGAATAAAGTAAAATGAATGTTAGGTAAGATTTTCCGTATATTGAAAAAAAATTGTTGGCTTTATGTTTCATGTAATAGTAATGTAGAGATACAAGAATAACTAATATATATTAAACCAGGAATGAAATACAATAGTGAAAACTCTTAGTCTAACACTTTTCAATATTTTATATTTTTTGTAGTTATTTTAGCAAGGTAATAACAATTATAAGTAATTTTTAAGAGACATAGCCCTCTCTCTCGGAGAGACATCACATTTCATTAACTATTCATGCAATGTATTTTATCCTACTCCATTATATTCTTATATTTTCTGAAATATCTTTTTTTTTCGATTTTTGAGAGAATTTAAAAACTAATGGCGATTTTTTTCACTTTTATTTTAACTTTAGAGCACAAAATTATCAGAAACATATTAATTAATTAATTAATCCCGTAATAAGACTGATATAAAATTCATATGATAGTTCTTTATTCTAGGCATCTTTATATGTAAGTATAAATCATTTCATCTTTACAAGTGACTTGAATTTTGATAATGTTATCCAGATCTTACTAGTAGAAAGCAAAGCAGAGTACTATCATCTAATCTTAAAATGCGATGTGTGTCCCTTTTATGCAATGTAACATGAATTTTATTGCATAGCGATCATTTGACGAAATGTAAGCTTCCATGACGACTCTGAAGAATTACGTCCAGTTAACGAACCTTGAAAAAAACGGTATAACTGTCCTAAGAGAAAGATAGACATTTTAAAAAATTGTCCTTTATCAAACCATTTGAACTTATTATTTTTAGGAAAAATTATTTATATGATAAAACACAAGCATGGAAAAAAAACACAGGTTTCAAAAAATAAAAACTTACCTTCACATTTTGTGTGGCATTAGGGTATATTTTCACTGTGACAGAGAAACCCTGACTGTCGCCATATCTTCAACACACTATTTGAAAGTCAATAAGAATTAGATTCGAATATGGTGACTTCCTTTTAAAAACCTTGGCATTGCTTGTATTTGTTTTACAGCAGGAATTGATGTGATGATCTGGATCTCTGCTGCTTACGACTGTCTGTCGCCCCCGGACTAACTGTTCGATAGTATTTCAAAACATCCTGCTGCCGGATATGTTATCCCTCATGTAGTGTAAGTTAACATACATGAATGTAACTAAACATAAAGCAGCATTAATGGATGATATACAACATACATGATTGTAGGATATGTACAATCTCCATTTTCAGAAGTAAAATATTTGCCCTGCGCAGTAAAGAATATCCGGAATGATTCATCAAGTGGTCATACTTCTTCAGAATTGGAAATCGCTGATAATCACCATTCAAGTGTTTATTATGGTATCAGATAAACCGCTAGAGGCAATAGCCTTATGGAATGAGTGAAAACTGAGAAAACACTGTACCAATATCTGTTGTCACTAATGTGTAGTAAAATACCATATCATATCAATATATTTCCTGATTATATTTTATCTTGTACTGATGTAAGAAATAGTCTAATAGGGATTGGGTAGTGTCTTTTTGGTTTATAAACTATTCACCAAAAAGCGCGATTCAATAAAATGTTATCTTTTTCAAACTCTATGGGATAGATTTTTTAACCCTTGCGCTGTTGAGTTTTTGTCTCATTTGGATTCTTCTCCAGAGTTGGCGGTTTTCTTAAGGCGCGCTAAAACATGTCTTGGAGAAAGCGGTTTTCTTTTTTAAAAAAAAACCCGTGAGTTTAGTATATTTGTTATTTAATCCTAATCAAATATTCAAAATAGTAAATCATAAATAATAAATAATAACATATAATATATATAAATAAATAGTTAATCAAACTAATTAATACTAAACAAATAAAGTGTTCTTTGAGAATTCATAGATATTATTTACAAAATATATAGTTTTTTTTAGAGTATGATATATTTTAAAACAAGATTGTAAAGGTCTGCCTAACGCACCTAAAGGTGTGGGAGAAACGGAAGGAAGACTAGCCATATTCAATATAACTCAGTTTATACACTGTACCAACACAGTGCATAAATTCAATTAACCAAAGTTAAGAGATGCACCCAATTATCAAGTATGGAGAGCAACAATACACGAGATATGAGAAGACTTCAAATAATTAGAACACTTATGTCTGCTCAATAGCTTTTACCTCTTAGCTACCTAATATAGTTTAATTCTTAAGTGACAGGTCGTCAACTTAGATATTACATTTATCAGCCACTAAATATGTACGCTTTACTTCAAGTTTAATTACTCACTGCTCCCGTTAGCAGTCTACCCTATCTCTCTTTTCTAACCTGAAAGTTACAACTTTATATACAAGTCTTAATTTGCATGGTCAAGTCTTCTTCTTCGAGAGAAAGCTTTGTAATATAATAATTTTTAAAAACTCAATATTTCTCAAGAAGATTAGTACTTTGAGAGAACACAGATAGACCCGTCACAAGGAAATATATATAATATGACGCTGTTTCACACCTAAAAAGGAAGTTCTAATTCTCGTAAAGTATTGTGCTTGAATCTCTATCATGCTGTCTATTGCTGCCATCTATTAGTAAAAGAAACAACTACTTTAGAAAGCGATATACGTGTATGTAACGTTTGAAACAGTGTAAAAGACAGTAGACGCGTGCAGCGCGGTCGTAACGTAGAGGAATAGATTGAGGTATTTAATATGGTCTCACACCAAATTGCATAATAGGAAGCGTTAATATCAGTGTCGAATTTAAACTTCTTATCAATGCTAAAATTCCTTTTTCAGTACAGTGAAAATCGCATAACACGAAACTGAAGGGACTGAAATATTTTTTTCGCGTTAAAAGATATTGCAAAAAAAACATATATGAACAAAATTAAGTTTATTAGAGTTTATTTTATTTATATAGATGTGTATATATGTATATGTTTAATAAAAATCAATGAAACAAAAACATTCACAAGGACTTAAAGAAATTTAATGCAAAATTTTAAAAAATTTTAAAAAACGAAACATTTATTCATTTTTTTGGAAAATAATCTGATATTTTCCCTTGGATTGTCTTTCTTGTATAACATGGCCAATAAATTGCTCGATATCATCCATTTTGTTTTTCATTTCACCATTGTATTGTGCGTCTAAATAACTGCTCATACTTTTCATGATATTCCTCATTTCGGATGATGAGGGAACAGGAGCTGCATTATTCATTTCCTTTTCATCGTCAGAATCTGCATTAATAACATTTTAGGGGCTTTGAACGAACTCCAAAATGTCTTTGTCTGCCATAATTGGAGCTGTATATACATTATCATCATCTACTGCAATTAATTTTTCCGATAATGCAATAGGACAGTCCAATCCGGCTGATGTTTTTCGTATTTTGTTCATTCCCAGAAGGGAAATCTTTTCGTATTAAGAAAAAAAGAATGCATGAAAATACATAGTAGTTTTTCGGGACCGTTTTATTATTTCATGTTAACCGATATTTCGTCTTAAGCGTTTTCAAGTTAAGCGTATTTCACTGTTTATACATTTTGATTTAACTGAATTGAGGAACTTCAAAAAATAAAGTTTGCATAAAATTTCAAAAAAAAATTATGCGTCATTGAATATAATATTTTGTTTATAACGGTTAAAAAAGAAAATTGATACTTAACGAAAAAAAGCAGTGTATTTTCAAACAATGAAAAATGAAATTTCAATTTCTTCAAAGAGTAGAGAATGTCATTGATTGACATTTTTATCTAATCGAGATTGCTATGAGATAGAAGAAACAAAACATAATTCAAGTTTCATTCAAAATACCGCCTATGTAAAACTTTCCTCCACTTCTTTTCTGCATAGGTAAAAAAAAAAGAAAAAGTTTCAGAATATAATAAAGTCTAAAAAAATTCAAGAAATAAAACTTTAATTCCGAAATTTATATTACTTTTGGAATTTATAGGTGGTTTAACCAGTTTCATGTTATCAAAATGTATTTTAGACCATAAACTCGATTATATTTTTAAAGCAACATTTTGATTCAGTAGAAATAATTCAATGACTCAGAAAAATAGGTATTTGTTTATTTAAATCCATCTTCTTAATTCACCTCAAATAAAGAAAAATTTTGACTAAATATATGAATAAAAATAATGTATGTCTTCATTTTGGTAAAACTTAGCACGATACAGTTAACAATAAATAAATTACCAGATTAGATCACAACATATAACAAATTACCCACTTTTATTCAATAGCTCAAAAATTCCAAACATTCACAGTTTAACTTAGACCACACTACCTGAAAAGTTCCAATATCAAATTCCTCTCCCCCAAATTGTTACATCAGGTTTCTGCGCATTATGTTTTTCCGTTCATTGAAAAACAAACTACTAAATAAAATCTTGTTTGGGTTCAAAGGTAGAAAATAAAACATTTTGACCCATTACTCTTTAATTTCTGAAATATTATACTTAAGCAAAACTTATAGTCTGCTTTACACAACACGCGAACTTAATAAATTTTTAAAGAAATCATTTTGTTAAATGCATTTAAACATTCATATATTCAATATATCCCCCCGTAATTTTATATTTATATATAGATATATACAGTGTTTTTTTCAGGTATAGAAGTTTAAGTTGGCATTACTTTTCAAGATGGCGACCGATTTAACAGCTGTCAAGTGATTTATTCTCAGTTTGGTTTGGCAATTCATCATGAATAGACTCACGCCTGAACAACGCTTTCAAATTGCGCAATTTTATTTCGAAAATAATAGTTGATTTTCATAAGCGAATTTTGTTTAGCGATGAAGCGCACTTCTGGTTGAATGGCTACGTCAACAAACAAAACTGCCGCATTTGGAGTGAAGCTAATCTACAAGTGTATGTCGAAACACCGTTACATCCAGAAAAACTGACTGTTTGGTGCGCTTTATGGGCTGGGGGAATCATTGGTCCGTACTTCTTCAAAAACGATGAAGGCCACAACGTTACAGTCAATGGTGATCGGTATAGAGCCATGATTACTAACTTTTTCATTCCTGAATTGAACAATCATGATGTCCAGGAGTTGTGGTTCCAACAAGATGGCGCAACATGTCACACAGCTCGTGCCACAATCGATTTATTGAAAGACACGTTTGGTGACCGCCTAATTTCACGTTTTGGACCTGTGAATTGGCCTCCAAGATCTTGTGATTTAACACCGCTAGACTATTTTTTGTGGGGCTATGTAAAGTTATTGGTATATGCGGATAAGCCACAAACGCTTGACCATTTGGAAGACAACATTCTCCGTGTTATTGCCGATATACGGCCACAGATGTTGAAAAAGTCATCGAAAATTGGACGTCCAGATTGGGCTACATCCGAGCCAGCCGTGGCAGTCCTATGCCAGAAATCATATTGAAAATGTAATGCCACAAGATTATCTTTCGAATAAAAAAAAATTCATGTCAATGGAATAATACATCGTTGTTTTATTGCAATTTAAAGTTCTATACCTCTCAAAAAAACACCCTTTATATATATCGAATATATTTTAATATATGGGCGAAGTATAGGTTAAAAGTATTAACTAAGGTATTCCATTTAACTACAGTTCATAAATATAAAGTTATTGCAAATTACCAGATATTTATAAGCCATAAAGATATCATTTAAAAGCAAAAATAATAATTATTATTATCAATATGAGATGAAAGTGTTCTTAGAACTAAAAAGACCATGCTTTATTTCAATGTATTTCCAAATGGAAATTCTGCAACTACTTAAGTAAAAAAAAATTATTTTCAAAGTGTATTCAACGTTTAATGTACTTTTATTTTCTATTTTTCAGAAAACTTCGACATGTCTTCCAGCAGCAATGTCCTTTCCAGTTCCCTTCCTTATGGCTTCAATTCACTAATGAGCAACCCTTCCGATACTGAGCCCCCCGATATGCAAACAGCGCCAAGACATTCCTACGGAGAGGTTTCGTCAACAAATTCGAAACCCGTTATCTCAGTTGCTCGTCGAAACGAACGGGAACGCAGACGTGTTCAACTTGTCAACCAAGGATTTGCGATACTGAGAGATAAAGTGCCTCGTGACAGATGCTACAGGGGTCGACGGTCCAGCAAAGTAGAGACTTTACGTGCAGCCATAATGTACATAAGGCAACTCCAACAACTATTGATGGAAAGTCAAACAAATTTCCATCAGCAGAGCACTGGACAGAATTATGCTTATTTTGGAGGCGAAACTTTATTAAACGAGCAAGTTCCCCCTACTTATGACAGTTATACTCTCAATCATGGATTTCCAACCGACTATATGTTAACCCCAACATATCATCAATACGGAAGTAGTATTGATGAGACTTGCCCTGAATATGTTCATTGCAACCATACATTTACATACTGAAAACGTGTGATTTTCTGGCTCTTTGTTTTTCAAAAAGTATTTGTCCAGCTTAAATGTCTACTTACTGCCTAATTTCATAGGATTTTTTGTGACCTCTCCATGATTATTTATATATTTCTGTCAATAATTCGTTTAAGTATTGTTATTAAGTTTTAAAACATCATCAAAATATGAAAAAGGAAATCAAATTCGAGAATTTATAAATCGCAATGTTACAATATAATTTTAACAATAGCTCAAAATATTATTTGGAAAGAAACCAGATAATATACAGAATGTCCCAAAACTTAACGATTAGCGGACAAGAGGTGAAAGATGGGTCATATAGGTTCTGGAAAAAATTTTAAAAATTTTACTAGCACTTTTAATTATATATGTGAGGGCCAACACATTTTTGAAAATGCGGAAAATTTACATCCTCTTCTACATTCTGAGCTCTTCTACAGGAAGTACGAATAATAGGCAATCATTACGCATTTAATGGGGTTAAAAAAATTACTATGGGTTAATACAATTTTGAGTACACAATTATGATTCAGTTTTTTTAAATAAAATTATTTTGTAAAACAAAATGACACTGATTGTTACGTATAGAAATGTAGCAACTGCTTTGTACCATTTTGGAATTGTCACTAAATGGATCATCTTTTGAAATAACTTGTTTAGAGTAGTATGTAATATTTTTCTTTTTATGAAGCGTCAAAGTTAGGGGACATCATTTTCTCAAACCGGTACAAGCTACGTTAATTTTAATTAAACCAGCAAATGTATTTGCTCCATTTGTGACTGTAATTAATAGAACGGCTATGAAAGATTACGTTAGTGAAAAAATCACTTTGAAATTGTGGAATTTGCAGTCATAGTACCTAATGATGTGATGGAAGGTATCAAAAGAAATGTTTTTAAAGTGAGGATGTTCTGCAAATAAAAAAATTATCTATGATTGTTATGCATAGAAAAAAACCAAGAGTGTCGTACCTTTTTAGAATCTTAACTAAATGGTCCAATATTTCAGAAATACAACAGTTTTCTTTTTATAGAGAGTCAAAATTAGGTGACATCTTTTTCTCAAACCCCGAGTCACACAAACTACGTTAATTTTATTTAAACCAGCTAATTTTTTTATCCGATTTTTGACTGCGACTGATAGTACAGCTATGTAAGATGACTTTAGTGAAAAAATCATAGTAAATCTGTGAAATTTGGGGTCCCAGTAATTCATGATGTAATGGAAGGTGTGAATTTTCCCCATTTTCGAAAATGTGCTTGTCCTCACTTAACCAAGTGCTAGTGAATTTTTTTAAAATTTTTCCCAGAACAGATATGACCCCATCTTTCACCTCGTTCTCGCTTATCGTTAAGTTTCGGGGCACCCTGTATTGTTATTTCAAATTATGCTTGATATATATGGATATGTCGTAAGTTGTTTTTGTTTAATGTTACTACTTTGCTTCAATCTTTTAATTCTTAGGCTAGCTTCACTGTAATTCCCTCTTAATTTTTTCATTTAATTTACAAGCTTCAATCAAAAATACTATATATTTTGTGCTATAAATACTTTATTATATTCAATAAATTTCCTTAAAGTTGTTCAACGCTTAATTTAAAGAAGTGTGACAGTGTGACAAATATCTGATTAATTTGTTATCTAGTAAAATAGCACAGTAATAGAGAATTAAGTGAGACAAACTCTTTATCAATTTATTATATGTGTTCTAAATATTTTTAATTACTCAAAAAATGTACATAGTGTATTTTATTGCCTATAATAGTTTATGTGTGAGTATTAAAAATATGATATTTTCTTTATTGTGAACACGTTTAATAAAGAAAACTAGATGCCGAAAATGTTTGAATGTTTCATTTTTTCTACTTTAATCAAATACAAGATATTTTTAACTTTCTCAGACGCCCAATGACTATATTTTATTACCTCTATGAAATGCAAACGTTAAAGTTCGCTTTAGGATATGTATTTTTATAAATAGCTCTACAACTATTATTTAAAACTCTTTTCTATTCAGACGATCAAATCCGAAATACTAAATACTAAACAGATTTTAATGAAATTGGGTATATATATTAATTTATATAATATGCAAAAACAAAAAATATCGTATAAAATTATGATAAAATGCATGATCATGTGTATCCGGGGTCCCCAACTTCTGTGCCATGAACCAGTATCAATCCGTGGATCAAATGGTCCCGGTCCGCCCAAGAGAACATTAAATTATTTCCTTTTTATTTACTGTGGTGTATTTCTCTCGGTTTTGGGTGACTTTCCATGGAATCACTTTATTTTCCAAGTTCAATCACTTTATCTTCATTTTTTGGTGTAACAGTAATTTATTCTGAGGGCATATTTAAATACAATTAAACTAAAATTATTAAATCAAAATAATGTAAAATATGAATTAACATCCCGCCACAATGACGGGCCGCGGTAAAATTATCCAACGTTGACCGGTCCGCGGTGATAAAAGGGTTGGGAAGCGCTGATATATAGGTTAACCAGTACAGGAAAAATTTAAAACAGAAATCGAAAAAGGAAGCGAAAAAATTGATTAACAAAGAATATGGTCCCCATTTTACAATTATACAAGTTTAATAATATGAAATGTATAATTCCTTGCGGCAGTCTGTCCTACTCCTCCGGTAATACTGTCGGCAAGTTCTAAATGGCCCTGCGAAAGAATGATGAGTGGCATTTACTCTCCTAGGAGTATCCTAAATATGTTCAGAAAATATCCTCCCTTCCCAGAAATTTGTCAGCAAAATGAGCCCTATGAAGAAAACTTTGTCATCCATAAAAATGGAAACAATGTCAATTGCAACCTTGGAGAGGTAAACATTGGACTTCAATATTTCATTCCTATATTTCACAGTAGGCTCAAAACCTCTGTCACAGACAGGGATGTTTGAGCACCCGTCCCACATAATGCCTACCCAAACCATCAAACTTACATTGGAATGTTGGAGGACATGTAGTGACTCCCTGGGCTACTTGAAGTTCCCATTATAGATGAAACACGAGGATATGGATTTTTATTGGTAATTAGGGCTCTAAAATGACCTTACCTAGGCTTTCTACGGATGTAGTCTCAATAAATTGTCTTCATAAGTTGCGTTCAATGCTGGATGTTAAATTAAAGTCTCTGGCAATTTATGCTCGTGATACTGCCGAGCCTCAACTGTTCCAATTATTTGTCAACTCATCCCAGTATCCAAACAATGATCCTTGCTCATTTTAACTATTTACTTTTGAATTTCACCGAATATTACAAAAAAGATGTCAGGGCCCAAAGGTCGTAGCTGTGAGAGGGTTCGAGGAAGAAACAGACATGATCATAACTAACTAACTTTATTTAATCTTTAACACTTTGCGAAATCTGTAACTTTGTAACAACTCTGGGAGCAATAAGAAATCCTAAATCGTTATCAGATAACATTAATTATGGAAGGTACTTACCTTGATTAAAGCTCCTTGTGTGATCCTGCCCGCAGCCTGATAGCTCGTTCAGCTCCAAGTCTGGTTACTTAACCACTTCCTGACGAATTCTTCGTCAAATATTAATCTTAAAACGCGCGACCACCACTCGCTGCTTACTAACACTTGGATTTCAGCTTAACGATCAACTCTTAACCATTATTTCGTATACTCAATGACTGGCACTTAAATAGTAGTTACATTTCCATAAAACCAAGTCATCTCTACAGAAAGTGGTTTATAAACTAACACAAAGAATATTGCCCCCCCCAGAGGATTAATAGAAGACCGGATAGAACCAGTTACAAAGACACCATGAAAATTCCCGAGTTGGGTGTACAAACGAAGCGCTAAAATAGGCATGTGTGCTTACAAATCATTTTCCATTCAATGCACATCCTGGACTTTTGTGTACGTTTACGTACATTTCATTTCATTTTTGTTTAGAAGTAATAGTTTTAGTATTCGTTTAATACTCGTCGTGAAATTCAACTAAATACGCAAATTCTCTTCATTTCATATTTTGAGGCCTTTAAAAGCAATAATATTTGCTCTATTTCTTTAAATTTTAGTTGACAACGTTTTTGTAACCTTAGCTCAAAATTTACTATTCCTGCTATAATGTTTTTCTAGATATCTTTCTACTTTCGCAGGTGTTTTTCAGAAAATTTATATTTCTTCCTCTAAAAGTCAATAGTCACGTCTTGGCAGTTTCCAGCTCTCACGAGTTGTTCACGGTCTATTAAGAAACGCGGAACTTAAGTCGTGTATACATCCTCAAATATCGCTAATTTTAAATATGGCATCATTATTTGTCAGATATTTCCCTTGCTCATTTATATGTATTTTCAAATTACACAAAAATAGTATTTTTGGGTTGCAGAGAGATGATTTTTTTCAATCGAATATGATATTTGTTCAATGCTTATTGCATCCATAGAGGATATTTTCTTTCTATGTTAATATTTGAAAATATATCCGCATAATAAGCTAACATATGCGTCTTAGCGTTTATTTTGTTAAACTTCGTGTTCCTAGACTTTAATGCATGTCCCTTTATTCCATTTCACGTCCTCAGGAAGTGAGAAACGTAAACAAATTCTTTATTATGACTTTTACTATTGGAGGTGCCAAAAAATCAAACAGATGTTCTCTCTTTTCAATTGGATTGATGAGAATACAATTTTCCATTTCATTAAGTCATCTTTGTTTTTAAACTGTTTGTTTTTTAAAGTATATGAACACATTGAAATGAGCAAATTCAGTCAAAACACATATTTTTTTTGTTTTTTATTTTATTGAATAGAGCTATCTTTTGGCTTTACAAAATATACATTGTTTTGCTTAGAGACCAAGAGAGACTACCTAGAAGCCAAGTTACAATCAATTTTATAAAATAAGAAAAAAAACGGAAGTGGCTTTTTTTCATCTACCAGAAGTAGGCATTTAAATCGTTTAAAATCTATTACAGCGAGTCTAACAGCTCAAAATGTTATAAATGTATTTCTATAAAACTTTTTGAATCTGATATTTATATTATTTTATAGAGAATGTACTAAAATATTTCTCATTGTATGAATATTTTTTGAGTTATGGCTTGTTATATCTAAATAATCGTCTCATACAGAGAGAATATCCCATTTCTTATAATATTTACTCGATCAGCTCTAAAATTTTTAAATTTAAAAAAAAAATAAAACTTCAGCGCATTACCTAGATAAATGCACCTTAGTTTGTTTTAATAATACTTTTACTGATATAAGTTAATTACTTTTCTCTCTAATTACTTTGAAATTTTTCAAAAACATTGCTAAAATTTCACTTATTTGATTTTTGTAAAATTTAGATATATTTTTTGAATATTGTTAGTTAAATATTAGTATTTATTGGTGTTGATTCCTAAAAAAACATTTATAATGTTTTAGTGTGCTACTTTTTAAAAAAAAAGTACCCTGAATGTGTTCGGATACCTTAAGATAATCAAAATTTTACAACTCCATAAGAACATCTTTTGATATTAAAAATTACCTTCCATTTTTTTAAATTATCTTACAACACAAATTATCTTAGCTGCCTTTGAATTATGAAGTTTTGTAATAAATTTTTTTTAAATAAATTTACATAAGTGAATCATTACAAATAATCTCACTTAACTCAAATATTTAATCGAGGCAAATTCAAATAACATGAATGATCGGTTTACCAAAGAAAATTAAAAATACAAAATATACTTAAAACTAAAGGGGAAAAAAATTCATGAAAATTCTTTCATTCGCTTAAACTCACACGACTAACGTCCATTTTACTTTTTTTTCTTATGAAATTTTAAGATTTATCTCACGCAAAGCCTTTTGAGACCGAATAATGTTTCACCCAAAACTTCTCTCTCATTTAAAAGTCTCCATTCATATGCAGTAAGTTTCCATAAAAAAAAAAATAAGAAAAACTGCTGAAAAGTTATTAAATTTGAGACATCTCTGTTTCAGAAAAGAATCTCATTTATTCACGAATACACTTATGAAAGTTAAAAAAAGGGTATCTTCTTTTCATTCCCAGACAAATTTCAGTGCTTTTGAAATCGTCTTTAATTTTGTTTGCGCATTAGTTATTAATGAAAATTACTTTTAGTTAGCATTAATTATTAATGAGATCTTTTTAGTAATTCTGCAAATGAAAAATATATGAGTATCACCTATGTAAGTGTTTTTGAGGAAAAAAAGTACCCTTTTTTAAAGAAAAGAGAGACATATAAGAAAGAAAATTTAAAAAATATTTCTTAATTTTTTTTTACTTTTTGATTTTTTTAACAGGAATATATTCCTCCAAATGAATATATTCTACTTCGTTAGAGCACCCCCATTCATTATAAGGTCTTGTTTTAAGAAAAATTACAAATGTCACTGAAATGAATTTACAATACTTTTTATTTTCATATATTATTATCTTTTTTTAAAAAAATAAATAACTTTCATTGATAGTGTCCACAAGCTCACAAATAAGCTTTCCTAAAAGAAGGAAAACAAGTTTAAAGACATTTGCTATCGTTTATTTCTGATGAAATATTCTCTAATATTCATCTTAAGCTGCTTTTTTTTATTATTTAACAAAAAATTAAATTAAAACAAAACAAATTTAGATTTTAAACAGTATATCTAACTTTTTCTTAACACGTTAGATGTGTTCCTTAAAAAACCGTGCAAAAAAACTCATTAAAAAACATATGAGGAATTTGGTAAATTTAGGGATGTGTTCCTGTTCCAAACCTTTAAAAAATCGTGTAAGATGAAAAATTTTAAATATTTTCCCAAAAAAACATGCAAAAAAGTAATAATAAAATCCATGTTACACATTTAAAAAACAAAATAAATTCATTTTTATCACAAAAAAAATTTTTTTAATTAGTGTACACACAATGAAAACTTATTCTATATATATAAGTACATACAACATATAAAAATTCTTATTGAAATTAGGAATATAACTACTAACAACTATTCATTGCTACTTGATAACAAGCGTGCAAGTTTATTACAAACTGGATTAAAAATGCTATCAATCAGTAGATACGTCTAACACAAGTGTCGGTTTTGATTCAAATGAAAAATTTCGTTCATTATTAAAGGCAGTTTAGTTTCTTTGTTTGTAGTTCAGTTGTCTGTTATTAGAGGCTATTTTTTTTTTTTTTTTTTTTGGTTTCTCAAGTTGCTTATAATTCTTGATATCCTGCTACACAAAACTTAAGTGCCCAAAACTTTAATGCACACTCTATATCAAGATCAAAAGTAAGAAAATGTTGTTCCACAGTTGTATCAAATTTCAAGCCTTAGTGAAATAAGTCATCTGTTAATAGCTGCAAAGAGTTTGATCAAATCGTCTATACATCCAAAGAGCACAAATCTTCATATTTTGGGGGAATTCGTGCCAGAACAAAAATTTCGTGCAAAATAAAAAAAAAACTCGCTTTATTTGTGTACCGTGTTATTTCAAAATCGTGTAAAAAAAATGAGTTAGTTATTTTAAGAATTCGAAATTACCAATCTGAGAAACCCAAGTGACTCCAGACATTATCAATGTATGTTTTCAACTTGATTGTAACCCAAAAGAGAGAAATTCTAATTCAAAGTGCCAACGAATGATAGCATTCTAGAATTTTTAATCCGAAATTATCAAATTATATAAAGGACTTTTCTTAGCATTTCAGTTTTTCCAGAATCAGTATTAAATAAACTAATCATTATTCAACAGTGAATGAGTCTTTTTTTTACGTCACTCAGTGGGGCAAATAAGCTCAAAAACTGCCAAACATTTAAAAAAATATAAAGGGATTTCAAGGTACACTCATATATTACTTAATTATAATACTAACTAAAGCACTATTTGGAGTATTTTTTTAAATACCCCATAACAAACCTAGTTCTTCACTTCAGTTAAGTGTACTTCCTTCTTGAAAATTGAGCTATTCAGTATTAGTAATTTACGGGTAATTTTAGAGTACTTTCGCTCTACAGTAAATTATTTTTTGGCGTTATTTAGTTAAGAAACAGGAACGTAGTTACCACCGTATCAGCCGTATCAATGATACAGGGTCCCCATATCACAAGGGCCCGACATGCGTAAGTACAAAATTGTTAAGTGTCATCAATAGTCCCATTCACAAAGCTCTCACTTCTAAAAGGGAGTCGTGAAGGAATTTTGATACAGGGCCGGCTCAGAACTTGCTACACCAGTGTATGGAAGCTTCATTTTCAGGAATGTAACTCTGTTTAAGATATTTTTTCCTTCATTATAAAAGTAAAGAGTGTTTTTTTTCCAGGTATAGAAGTTTAAGTTGGCATTACTTTCCAAGATGGCGACCGATTTAACAGCTGTCAAGTGATTTATTCTCAGTTTCGTTTGGCAATTCATCATGAATAGACTCCCGCCTCATAGAGATTCGTCGAATGGGCCCAAAACGAGATTGCTGTTGTTCCCGATTTTCATAAGCGAATTTTGTTTAGCGATGAAGCGCACTTCTGGTTGAATGGCTACGTCAACAAACAAAACTGCCGCATTTGGAGTGAAGCTAATCCACAAGTGTATGTCGAAACACCGTTACATCCAGAAAAACTGACTGTTTGGTGCGCTTTATGGGCTGGGGAATCATTGGTCCGTACTTCTTCAAAAACGATGAAGGCCACAACGTTACAGTCAATGGTGATCGGTATAGAGCCATGATTACTAACTTTTTCATTCCTGAATTGAACAATCATGATGTCCAGGAGCTGTGGTTCCAACAAGACGGCGCAACATGTCACACAGCTCGTGCCACAATCGATTTATTGAAAGACACGTTTGGTGACCGCCTAATTTCACGTTTTGGACCTGTGAATTGGTCTCCAAGATCTTGTGATTTAACACCGCTAGACTATTTTTTGTGGGGCTATGTAAAGTCATTGGTATATGCGGATAAGCCACAAACGCTTGACCATTTGGAAGACAACATTCTCCGTGTTATTGCCGATATACGGCCACAGATGTTGAAAAAGTCATCGAAAATTGGACGTCCAGATTGGGCTACATCCGAGCCAGCCGTGGCAGTCCTATGCCAGAAATCATATTGAAAATGTAATGCCACAAGATTATCTTTCGAATAAAAAAATTCATGTCAATCGAATACTACATCGTTGTTTTATTGCAATTTAAAGTTCTATACCTCTAAAAAACACCCTTTAGTGTCAAGTAGTCAAGACAAATTTAGGTACGTATTCAAATATTAATGAACATTGGATAGTTTGCTTAGGTTCTAAGCAATATTAACCCTTTATCTACCGCATTATGATAGTGCGACGTTAATATTCAATCAATCAATCAATTAACCGCATTATGATTTACTGCAGTTTTTTTCATGCAATATTTTTTTTTGAATCACTACATTGAAAATTAAGGGATATACGTAAGCAAAATACTTAACTGTGGAATATTTAATTAGATAGAGCTAATTAATTAATTAAAGATATTTAACTGTGTAAAATTAATTATACACACTGTTCACTTAAAATAAATAGTCAAATCATCTTCTAAGGTCTTCCTTAACATACAAAAAGATAAGACACTTAAATTTTGACATTAACTATTTTTTCGGGACAAAAATGATAATCTTCGAAATCCTCTGAAAATGCCGTCAACTGAAAACGCAATTTCTGCTATTAAACTATTCGCCTTCCCCGCTAAAATACTCATCATAGAACCCGTGCTGCCATATATCTTGGAACAGTGGATTTCAAAGAATATTCCTGCTAAGTATCGTCAGAGTATTCGTAAAAAGGGTTATTCTATAAAATTTTAAAGTGAGTGGTACTTATAAATACCGTTGGTAGATAAAGGGTTAAGCTATGGTTGTTATCTGAAACTAATCTCTACTGTATAAGCTCTTAGAAAGAATTGTTTTTACTGCTACTTTACAATATAGAGATCAATTATTAGAACTCGACTTACAGAAAATAATTTCATCTGAATTTTTCATTATTTTATTCAAAATTATTTATTTTGTCTTAGGAATACCTTCTAATACATTATTTATAACAAGACAAAAACTTTTGAATATAATGCATGGCTTGGGGAAGAATAATTTCAAGCATCATTATGAGTATTTGATAAAAGAGCTGGAAAAACGAACAAGTTTTCATGTCGAGGATTTAAAAAAGCAATTGAGTAGTTTCAAGTTTCAATATAAGTCGAGATCGGCAAAAATGTGTAGAATAGAAGAAAAATTTAATAAGTATGTATAATAAACAATGTCTTGAGACGTCACATCTTGAAAGCTCCATCCCTAAATAAGTCAGATGATAATGCAGCAATTAATGACGATGATAATGATGAAGACGAATATGTCTTAACTTATCTTCATTAATTAAATACTCTATCAATAAATACGTATTTGGCTTTATTTTTAATTTCAAGAATAAATATTTAAATATTTTCATTCATCACAATTTAATACTCTATATAAATAGTGAAAATGGCATCGTTTGCAAACAATTTCAGTGATTATCATACTATACAGTAATAAATACTACTTTCTTTGTAAAAAAAATACTTTAATGTGTGTGTGTTTTTTAATAATAAAAATAATCTTCTCTCTCTCTCACCAAAGTTTTTTTTCTCTCTCTCATGTCTATGAAAACATTCGATCCACTGTCGAAGGTCTAACAGTTTTAATTTATTTAATGGCAGTTACGAAGATCCCCAGCTCCAGTGTGCATCGCCTCTAAAGCAATACAAGGACAATTTATGAGAGGCCTTGCAGTTTAAACCACAGTCAAGTGACGAGAAGGACACCTGAGCCGACACCTCCCTTTCCTAATACCCACATCACGCCAACGTAAGGACATTAAGCCCCGATTCGACAAAGCCGGCCACGATTTGGTCACCATGACTGCTAGGCCAAAGCAGCATTATTTGATAGTTTTTAAAGTAAGTTACAAGACCATAGATCTCATAGAAATCATTTTTAAACCATTGTTAAGTATTTTTAATGCATCTTTAAAAAAATGCCCTAGACTAGGGGTCTTCAAACTTGTACGCTCGAGAGCCAAATTAATAAATTAACAATGATCTGCGAATCAATAAATTCACAGTGATCCGTGGGCCACACAAGTGTCAAAAAATATTGTAATCGAGAAATTGGTATCAAAAAAGGGAGTTTTGTTTTACAAGTCTAAAACTGATTCTAAGAGATGATGTTTAAAAAACTTATATATATACAAGCTGGTATACCCGTTCTTTCCACGGGTGAACTGAAAAATTAAACAACACAGATTGAAGGATAAAGAAGTTTTTAATGAGTTAATTTTACGTGAGTTGCAAATTAAACAAAAAAAGCTTTTTGCATATCTCAGCTAAACAAATAAAAAGAAAGAAAAAAAACACCTTTGTTAAATTTCAAGTCTGTAGATCTAATAGCTGATAAAAAGGATTTTTTTATTTATAACTCCCCGTAACACTCTTGGGGGTTCATTTTTTGAAAATACATCCCTACGCTGATCTCTGCTCAGCAAAAGTAACACATTATTAAAAGGTTTGTGTAATGAACGCTTAAAATAGCGTAAATAATTTATATCTGAAAGTGTAATACATTAATATTACTTTCTGTTGTATTTATTTTATGTTAAAATTGTAATATTCGCAAGCAACGCCGTTTCTTAAATTATAATGGTGATTTAATGAAAAAGCATAGTGAAATGTTAACGATAGAGTCAAGTTGGCAAATGTCTAGCTACTTTCGTAACTCGAGCTTTATTAGAGCTTTGTAAGACCCGCCGTGTAGAGAAGCTATGCACGTTAATACTTTATTCACCGCATTATGATTTACTGTTGTTTTTTTCATGCAATATTTTTTTTATCACTACATTGAAAATTAAGGGATATACATAAAAAAAATACTCCACTTTGGGAAATTTAATCCATTAGAGCTAATGAATTAATTAAAGATATTCCACTGTAAAATTAATTATATACACCGTTCACTTACAATAAATAATCAAATCGTTTTTTGAGGTCTTCATTAACATACAAAAACATAAGACACTTAAATTTTGACATTAACTATTTTTCGGGACAAAAATAATAATCTTTGCAATCCGCTGAAAACGCAATATCTGCTACAAAACTATTCGCCTTCCCCGCTAAAATACTCATCACAGAACCCGTGCTGCCATATATCTTGGAAGAGTGGATTTCTAAGAATATTCCTGCTAAGTAGAATATTCCTGCTAAGCTGGCGTGGTAGTTAGGAGAAGAGGGTGCCAGCTCAGGTGTCGTCCACGTCACTTGCCCATGGTTCAAAATTACGTAGTTCGTTGCCAAAAGCCCTCGTGTAGCTGAACAGTGCGACGTTAATATTCACTCACTCACTCACTCTAAAAAATACAGTACAGTAGTTATAATTATTTTTATACTTCAAAATGCAATGTCTGTGTGTGCCTATTCAATTAAAAAAAAATCTAGCGTTATAATTAACTACTAAACACAAACAAATTTTGAAAATTTGTCCAAATGATGTAGTGTGAAAGAGAAAGTTTATTTACTTTAAGTACCAGAACCGGTAAAAGCATTTATTTTGGAAAAAGACCAATTTCTTACTACCAAATGTGCATAATAAAATCATAAAAAAAAACATTCAAATAAAGAGAGACTTATGTAACAACCCCTCCCTTCAAAACTTAGTTTTATTCTGAAATTAAAAAAATTAGGGATTATGCTGATCACAGGAATTAATTAGAAGCGAGTGCCTCGCGTAGCCAAAACAAAAAGAGTGTTTCTTCACAAACAAAAGATAGATACATGCTCTTTCGTGGGCTTTTTTGCAGCGCACTTCAAAATTGCTTGCAGATGGCAGAATTTTTTCCTACTTGCTTGACAAATATCGTTATATTTTGGACACTTCACACAATATCTTTATAAATTTGAGCCTATGCTATAAATTATAGCCTATTTGTTATTCTGATGTATAAGCTATATTACTGTAAAGTTTAATTAAAATCCATTCAGTTGTTTTTGCGTGAAAGACGCCCAAACATCCTCACAAACTTTCGCATTTATAATATATATCTAGATATATAGATATATATTGGTTTCAAAAAAAGATAAATGAAAGTCAAATTAAAATACTTTGCAAACTTGTTAAAGATAAAAGTCCATCGTTTTTAAGAAAATTTCTGAGATTTTACGCATAATATATGTATATAGTTGGATTTTTTTTTACATTTAAAACTATTTAAGATACAGTGAAATTTTTGAAAAATTCCTCATTTTTAGAATATTTTACTCGCATCTCAAATAGATATCAAACACATCAGTTAAATGTTTTAAATAACAACAAAAGTAACAGAAAAATGGCGTTTGTTACGACAAAAAGCAGTAAAGGTAATTTTTTTTAAATTGCCTCAAATTCAAATGAGGGACCACTAAAAGGCCTTAAGCGTGCCATTCGAGCCTCTTAGACTACGGGCTGAAGACCCCTTTCCTAGATGAACATGGATAATATGTATGTAAAGGAACTGTAATGTGTTTTAAAAGAGTAATACTACACAGCGAAAAGGTGGTTCGTTCATCATTTTGGTAATGCAAATATACCAAATATAGTTACAAAAGAAATTATTGTAACTTAATTTAAAACGCGATTTACGTTAATATTCTCTTACAGTGATTTGATCCTTCTTTAGATAATATAATACAATCGCTTTTTGTATTTTCCTTTATGAGTAACAATTATTAAAGTTTCCTATTAATATTAACATTTACTCATTAAAGGCATTTAAAATTTCAAACTGTCCACAGTATAATTCGACACATTAAACATATATTCATTTGAGTTCTTTTTATGTTACATTACATTTATTTCCTTAAAATTGTTTTCTCTTTTGCTGTGTTCTTATAAATGAGAGAGTTCAATAGAACATTTAATTCTTCACACACACACAATTAATCCTAAATTCTAGTTAAGTCATGTGAAAAACACACATAAAAGAAGAAAAATACGAAACAAACACTCAGTTAAATCTTACACAAGAATCATTGCCCATTTTCCTTCAACAGTTTTATATAAAATAGAATTCTTTTTCCACCAACCTCTTCACAAATACATAAAAACATCTCTACTTGCTTTTATATTCTCTTTTTTCATGTATTTCCTCTTGTTTTTTTTAAATAAAAAGCAATATGATACGTAATCTTTTTGAAGGATCTCCAGTATTAACCTGTAAGAAAAAATCGCCCTATCCTGTTTCAAACTGAAACATGAAAAAACAATAAATTCTCTATCCAAGCCCTTTAATCTAGTCTATACTACATGGGCACAAAAAAATGATAACGTACACCCACGCAAAACTTTATATACTGTAAAATGAAGAAAAAATATCTTTTCAATGGTGTATAAGCGAAATGAAATATTTAATACTGTTCAATATAAAAAAAATGTTTCACGATTCAAAGATCCTTGAATAAAGTTAATCTAGAATGTCATTTTTATGCCCTAATCGCAATTTATAATGTCGGAGGTACTGCAATTAGATTTGACTAGAGCAAAAAATAATCTTTCGAGTAATGATCCAAATCCTGAACGATGAAAAAAATTTAACCAGGGCTTTAAAAAGTTTAATTACCTGGCTCAATGGCAACAAAAAGGACTAAACGAAAATTTTAACACTAGCTTGAGGTTGAGCGATGCAATTATCTTTTATAAAAGAAAAATTTATACCTTTGAGAAAGGAAATATGTAAGACGTAGGAGTAATTCAATAGATAACAGTTTCAATGGAAATTTCCGTTAATTTTTCCCTTGTCAATAGAACCATATGGTTTATTAAAAATGTCTTATGAACATTTAATAAAAGATTAAGATATTTCTTTTTAAATTTTCTTGTTTTGTCTGCAAATATCTGAATAGATATTTTTGTCTGAAAATAACGGTAAGTGGTGAAACAAAAAATTCTTAGCTGATAATGAGATTTAAGAAAGTAAACAAATAGGAGAAAATTCTATTACTTCCGTAAATGTTCTGTATAAAAGCATAATTTTTTTTTAAGGAAAAAGGATGAAAAAAGTATCTGGCCAGTAAAAAAGGCATACGAAAACTTTTACATCAAATGAAATTGAAAGTCTTTAAAAATTTTAGAAAGATTGAAAAAGAATTTTTAATCTTTATTTTTTTTAAATTCAAGTGAAGCTATTAAAACTTAATTTAAAACTGGCATACTAATTTGTAATATAAAAGTATGTGTTACAACATAAACTTTAAAAATAATTATAGAGAGAATTTTTAAAAAAAAAAAAAAGAAATTGATATGCAACATAGGAAAAACTTCAAGGAAAACTCCTCTGCGTGCTGCATGGTGTGTTTAAAAAAATATTTTTTTTTTCTTTTTCATATTACTTCTGGATTACATTTTTATTTAGGGGTGTGTGTGTGTGTGTGTGTGTGTGTGTGTGTGTGTGTGTGTGTGTGTGTGTGTGTGTGTGTGTGTGTGTGTGTGTGTGTGTGTGTGTGTGTGTGTGTGTGTGTGTGTGTGTGTGTGTGTGTGTGTGTGTGTGTGTGTGTGTGTGTGTGTGTGTGTGTGTGTGTGTGTGTGTGTGTGTGTGTGTGTGTGTGTGTGTGTGGATTCGAATCTTATATATTTTTATTATTTGGTTTCTTTATTTAGTTTTTAATCATTTTTTAACAAAACTTTGAAAATTAGTTTTGTGACTCTTAACTGTAATATACAGGGTGATTCGCTACCATACCGACTAACTAATAGGGTGTGTAGGGGATACAAAGACGACTCGAAATCACATATAAATACAGGGTCGCAAATGTCGTAATTACGAGCTTTGGTACAAAGAAGCAGAGATAAATAACAGGATCAGCAACACATTAATGAGACAGAAAACATTTATTTTATTGAAAGATTGTACTGCTACGAGAAATCATCTGTCAGGCCTGACAGGGGCGCTGCATGGAATTCCTTATATTCTAGCACAGGGGTGGCCAACCCAAATGACTTCGCGGGCCGCTTCGGAAGAACTTTACAATCCCGAGGGCCGCATATAAAATTATATATATTAGATTTGGATAAGTTACAAACATTTGTTGGAGAGAAAATTTAAAACAGACTGGTATATTATTATTGTTTTCATTGTTTTTATTGTATTCAAACATAGATAGTATAATAATTATAATGCAATGATAAAATAATTTTTTTAATTTATTTAATTAGTGAGATATCTGTTTCTCAACTCTTTCACTTAGTTTTTGCAAGCCGATCTCAATGCATGTGTATTTGCGTATCGTAATTGATTTTGCAGATTTTTATGCGTTAAGTTTGAGCACGATTTATGTTTGATAAATTTCAATTTAGAAAGAAAAAAAAGAGAATCGCAGTAACAGAAGTAACGTGATAAAATAATAACAGTTATGGGATTTATTTTTCACAAAAAAAACATCTTTAAACAAAAAATATTGTACAAAATAGTCGAAGTTTGTAAAGTTGTAAAGAATCTCGTGAGTCGCAAAATTATTCAAGGTGGGCCAAATGCGGCCCCCCGGGCCGCGGGTTGGACACCTCTGTTCTAGCATGTCACGTATCATCACGGCTGCTACAGATTTCAAGGGATGAAGTCTTCAACTGAAGAAATGGGCACCAAACACTTAAAATGACTCTAGAAGTTCATGCATAATAGGTCCGGTGATCTGGCAGGCCAATGAACCGGGCCACCACGACCTATCCACCGCTCTCCAAAGGTTACGTTGAGGTGTTGTAGGACGTGAATTCCGAAACGTGGAGGAGTCCCGTCATGCTGGTACCACATGGAAAGGGTGCAACGACGGAGGAACGGCCAGAGGACTTCTGTCATAATTTCGAACACCTGTTATAGTGCAACCTTTCAATAAAATTCTTTATGTACCATTAATGTGTTGCTGTTTCTTTTCTTTGCTTATTTGCACCATAGCTAGCAACTACGGCATTTGGGACCCTGCATTCCTATGTAATTCTGAGTCGTCTCTGTATCCCTACAGACCCTGTAAGTTTGTCGATCTGGTTGATTGAGTGATTAAATATTAAAGTCGCACTGTTCAGCTGCACGAGGGCTTTTGGCGACGGACCACGTAATTTTGAGTCATGGTCAAGTGACGTGGACGACACATGAGCTGGCTCCCTCTCCTAACTACCACTCTACACCAACGGGAGGACGTTTCAGCTCTCGACAGATTTAACGTGCATCGCTGCCCTACACGACGGGTCTTTAGTGGTACTGGGCTCGAACTCTTGACAAGGCAAGCCACGATCCGACACCTATACCACTCGGCTACCGCGGCCACTTGTCGATCTGGTACTGAATCCCCTTGTGTAGGGATTTCTTTCGATAAAATTTCATTTTATAAAATAACAGCAAACATACACATACTTACTAACGCTAAAAATATTTTTAACAAGTTTTTTGAACATTTACTTTTTATTTAAATTTACTTACATCCTGCGTTATTTTAGTTAATTAATAAATTTGCCCCATTTACAAAAACTTTGAAAGGATATATACTTAGGATATATCTTTCAAAGATTAATATAAAATCGTTTTATGGTTACATTTGACAAATGAAGAATGTAAAAAGCTCTATTGTCAGTTTAATATAAATCATTCTATGAAATTTAAATTTACAGAATCAACGTGAAAACAATATCCCTCAAAAAGCAGTCTTAAATTTCAAGAAAAGGGAAACCAGTAGTCTTATTATAAGACTTAAGAATGTTTTTAGAAGAGAGAGAGTGGCGGGAGAGAGAATCTCTATTACATATAAACATTCTTTTCCTTATATAAATTTTTCATTACCCGACGCTTCCATTTATTTATTTGTATTGCTTTGTTTCGCAGACGAGATTACAAATGCACATATTACTGCATTATTTTATAAAATCTACCCATTAGCAGTACAAATAGAGTAAAAGGAATTTTTTTTACCAGGTATCAGCATATTTTAAGAAGTGACATAAAAGCAGTTAAGTAATGTTTTGTATTTCAATTTAGATAGTTAAAATACAAATCCGAAACCAATTAACAGATTACGTTTAAAATTCTGTTTTCCACATAAAACCGTATTTATTTTATGTAGCTCAATTTCTTTGTCTGTTCATAATCTGGATATAAAACTTTAGAAAATCCACACCTCTAGCGAAAGATAATTATATAAAACCTTCCATCAGACTTTACCTATTCAAAAATAGCGAAAAAAAAATTTATTTTGGTATAAACCCATTTAGACCGTTGAATTTTTTCTCCTTTTCTTAATGCTTCAAAATCCATGCAGCTCGAATGGTTGAAATGAAACGAATGAATAACTTTTTATTCAGCCGAGGAACTAAAAATGTTTGGAGAAATCGAATTATGAAATTCTAAGAAAGCTTTGACAAGAAATAAAACTTGGAAATCGAACGTTTTGTACTTCTAAAGTGCAATGGAATAAGTGAAAGGAAAATTTTAGAGGGCAACTAAAAGGGACCCGACTCATTTTGGGATGTGGAAAAATTATGCTTATCTTTTAGAAAATTTTATAAGGATGCAGAAAAGGAATTCGAAAAGGAAATAAATGATGCAGCAAAACTCTGTTACGTATGAAGTAATCCTGGGGGTTTTTTTAGAACTGATGTAACTTTGGAAGTGTGAATATAAATGAGAATTGGAAAAGTTTAGATACACACACCATAGTGCGTGTGTTCAATTAGGAGATTTTTTGCTCTTCTAGCACGCATTTAAATTATAATTTCTTACTCACTATCGAAATTATTCAGTACTAAAACAAAAATTTCCAGACTTTATTATTGAAGAATTTATTCAATATTGAACAAGTTCAGCATTCCATAAATTTAATGTTATGCAAACATTTTTCAATAGAAATAGTAACTGGAAGAATATAATGTAATGGCAATTTCCTCAATACTGAAAAATCATTTTATCTCAAATTGTACCAAAAAAGGAATCAAATCAAGAAAAAATAGTATTGAAGCCTCGAAACAAAGCTGGTGTCCTAATAATTATCCTGTAATTCTAAGTAATTGGATCTATTTATGGTAATTTCTTGAATTTCTAATTACATATGAATTGAAAAATGAAAAAAAAAATGTTCTGCATATTCATTAAGAAAATGTATTTACATGAAATCATTTCTATCGTTATAATATATTTTTGAAAATTAGATCATTGTTGATGAAAGCACTATTCGGACTCAAACAAAACACGCATAAACGTCTTATTTAATATATTTGTCAATTGCTAGAAACTGATGAAGATATTTTTTAAATGATCATGCCGTTAGAGATACATAACCACAAAGCACTACGATGATTTGATTCACTAGTATAAAATAAATTGTAAAGTAGCTGCAAATTAAAATAGACATTTAATTAATTTATTGCTACCGTAAATAAGTAAACTTATTCTACCATATCTCCTGTTTGACAGTTAAGTTTTGAAAACTCTTATAAAAGTGAGTTCATCAGCAATCTCCAAAATACTGTTTAATTTGTCACACTGTAAGAAAGATACTAAAATAAACTTTAATAGTTATTAAAGAACGATTTTTTTTTTAATATTTTTGTTAAAATAGAGTTATTAATTAATAGAATTTTGATGGAAACAAAGTTTCTTATTGTTTCATTTGCTTCGTTGTGATAAATATGATGTATAATACTAAAAAAGGTGAACAAAGATTAAAAGACTTGAATTGTAGCAATATTAATGGCATATAAATCAGCGTTTCTCAAAGTGTGGGGCGCGCCCCCCTATAGGGGCCTGATAATCCTACTAGGGAGGCACGAGCATATCTAAAAGTCGAAAATAAAAAATTAAAAATATTAATTTAATGAAAGGAATTAGAGAAAAAAATACATTCTGAGATATTAAACAATACACATTTATACAATAATATAGTATACTTATAAATGTATCAGTAGTGCACAGTAGCGCACACAGGAATTTTCAAGGGGGGGTCCGGGGTCGAAAGTTTACCATTCTTGTATCATGCTCCTTTTGATTTTGTCGATTTTCGGGAACAAAACACAGTAAAAAACTAATTATTGAATAAATAATTAGCATTAATTAATAAAATTAATGATAATAACAATTACTTAATTAAATTTTACGTACTATATACTTAGAATTATAATCAATCGGGGAAAAAATCAAGGGCTTTTGGGGGTCCGGACCCCTCCTTCCTTGTGTGCGGCACTGGTAGTGCACTATGCATTTGATCATTAATTCATCAATATTAAGCTAAGGACAAGGTGAATAATTAGTAATGCCTTATTGGCTTGTAACATGCAAAATTGTGCGCCCAATTTAATACTTGTCTTGATTTATACAGTTTACAATTAAAGTCGTGTTGTAGCCTTAGCGTCAAAGTATTATTCAATTCGGAATATTATTATTATATGAAGGGGGGTGCCATGAAAATTATGATTGAGAGAAAATTGGGTCGCCAACATTGAAAGTCTGAGAAGCACTGATATAAATTAAAAAACTTATTTGTATTTTATTTTCAACGAAAACAAATCGATACTTATTTAAAAGTTCATGAAAGAAGGAATATATCTTTAAGCGAAATTGCATCAATATTAAAAAAAGACAATTGATATTTTTAAGTAAGATACGACATGCACTTATTCTTTTTTTATGAAGATATAAAAAAAAATATAACTGGAAAAAGCTGCACTCAAAAAGTAATTGTTTCCAATTTGAAAGCAATAATTGGATCCAATTTATTAATAATAATTGGGTTTTAAAATAATTGAATTTTAAATGCATGTGAATTGTCCAATCTCAAAGGATTATTTCTTTCCATAGCTGCAACTTATTTATTAGAACAATACAAAAGAAAAAATAAGCATTTCTTGAATGAATCATTTAAATTTGCTTTATTCAATTTAATTGGATAAAAATTGAACAGTTCTAGGGAACAAATTAGCTAAATTTATGCATACAATTTTGTAAATATAAATGAACTAATTCGTTTGTTTTCAGCAACACATTCGTTTGTTTTCACAACATCGACACCAATAATGCTGTCTCTGTTTGAAATCTTGTAGATCCTTATTTTCCTCATAAGTACAGATCCAATATTTTTCGAAAGGTTGAAATTTAATATCCTAAAGATTTTTCGATGCAAATAAGTTTCAAAACAACATCCTCTGAAATTCTGGTTTCGAAAGTTCATGTTCATTACTCTTAAAGACTGTTCATTTTCTACACAAGTCTACTTCAAATCGGGGTAACAAGATACTTAGCAATCTTAACTTTTCTGCCTCTCTTCTAAAAGCTCCAGTTTCTGCCAGTACAAAGTAATTACTTTTATTGAAAAATCAGAACATACTTAGAATTAGAAATTCGAAACAAGTTACAAGAAACTCATAGGTTACGACATAATAATAATTGTTTTTAAGATTACACAGTATTCTTTTTCAAAAAATTTTTTTGGAGACAGTAACACACACAGAAAAAAAATTATGTTTTTTTTATATTCAGATCATATTATTAAGTTCATTCTGTAAGCAAAAAGTCAGTTTAACTAGCCATTGATTTACAATTTTAAAAAATTAAGTATCTTTGAAGTTTTTTTCAAACTCTTATAAAAAGCCCAATTTTTAAAATTTTTAGTCCTTTTAAGTGATTTGTGTTTCTTAGGTTTCTTAGGCAAGTTTGTGTATGGAATTTTCTCAACAGGAAAAATTAATAATAAAGCTTCTAAGTTATATAAACTATTTTTTAAAACAAAAATTGGCCTTGAAATCAATATAATTAAGCAACTATGAGAACACAAAAAACTCAAAACATAATCTAGCAGGAATTATTTTAGTAATGAAAATTGAAATTAATAACCCTTTCACACTGAAGGAGTTGATTGTGCTTAAAAATATTTGTAATTAACTCAATTTAAGAGTAGGAAAATGCTTTAAAATGAAACCGAGACCAACACTTAAGCTCAGAAAACATCAGATATCTTAAAAACTAATTTGATATTAGATCTGAAATTTGGTGGCAAGCTTCCCAATGATATGGGCCACAAGAAAATGCAAAAAAAATTCTGAATAATTTAAATTGGTAGGATACTGTGTAACCTTAAAAACATTAATAAATTTCAATGACTATTTGGTACAAATATATTAACGTGGTACAGTAGAGTCCCGAAAACTCGGCACTGGATATCCCAGCAGTCCAGATAACTTGGCCACTCCCGGATGTGCAGAAACCGGGGGAAATGATGTTGAATAGTTATTTCACAACAATACCTTGAAAGATATTATGTCCGATGCAAAAATCATTGTTGTTGTCGCGGTTAACGAAAAATTGCCGGAAAATGATGAAGACGTTAAAGTTGAGGGCACCATACAAGTTCTAAAATATCACATAGTAATAGACTACAAACTGTCGAGACCATCCTTCAGTATTTTGATCAACAAGGTGCGTCTATAATGGACTTATTGTTTCTTCGTCGTCTTAGTGATGAATCAGTAAAATGCAGAGAGCAGTACAGAAAACAAAATAACACATTTACGCATTTTTTTTAAAAAAAGTAGCCAGTTTTTGCAATGTCTCGGCTACACAATTTTCATTATAGACAGCTTTATGCCTTCATAATATATTTTTCTAAGGTGTGTGTGATCAGGCAAATTACTGTATACTATGTTTATAATACACTGCTGGACAATTGCTAAGGACGGATAACACTATCATCCATAGCGACCACAAAATGAAAGGAAGCAAAATGTGGAAAATTAAAATAAGTGCGGGATATTAGTAAGAAGAAGTATGAGTATGCAAATTTTTTTTCCACATCTGTTCATCACGTGATAGCGTTCATAAGAGCTTTAAAGGTTTTGACGCGTGTGGACAGTTGTTGTTTCAAGTCAAAGTTTTACAGGAAAGATTTAATAGACGAACTTAAAATTTTTGGCATGTCTTCCCGACATCACATAGATGATTTTATACGTGGCCGAATTATTGGAAAGATCGAAGAAGGGCGAAAAATAGCAGATGTTGCCAGGGGAGTTCGACATCGCTCACAGCGTTGTTTCACGGCTGTGGAAGTCATTTAAAACTATTGGAATGTGTAGTAGACGGCACGGGGAGGTCGTGTTAGAAGTACGACGCCTGCAGAAGACAGATATATCGTCCTATATCAGCAAAAGGAACAGGCGCACCACAGCTCAGCGGGTGGCAAATCAGTTTCTTGCTGCCTCAGGAAAGCAGATCTCCCGAAAAACTGTTGCCAGACGTTTGAGGGAGGGGAGGACTATACGCACGCAGACCTGTTGTGTGTGTCCCATTGACCAGATAGCACCGTACTGCCCGTTTGCAATGGTGTCGTGAGCATCACAATTGGACTGAACAGGACTGGGCATGCGTACTATTCTCAGATGAGAGTAGGTTCAGTCTGTCATCGGATTGTAGACGCCAACTGATCTGGCGCGAGTGGTACTGCTTATCGTCAGAAAATATCCAGGAAAAGGACCGATATCCGACATGCAGTATCATGGTGTGGGCCGGCATCATGATCAATGGCCGCACGCGCCTACATGTGGTTGCGAATGGGACTATGACGGGCCAACGATACATTGATGAAGTTCTACTTCCTCATGTTCGTCTTTTCCGTGGTGCTGTCGGTGATAAATTTGTTTTTATGGACGACAACGCAACATGTCATCGAACACTCACTGTTCAGGATTGTCTAGACAGCGAGGGTATTCAACGTCTCGTATGGCCAGCGCGTTCTCCAGATCTAAACCCCATTGAAAATGTGTGGGATGCTTTGGGGAGGCAAGTTGCTTGTCGAAACTATCCTCCGACAAACAAGAACACCCTCATCCGTGCACTCACAGAGGAATGGGATAAATTGCCTCAACAGCTGCTGGATAATGTTGTGCAAAGTATGGTACGACGTGTGGAATGTTGCATCACACTCCACGGTGGACATATCCCGTACTGATACCTTTCTTTAAGGTGCCTGCTGACTTTTAGATGCATTGTTCCATTTCTCCGTACGCAGATCAAATGAACATTTTTCTTCTTTCAGATGTTTCACAGCTTTTGTACTTTCCAGAACAATAGATATTCTTTATTCTAATGTCTGAACAGTGTGGCAACTATATTTTATCCTACTAGGCCTCATGTCTCGCTTAATGTTATGCTACATAGCACTTTGTGATCCGTCCTTAGCAATTGTCCAGCAGTGTAATTTTCATTTTTATGTAGTAAATGCTCTATGCCTTCATAAAGTACGTACTTTTCCTTTAAGGGGTATCCGACTACCCTAAAATCATGATTTTTCATAAAAATTGACAAATTTCTTTTATGATTTTATTTTATAAGCAATTTTATTATCTTTATAAAAATACCAAGTTTTTTATTTTCCATTCACTAGAACAAAAACTTCAAGTGTTTTAGTAAAGAAAACGCTGTAACTTTACATAAGATGTCGAACTTTAAAATGCGTTTTACTCGAAATGTGTTTTTTTTTTCGAAAAACTGAAACTAGGACAGTGATTGCTCAAAAAGTTTTTAAAATAATTTGCTGAAATTTTTTGCGTATGTTTTGTATAACAGTAGAAGTGTTTTAACCTTCAGATTTATCAATCAGTGTTTTATTACAAAATTTACAGTTCTTTATGTAAATATAACCACTGTTTTTTAAGCAATTTCGTATAACAACTAAGATAAAGTGCTCTAGTTTTTGTAAAAATTAAAATATCTCTTATCCTGAAGGTCACTTCAAAAATGAATAATAAATTCAAAAATTTCAAAAATTTCTCAATTTTCCATCAAAACTGGAAAATTGAGGATTTGGTCATTTACTATTTGTACAGAGTGGACCCCGTTTATGTAATTTTTTGCCAATTTTTACCTATTTTTTCCCATTGTAGTAGTAATAATTTATTTTTTTTCTTCTTAATTTTAGCCTTATGTTCTTAAGGTGTACTAAATAAATCTAAAAACCACAAAAGAATCTCCATAACTCCATTTTTTTTTTAAAAAAGTTGTCGCAAGTAGTCGGATACCTTAAACGGGTTTTGTGCAGTTTATATACTTTCTGTTGTATTATCAAGCAAACAATACATACAAGTGCAGTACAATATTTTTTGAGGTAACACACTCGTATTTATTTTTTTAACCCCATTCACGATAATCCGGCATTCTCAAAAACTCGTCCACTTTTCGTTCCACATTAGGCAGAGTTTTCGGGACATTATTGTACTAAAAAACAAAAATACGTTTCAATTACTAATATCCTCTTCTAAGAAATGAATTAAAAGAATTTTTTTAATGAACACATGTCGATCAGTCAATGTTTTACCACATAAATTCACTCAATTTGCTCATTATTGTTGCTGTTGTTATTGTTGTTATTGTTATTTGACGTTTTCACGGGAATTAAATGTGTTATTGGAAAATCTTTTTGGATGCAGTCGATGAATGGATTAATAAGACGTTTCTAAATTTTAATTCCACATTTTATTAGTTTAAACCAGTGATCCTCAAATTGTGTTCCACGAAAACCAAGGGTCCCACGAGGCATACCAGGTTTTCCATGAATTGCAGTAAAAAATCAAAAAGAAAATGATAAATGTGTGTGTGTGTAAAATGAATTCACTTTCTCTGTGAAGTTAGTACAACGACAAAAATATACAAGTACATATAATGTACAAGTAATATACATGTGCAAGTATCTAAAGTTGATCCCAGTCATTAAAACTGAAAACTATCTATGCATAGCATAATTGTATTTTGTAACACTTTTTAAAATTTTCTTACAGCATAATAAGAGGGTATTAAAACACACATTTTTCTAGATTGTGAATATTCTGTTGTTTACTGTCCTGGGTTCCACGAAATAATTCTGTGCTCGTTAGTTCAGTGTTCTGCACCTTTTTCGTTTGTGGGGGAAAACCTATAATTAAGGAAAGGGAACAACTTATCGACATATCAACAGATATTCGAAGTTAAAATCTAGATTTAAGCAAGAACAACTTCTAAATTTTAGGCTGTAAGTTCTCATCCAAAATAGACAGTAGTTCTCGCTCACCTACAAACGTTTTCATGCCACTCAGAACAATGTATTTAAGTGAAAAATATTCCTGAACACGAGTGGCTACAAAAATAAAATATAAAAACAAATTAAGCGCAGAATATGAAATGCGACTGCAGTTAATTTCAATAGACCTAGATTTCACCAGTTTGTGTAAAAAAATGCAAGCATATATCCCAGTTACTAAATATACTGCATGGATATGTAACACTTGGATCACAAATTAACGTTATTAATGAGTAAATATTACATTAAAACCTTTAAATATAACAAATACAATACCATTTTTTAAATTATATTTATGTTAAATACCAAAAACATGTTGATCTACTCAAAATAAAATATTATTTTAAGTTATATTCTTTTAAGTATGTGGGTAGGTATCCCCTATAACACCTTACAGTTCCAAGGCTTCTGCGAGTAGAAAGATGAAGAACACTGGTGTAAGCAAATAAAGCGATAAGCAGCAACATAAACACACGAGGATATAGAACAGTACATAAAAGAGTTCTTTTTTCGTTCCGGAGATCTCAGCTTTTTATCTTTCCCAGCCGGAAACTTTGAAACTCATATGATTTCCGTTAGAGAAAATCATTATTGGTCAGAATGAGGGAATGATGCAATACTGCATCAACTTATTTTGGAATGTGCCCAAGTGGCAGATTTTAAGGTGATACCTTGGAGGGCTTGAGACCCTCACAAATTAAATAAAATCCATCGACAGAAAATTTAAAGGGTGAAATATTACACCCACACACTCACACACACGTGTGTGTGTGTGTGTGTGTGTGTGTGTGTGTGTGTGTGTGTGTGTGTGTGTGTGTGTGTGTGTGTGTGTGTGTGTGTGTGTGTGTGTGTGTGTGTGTGTGTGTGTGTGTGTGTGTGTGTGTGTGTGTGTGTGTGTGTGTGTGTGTGTGTGTGTGTGTGTGTGTGTGTGTGTGTGTGTGTGTGTGTGTGTGTGTGTGTGTGTGTGTGTGTGTGTGTGTGTGTGTGTGTGTGTGTGTGTGTGTGTGTGTGTGTGTGTGTGTGTGCACTCAACTCTTTTTACTCGGTAGATACGTTCCTTAGAAAACCGTACAAAAAAATCGTGTAAAAAATACATGCAACTTACGGTACATTTGGAGATGTGTTCCACAATTTTAAAAAATCGTTTAAGATGAAAAGTCTCTAAATATTTCCCCGATAAACCATTCAAAAGAAGAAATTATAAAATACACGTTGCATATTTATAAACCAAAAACAATTCATTTTTATTACAAAAAAAAATTTTAATTAGTGTACAGTGAAAATTCAGTCTGTAAGTTTATACAGCATATGTAATTTCAAATTGAAATGAGGAATAAAACTACTAACAACTATTCATCGCTACTTGATAGGAAACATACGCGTTTGTTACAAACTGGATCAAAAATGTTATCAGTAAATGTGTCAGATATGTCAATGCACGTTCTGTGTCAGGATCGTGAGTAATAAAATGTTTTTCCATACTTGTAACAAATTTCAAGCCCTCACGAATTAAATCAGAAGTTAATAGCTGAACTTCACCTTCCACTTCACCAGTATTGACTTCTTTATTATCATAAACTGTTATAAACTCGTTCAAATCGTCCTCATCTAAAGGACACGAGTCCCCAAATTTCTATGGAATTCGTGCTAGAACAAAAAGTTCATGTAAAAAAATCATTAAATTCGTCTACCGTGTTATTTCAAAATCGTGCAAAAAAAGACAGTGTAAAAAAAAAGAGTTGAGTGTATATACAAAATTGTATCTAGTGTATAGTAATAGTTTATGAAAACTAGTCGAGGGTATTTTTAAACTAAACTTACAAAAATTCAATTACAAGATTTCAGTAAAAAAATTATTCATTATTTCATCATCATTATCAAATGATTTTTTATGTATAAGTTTAATAGGTTTAGACTTGTTTTTTTAAATAACTCATTTATTATGTTGTTTTGGTTTTATTATAAAAACGAAATTGAACTGCCTTAATAAAAAACATATTCTTAATACATAACATAATATAAAACTTGTAAATTTGTTCTGGATTTACCATAACACAATACTTGCATTTTCTTCAGAAGAAAAAACATCACTAGAATTTTGATGAATTATAGATTTCTCTAACAGTTTGTTAATATCAGAAAAGCACGAATACTTAAAGAAACAAAAAAAAGTAATATATTTATCACTTATTTCTATTTTATTGTCATCTTCAGAGTTTGGGAATCACGAAATATGTTTAAGGAAACATCTTCGTGAGCAAAACCAATCCAGAAATTCATGTTCATTTACATACTTACTATGATCAGTTCGTGTTAATAAGGAGCTTATATATATATATATATATATATATATATATATATATATGAAAAACGTCTAAGAAAATTCAAAAAAATTGCTTATAAATTATGTTTTTGAATTTCATTTATATTGATCTTTGACCGTTTTAATGTGATGAAATATAGGTTACTAAAAAATTCAAAATGCATCAAAATCAGGTTGTTCGAAGAAAAATTTAGTCCCGATGTGAATCCTCGTAATTAACCTCTTTTGCATCTCAAAAATTAAGTTTCATTTTGAAATCAAAACAATTAACCCACTTCTTTATCTAATGATAGTTAAGTTTTCTTTAAATACCTTGTTCCTTTTTAATAAAATCAAATCTATACGATTTAAAACCTTTTTATGATTCATTAATATTCTTAAGAAGAATGAAGGATGAAATTATTCTTTGAAAATCATTATTCTTTAGATGTATGAAAAATTAAAAAGTAATGAATGTGAGAAACTTATAGAAAGTAATCAAATGTCTAATATTTAATTACATATATAAGCGTGTGCGTGCATATCTTTAATCTGTTCAAACATAAGATTTTTTTTGTATTTTTTGCGATATAATCATAAAAAAATAATAATTTGAAAAAATTAGTTTAAAAAAATTGTGATTTCGTTAAATTCTATCTGAAGGTTTTAAATTAGCTTATTTATCAAAAATTATTCCCATTTTTTACAATTTGTTAAATTAAAGTATTTGCTAACCATTTGGATCTGCATGCGATAGCTGTAGTAATTCCGCTTTAAATAACTGTGCACCGCTTTAAATAAACTTTTGAAAAATGAACTGTGCTTGTATTCTTTTATTGAAATCCATTCAATGAAAGATTAAATGTTTTTCCCCAATTAAAATTTTTTAAATATTCCTGCATTAGAAATTTCTGGAAAAACTAGGAACCCCCTTAAAAATGCAAACCAAAACAAAAGTTTCGTAAAAGTTTCGCGTAATATTGCAAAATGCACAGGTTACGTCGCTCTTAAGTCTCCAAGTCAATCGATTTTAACACTTCTCGCAGTTGGCTACATGTTTCGAAAAAAATTTTCGATATCCAGAGAACTAGACAGATATATTTAGTTAAAAACTTTTAAACTAATGTGTATATATACATCTACTGGCTAAATATCCTCTAGAGCTTTCTGGAAAGTGCAATGTTCACTTACGTTTTGTTGGCTTAGCTTGCTCTTAAAGTTTTCTTTTTAATCCCTCCAAACCAATTTATTCCGAAATTTAGAGATTTTATTAGAAATTTGTCCTATCGCGTCCGTCAAGTAAAAATGACACAGATTAGTAATCCTTAATGGAGAATTCCTGGATAAACTATTTCCACGAACTGTTGTATCTAAAAATAGAATTCCTTTGCCTGCATTATTTTCATTATAAACTTAAATTAACAGAATATAACAGCGAATCTTTTTAGATATCTGATAGAATAGCTATAACAGAAGATGTATATTGTTTTTTCAGTATTCATAATGATACAAAATCTATCTTGAATTAATAATAAAAATAATTTTACTACCAATTTCTCACGAATTTATTACGAAATAAGTAATCCACAAAGAATAATTGTGTGTTTTAAGCAAAACTATATGGTGTTTTATACACAGGATTTATGCAAATTTCAGTATATTTATTGTTGTGTAAAAGAGGAATAATGCTATATAAAAAATAATAAGCTTAAATTTTTAAGCTATGATATACTGTTAAAATATTGCAAAACACATTTTTTGTATCTCGATTAGCAGATCGTATTATTTTAAGGAATACTGATCCAAAAATTATGTTCCCTTAAAAATATATTTTATCTATTTATTTTTTTAATTTATATCTTCTAGATCCTTTTTTTCATTTATCTACCCCATCTATCCCATCATATTGGGATCCCATAAAGCAAGCTTAACCCGACAGCTTTAGAAAACATAATAGTTGTCCATTTGGGTCAATTGACTGTATATATATAAAGAGTGGGTTTTTTTCCAGGTATAGAAGTTTAAGTTGGCATTATTTTCCAAGATGGCGACCGATTTAACAGCTGTCAAGTGATTTATTCTCAGTTTGGTTTGGCAATTCATCAAAACGATCATCAAGCAAGGCGTAGATTCGTCGAATGGGCCCAAAACGAGATTGCCGTTGTTCCCGATTTTCATAAGCGAATTTTGTTTAGCGAT
The DNA here is from genome assembly GCA_019973935.1 of Trichonephila clavipes. Lineage (NCBI taxonomy): Eukaryota > Metazoa > Arthropoda > Arachnida > Araneae > Nephilidae > Trichonephila > Trichonephila clavipes. Next base: position 845,221 of record BMAU01000244.1, on the reverse strand, counting down.
GAAGCGCACTTCTGGTTGAATGGCTACGTCAACAAACAAAACTGCCGCATTTGGAGTGAAGCTAATCCACAAGTGTATGTCGAAACACCGTTACATCCAGAAAAACTGACTGTTTGATGCGCTTTATGGGCTGGGGGAATCATTGGTCCGTACTTCTTCAAAAACGATGAAGGCCACAACGTTACAGTCAATGGTGATCGGTATAGAGCCATGATTACTAACTTTTTCATTCCTGAATTGAACAATCATGATGTCCAGGAGCTGTGGTTCCAACAAGACGGCGCAACATGTCACACAGCTCGTGCCACAATCGATTTATTGAAAGACACGTTTGGTGACCGCCTAATTTCCCGTTTTGGACCTGTGAATTGGTCTTCAAGATCTTGTGATTTAACACCGCTAGACTATTTTTTGTGGGGCTATGTAAAGTCATTGGTATATGCGGATAAGCCACAAACGCTTGACCATTTGGAAGACAACATTCTCCGTGTTATTGCCGATATACGGCCACAGATGTTGAAAAAGTCATCGAAAATTGGACGTCCAGATTGGGCTACATCCGAGCCAGCCGTGGCAGTCCTATGCCAGAAATCATATTGAAAATGTAATGCCACAAGATTATCTTTCGAATAAAAAAAAATTCATGTCAATGGAATAATACATCGTTGTTTTATTGCAATTTAAAGTTCTATACCTCTAAAAAAACACCCTTTATATTTATATATATATATATATATATATATATATATATATATATATATATATATATATATATATATATATATACTTATATCTTGGTTTGTTGTTCTTGATTATCGATTCCATATTTTTTCTGTTCTTTGTTATATAGAATAATTCATTATGTTCCAATTTATTTTATTGTAATATATATATATACACACCCACAAATTTTCCCTCCCTCTTTCTCTTAATAGAGTTTCTATCCTTTTACATGAATATCAAATTACTAAGACTCTAAAATATTAATTTTGATAATTGAAAAGCTTCTTCACTTATCCATATAAACAACTCCAACATTTACAAACTTAAATTTAAAAATTCTCATTTTTTTAAAAGGCAACGAGGAGTTTTCATTCGATAATCGCTTATATATATAACTGTGGAAAATGTTTGAATTAAATATCTATCAGAAATAAACTGAACAGGAAGAGCTTTATAGTTAAGAAATTGAATACAATTGATTGTTGGTACAATGTAAACTAGAATTGAATAAGTGTATATATACTACTAAAATCGGCTTTTTTCTGTTTGGGTCGAACTCCCAACATTAAATACTTTCTCGAAATACCTGCCCAGGATATCATAGAATGTTCCTGAAGAATACGATTGAGAAGATGTTATATTTATATGTCTTAACGTCTCGCTAATTTTTTAATTAATTATGGTAGGAAGACGATGCAATTCATTTTATTCTTTAATAACCATACAACTCGCGATAAAGCTTGGCCATCTTAGCTCGCGATCTGGTGAGCATTATCATCCATCAGGCCCGATTACACACATGTGTTCGGCCCCACATAAAGATAGAGTATCTTCTCCCTACCTTAGGCTAGTGAGTGGAAATCTGAAAGGACGATGAGGTCAGTAAAACCTCCTAACAATAATCTAACCCCATCCATCAAAGTACTCTCCACTGTAAGACGTATTTTCGATAGCGATCTGAGAGCTTATCCGTGTACTGGCCCATGTCGAACATATTTGTTATATATGACAAGATCCGTATTAAAATGCTCCCCTCTAATTAAAAGTTCTTTGTTTTTCATTTTGTGTAGGATTCATTTAATTTTGTAACTAAAGTTACGATATATTTTTATATTGTGGTAGAATATTTTTTAAAGCATTCGTTTTTGAGGATTTTTATTATATTTAGATGAAACCTTTTTTATTCGTCCTCTAACTTTGAAAATGCAGTGAAGTATGTTTAACCCTTTGAGCTACTTTCTTTCTTTATGTATTTAAAAATTATAATTTAACATTTTATATAGTGTTTCTATTCAAGAAAATGGTACGAGATGAAATTTTCACATATTATTTACACAATTTTAGAAATTTAAATTTTTTGAAGAAAATTTCGAAAATTTTAGAATTCTAATCCTTCTGTAATTATTAATTTTTTGACCTGAAATTTTTTTTGTAATATTCTTATGAATGTTATAAACAACTTTAGGGATTGATTTTACAATAACTTAATTCGTTTTAGAGAAAAAAATAAAATGTTGATATACATGCTAAAAATCAACGAAAAAGCCAATATCTTACATTTTGATTTTTTAAAAAAAAAAGTATTCAGTTTACAGCAAAATGGATCCCTAATTTTGTTACATGCTTTATATGTAGCACACAGCAAAAAAAATGGAAGTGATTACTAAATAGTTGTGGAAGGAGTAGCATTTTGAATGCACTAATATTTCGAAAAACACAAACTGAGAAAAACCACTTTAAAGTTCATAATTCTGAAAAAAATTATAATAAGCTTAAATAAACTTAAAATACCACTTTAAGATATTACTTATATATTTTTCTTGAAAATAATTGCATTTTCGTATTTTTTCAACCCATACATTTTTATAAATGATCAATTTTAAGAAGGTATTAATTGCACTAGAAAATTCAAGAAAAATATTAAAAGAATTTTTTTTTCTGTCACGAGAGAAAGATTAATTTTTTTCTTCACATAGTACTGAAGTATTACATTTGTATGAAAAACATATCGGGAATAAGAACTGAAGTTATGAAATTATTAATATAAAAAGCCTTAATTCAAAAATTTTACATGCACACATTTCACAAAGAAGAAAAATTACATTATTGTATTGCCTCGAAAATATTCTGCTTTATATACTACACATTCTTTTTTATAGCTATTATTTCTCTTTAAAAAATAGATTTTTTTATCATAACGCTTTTTTAGCTTTTTTTTTTTCTAAAAAGGGGGCGTGGCCGAATTGCCTAATTTGTTTTCAAATGAACTTTTCTTCAACTTCTAACTTTCCGACTTTCACAAATGATATATCAATCGAAAGATAATAATGCAAAGAAAAAGATTAAATAAAAATTTTAAAAAATGATAGGTCGCGGTCATTTTTGGGGTACCAAGTCCTCTTAACGCGAAAACACTTAAGACGAAATATCGGTTAACAGGAAGTAATGCAACAGTCCCAACAAACCAACAAACTATGTGTATTTTCATACATTCTGTTTTTCTCTTAACGCGAAAATATTTTCATTCTGGGAAAACAAAATATGGAAAACACTAGCTTGGACTGTGTTATTGAACCGTATATCATTGGAAGAATTCTTTGCAGTTGATCAGGGGTAGCCAACCCAAATGACCTTGAGGGCCACTTCGAAAAAAACATTATAATCTCGCGGGCTGCACATAAAAATATGTACCTTTATATCAGATTTGGAAACAAAAAGCATTTATTGGAGTGAAAATTTAAAACAGAATGAACTATTATTATTGTTTTCATTATTTTTCATGCATACAGACATAGATAACATAATAATGTTTATATAATATAACAATGAAATAATCAAATAATGTTTAAAATATTACAGTTGCCATTTTTCTGTAAATTTAAGGTGTTCCTTTTGAATTGATCTTTAGTTACTCATTGTTAAAATTTTACTGTGCTGTCATTCGCAAACGATTAAATATACATTGCTATTTATCTTAACCTTCCTGAATATTTTTTTTAAACTTTAAAAAACATCTCTGATTGCCTCTTGCTTTTTGGGCACTTCAAAAAGAAAAGCAGGAGAAATGAAAGTCGCACACACAGAGAATCATGTAACATTTATAGTAAAGGATATGCATAATGCAATTCGGAATATATTAAAAAAGCAATTTATTGTAGTGAAATCAAATGTAACACTGTTTGATAAACTATAAATCTATTTTAATCTAAAGGGCATTTCTACTATCAAAGAGGATTTATTTTAAAACAAGAACAATTAACAGGCAAATACATTGTCGATTTACATATACATATAAATTGCCCCTCAAATAAATTTCAAAATGAAAAAACTTTAAAAATCTGATATTTAAAAATGTTTTAAAAGAGTCGGCGACCCGCAACTTACGTACTGGTGGGCTGCGTACTAGACACCCCTGCAGTAGATGATGATAATGTGTATACAGCCCCAATTAAGGCAAACAAAGATATTTTGGAGTTTGTTCATAGCTCAAAAAGTATCATTGATGCAGATTCCGACGATGAAAATGAAACTAATAATACAGCTCCTGTTCCCACATCAGCCGAAATGAAAAACGTCGAAAAAAGTATGCATAATTATTTAGACGCACATTCCAATGGTGAAATGAATATCAAAATGGACGGTATCGAACAATTTGTTGACAATTTGATGCTAAAAGAAAAATCAGATTATTTTCCAAAAACTCAATAAATGTTTTGTTTTTTCAAAAATTTGAAAATTTTGTATTAAATTTCTTTAAGTTCTAGAAAATGCTTTTGTTTCATTGATTTTTATTAAATATATGCATGTATACATATCTATGTAAATAAAATAAACACATATAAACTTAATGTTAATGATATATGGTTTCTTTTTTTGCAATATCTTTTAACACGAAAAAATATTTCAGTCCCTTCAGTTTCGTTTCAAGCTATTTTCAATGTAATTAAGTTTTTGTCATTCATCGGATAAATTAAACTCACAACTTATTCCAGTTCCATATAGCTAACTAAAAGAGCTTTGGTATAGTTGTTTGTGAATAGTTACTGTATTTACATATGACTCATATTATTTTATTTCAAAAAATATACTTCACTAACCATATCATTAAACTGAAATTATCGATAAAAAAAGAAAAATTTTAAAAATAAATTTTGTAAACTAATTTTTGAAATTTAATAAGCTTTATCAAAGCTCAGAATAGTAATTATAAAAGACTCATTTACAGCGTTATCTATAATTTTGGTTTATAATATTAATTTTCTTGAAGTATATCTGGCTACGTTCGTAACCGTGATTTTAAAAAATCGTATAAGCCATTTTTTTATACATATATTTAGCATCACACACACCTAAATTAGAATATGAATATATAATTGTTCTAAAATGATTGTTATAATAAAAAAAAATATTTAAATGCAATTTTTAGGTAAAAAATGAAGAAAAAATGACATATTTCCATAACAATCACCTTTTTTGGAAAATGCTTCTGTATTACTAACATTTTATATATTTATAGTTAAGACTAAAAAGACACCAGCTATTTATAGTCCCTCTGAAAATGATATTTCAGGTTCTGTAGAGAAGTCTTAGATGTATATATGCAAACTGTTATTATTATTATTATTATTATTATAGAAACATTTTCCATAAAAAAGATAATATTTTAAAAATATGTAATTTTTTCATCATTTTTTGCCCAAAAGAATGCATTTAAATAATTTTTTTTATTATAATAATATTCTTAAAATAATTTTATATGCATATTATAATTCAAGTGACACTAAAGATCACAAAAAAATTTATTCATTTATATGCTTTTGCAAAATCTCGGTTCCGAACGTAGTCATATACCTTAAGGAGACGGTGGATCATTAAAACTAATTTCTTAAATTGTTATCTTAATTAGCTGATAATGGAATCAATATAGTAAATGATTATTATATTTCATAATTTAAATATATATATTTTTAGAAAAACTATTATAAACCGATTTTTTTAAAAAAATTAAATCTTTAAAATTGTTTTTAAAAATGTTCCTTGCGCATTAGCTTTTAAGATACGTACATATTAGGTGTACAACTTTGCTTCCACCGTTTTTTTCCGAAATTCGAGGCTTTATTGTAAAAAACTGATTATACATTTATGATTCAATAATTGGGTTCGATAACTATCGCCTGTGATTGTTTCAGTCGGTTTTGACAACTCATAATACACTACACCGAGCTGGTCCCACCAAATGCCATGCTGGTCTTCGACGTCAAAATCACCGTTCTTGAAGCATTGAAACCACTCTCGGCACGTTCTTTCACTAATAGCGGCCTCACCTTAGGTATTTGAGAGCATTCGATGAGCCTCAGCTGCAGATTTCTTCATATTAAAGCAGAAAATTAAAACCTCCCGCCAATGACGAGAATTTGGCTCGTAAGCTGACATGTTTAATCGAGAATAACTTTATGATGCAGACACAAATCGACTAATATTTCGATGGCGTTATGTTTACAAATACGTAAGTGTTACACTTACTGGTAAACTAACCCAAATTTTGGCAAAGCAAGCAGTGAAATTTTTGTGTCGAGGAGGCATGAAGATGAAAGCAGTTTCTTAAAAATGGTTTTTAATAATAATCAAGGATAAAGTCAATGTGCTCGTTACTGGAGCGATCAAAAAAACAATAAGTTGACTAATAAAATCTTAGTTCAAAAATCAACATTACCAGACATCCGATTCGAACCGTCTTCTTACAGTCTAATATTGAAAACGAATTTATAATCTGAAAATGGTGATGCAACATACAGTTGCATTGCCAACCAGCCGCTCTCTCCCTCTAAGAGCTAAAACACTCACACACTTCTTATATTTCTTTTTCTCCTCCCCGCCTGAAAAACTAACACGAGCCGAGTTTAAATAGTCGCTCGATTTGCATTGCAGTTGCTGCCAACCACAAATCACGAAACTTGCAAAAAGATCGGGTTCGAATCGGTTTGTTTACTTTCATTGAGATCATGGAACGGGATTGGAAAAACAACACAAGGAGATCATAAAAATTTGGATCCGAAAAATATTTCGAATGGTTTTACTTTTTAAATGTCTAACAATCGGCCCCCTTTTTCCAATTTCGTACCATTATCTCTTACAAATCAGTAAATTAATTTTATTCTATAATCACATGTTACACAATTTAACACAAAAAAATACATTTTATTCACAATCTTTATTGTAATAAACAAACTAATATTTTAATCTTAAAGAAACAAAAAGTCTTATTCTCTAAAAAAATAATTTTCTACAAAATTCCAATAATTTTTCTTTTACCATGGGTTTGGTAAAAATGTCCGCCAAATTATTTTTGGTACCTATATATTTAATTTGGAAAACCTTGTCGTATATCAAATTCCTTAGAAAATGATAACGAACATCGATATGTTTTGTTCTATAATTTTCTACCGGTGAATTGGAAAAACTTATAGCAGCTTGATTGTCACAAAACATTACATTTTCACTTATTTCCAAATTTAAACTTTTATTATTAATTACATTCTTTAGCCAAATGAATTCCTTAGCTGCTTCTGTTAAACTAACATATTCAGCTTCCATGGTCGCGACAGACTAACGGATTTTTGCTTGAAAGTTCGCCATGAAATTGGAGCTTCGTCTATAAAAGTTATGAACCATCCCATCGACACTCGATCATCCCTATTTGTAGCAAAATCTGAGTCTGAATAACATCTTAGTTTTAATGATTTAACTTTTGAAAGTTCTAATTTATATTCTTGAGTGTATTTTAAATAACCTAATAATCTCAATAAGCAATTCCAATGTTTTATTCCCGGGTTTGCTTCGAATTGAGATAATACATTTACTGCATACATAATATCGGGTCTTGTGCATATATCAATAAATGACAAAGATCCTATTAAATTTCTATAAGGAACTGTTAAAATTTCTTTGCTAGTTTTGGGTGAATCTAATTTGGAAAGAACTTGACCTTTTGATATAGGTAATGAACTTACGGGACATTTATATTTTTCGTAAATTTCACATAACCTTCGAATGTAAGATCTCTGATGTATAAACAGACTATTACCTAGTCCTTCAAATTCTATTCCTAATAATTTCTTTGTTTTACCCATAATTTTTAAATCAAAATTTTTCTGCAATAATTGTAATACAAAATTTACGTTTTCCATTTCTTTTCCAAATATAATCATGTCATCTACATAAAATAATAAAATTACATTATCTTCAAACATATATACACAATTAACCCACTCTAACTTCTCTCTCTCTTAAATTTTAATTTAATTAATTTATTTTCTAATTCCCCAAAAACCACTGGCGTCCACTCTGGTGGAGTCCATATATTGCTTTACGTAACTTACACACTTTGTTATTATCAATTTCATATCCAGTTGGTTGCTTCATGAAGATTACAGTATCTAAGTTAGCATATAAATAGGCATTAGTGATATCTATACTTGAATATGCATCCATTTCCACAAACATACACAAATAGTGAAAAATAATCTTACAATAGTAAAGTTAACAACTGGACTAAATACCTCGTCAAATGACTCGCCTCGTAATTCTGTGTTACCTCGCGCAACTAGGCGGGGCCTTGTATCTAACAATTTTATTATTATTTTCATCATATTTAATGGTATAAACCCAACGGTTTTCTAAATTTTTATATTATCCGGATGATCAACTAAATCCCAAACTTTACGTTCCTTCATTACGTTAATTTCTTTATCCATTGCATCATGCCATTTAGATGCGTCTCTGGATCTTATCGCCTGTTTGTAACAGTTAGGAATAGTTACTTCAACCATAAGAGCTTCTTGTTGCTCTGACAAATCTGAAAATCCCTGGGATTCGGTATTATCTTTTCTAAAATTAAATAAACTAGGATCATACTCAATATTATGCCACTTACAGTATCTCTCTATTTCGTTAAAAGATTTCAATCGGGTTGCTTCCCCTTCTATACTACGGCCGCGGTAGCCGAGTGGTATAGGTATCGGACTGTGGTTTGCTTTGTCACGGGTTCGAGCCCAGTACCACTAAAGACCCGCCGTGTAGGGCAGTGATGGACGTTAAATCTGTCGAGAGCTGAAACGTCCTCCCGTTGGTGTGGTAGTTAGGAGAGGGGGTGCCAGCTCAGGTGTCGTCCGCGTCACTTGACCATGGTTCAAAATTACGTGGTCCGTCGCCAAAAGCCCTCGTGTAGCTGAACAGTGCGACGTTAATATTCAATCAATCAATCAATCAATCCCCTTCTATACTATAATATACGTTAGATCCAGTTACTTTCCTACCTATATTTCGAATCCACTTAACCTCTGTACATGGGATCAAGCTATGATTATCGGAAGATACATCTGGCTTTTCAGATGTTGAGGGCGTTTCCGTACTTGTCTTTGAAACTAAACGACTCGTTAATGAATCTTTTACTCTATCTAAATCATCCTCATCATCATCATAATCAGGAAGGTTTAAATTATATTCAAGGTTACTATTAACTTTCTGTCTAAAATTAATTCCCCTCTCATTTTCATCGAATCTTACACATTAATAGTCTCGACTAATTTATTTTCATCTATTAACCATATTCTATAACCCTTAGTACGTTGTGCGTATCCCATCACATAATTCCCATTTTCGCACGCATATCGATTTTTTTTTAATTTGTTTTGGCACACCAGCATATGCCAAACATCCAAAAGGTATTAGATGCAATACCGATGGTTTTCTACCTGAATATTTTTCGAAAGGCGTTTTGTTACTGTCTTTGTGACAAATTCGATTCCACGCATAAGTGAAACAAAGTAATGCTTCTCCCCAAAACTTATGGGGAACTTCACTAGACTTAAGCAATGTTTTGATGCCATCTAGAGCGGTTAAACTGAATCTCTCCGCGACCCCATTCATTTCTGGCGTATATGAATTTTTTACCTCATGCTTTATACCCAGTTCTGTCAAGAAATTATCCATATCCTTATTACACAAAATTCTAGTCCACCACATATCAGTTCTAACTGCTATTACCTTTTTACTTAGAAAACGTTCTGCTCGTTTCTGAAATCTTATAAACGTATGAAATACGTCAGATTTATTTCGGATGGGAAATACAGTCACCTTTCTTGAATAATCGTCAATTATACTCAAGAAATATTTATTACCGCCTTGGCTTTCAGTTGGCATTGGACCACAGAGGTCCATATGCAACAATTCCAATGGACGTTTTGATCTTACGGTCCCCGTCTTTTTGAATGAAACTCTCTTGGACTTTGCTAATTTACACGGTATACAATGAGTCTTACCATTATCAGTTTAGCGTGGGAGACCTCTTACACTATCATTTTTACTAGTTTTTACCAAGTAATCGTTATTAACATGACAAAAGCGTTGATGCCATATTTCTATTGATCCGTTTTTTGTTTTAGCGGTTACATTACTAAAAAAATTAATTTCTTTACTCTTTGGTATAATATAATGATCCGGCTTAAAAAATACAAATTTTCATGACGTGTCGCCGAGAACAATTTTATCCAGTCTTTATTAAAAACATTAATTTTACCTTTGGTACCCACAAAATGCGCACCTTTACTTTCTAATCTGGAACCGGATAACAAATTTCTCCTCAACTTAGGATTAAATAAAACATCAGACAAAGTTATTTCATGAAAACTCCCCTTATATTTTACCAGAATTCTAAGTGTACCGATTCCTTCTACGGGACAACTTTTTATCCTCCGTTGCTAACGACATTTTCATGTTAGATATCGGCTTAAGATCTAAAAATAAACTCTTGTCATTACAAAAATGACTCGTGGCAGCAGTATCTATTACCCAAACACCTTTATCAGAGTATTCCTCAAATAAGATACAACTAGTTACGAGTTGTTTATTTAGTTCTAAAAGACTACGTTCAGCTTCACAAAATCTTAAATTTATATTAAACTCTGTGTTATATATATATATATATATATATATATATATATATATATATATATATATATATATAATTTTCATTTACAGTTGAAGGAGATTTTTTGTAGAGAGTTTTTCTCTTTACAGAGTGTTTACTTTAAGATGCCCGTACTTATTACATACATAACACGGACCTATAGTCTTAATAGATTGTTTAACATTTTTAATAGTTTTACAGTTAAATACAGTTAAATGAACAAATTTGTGAATTATATCATCTTTCATAAGTTATGAAAATTTCAGAGATATGACATAATTTGAAACACAAAGAGCATTTTAAATAACAATGAAAAGGGAAAATTTACAAACTAAGAAAATGTATTTTAAACATTTATTTGAGTAAAATAAAAATAATAATTCAGCAATTATAAATTAAAATGATAAAATCCTTTGACAGAATTATTCCATGAATTATAAGGAATATTATTATTATAAGAAATCAAAACCGCGATTTTGACCAAAATTTGACATTTTGAAGGTCCATCATCCCCCTTAAGGTGAAAAAACCCTGATGATTACAATTAATTGTATAATTTAATCATGTATATAAATATATTTGTGTACATTTCAAAACGTTAAATTATCCGTTAAGATTATTTAAAGTAAAAAAAAAACATATTATGCTGGGGAAAATACTTTGTTAAAAGTTATAATTCATTATACTACTCCTATGGGCACTATGCGTAATGCTTGATCAAAATAATAATGAATGTTTTTGAAATAATAATATTAATATAGATCTGTAACCGTTCTTTATGTCATTACTGGGTTAAGACTAAAAGTAATGAACAAAATCCAGGGGTAAAACAATACATTTAATAACAAAAAAATATCATTTACAAAGGACGTATACTTAGATTTTACAAGACAAATAAAGGTAAACACATTTAGAGGAACAAATTAAAGCCAATTAGCTTAAGTAGAATACAGGATTAGACAGCAAGATGGGAGACCTCACTCATTGGAATCCAAGCCTTCTCCGGTGGGTAAAAGCAGAGTGCTTTGCAAGTTCACGCTACTGTTACAAATCTGTCCACAACGGGACAGCATCTACATTCTAGTTTTAGAAATATAGCGTAAGTTACAGATCAATAATTTTTTTTTAAAAAAAATCTTTTCTGGAATAAAAAAGCACAGAAAAAAAGCAGAGACATAGAAACGATAAAAGCTAGAATTATTGAAATTGTGAAATAATTTTGGGAAGTATTTCATGTTTGGCGTCACAAAAAGGATGATATTTTATGATTTAGTTGAGGTATACATGTTACTTTAAATATTAATAAATTCTTAGTTCTTACAGTTCAATATAAAAGCCAAAAGAGTCAATTCTCATGCGATTGAATACTGTACTTTTCATTTTATAAATAAATCTTGGAACACAAAGATAACTTTACTAATACATTTACTAAACGTTTGTCCCTTTTTCGGGTAAAAGTTTTATTAATATAACAGCTGTCAAATGCATCGAAAAATTGGTAGATTAAGTTCCCCAAATATATTAGACTCTCAAAGTATGCAGGAATGCAAATATTTGAAGTTAGGTAAATCTGTTCATGAGCATCACCAATATGTTGTTACAAGAAATTTAAGTTATAAAAGAAAATATTTTATAAGACACGCGCGTAATGCATATATAAAGGTAAAGGCTTTAGATGTCACATCTTATGGTAATATCTCAGTTAAACAACAGTTTAATAGAGATTTAAATAAATGTATTATAAAACTGCAGTTAAAAATGGATTACTTTAGAGGCATTTAAGGTATACAAAAATAGTATTATAAAAGATTTTGCGAAATTAAATTATAAAATTATTAATGATGTAACATATAGGGAAACTAAAAATACGATTAAAATTTTACAGAAATATTTCGGTATTTTTCATATAGATAAAGGGCTTGTAATTATGCCATCATTTGAAAATATTATTACAGTAATCATTTCTGAAACAATTATTTTCGTAAATCTGAACTATATGATAGAGAGAGAGAGAGAAATTAGTAATGGCACTTTGGTTTTATATAAAATGTTAGGAATTAAATTAGTTATAAATTTCCACCTACATTTTTAACTCTTAATTATTATAAAAAAAATTCCACTAAATTTTGCAGAGATACTAATAATTTTAAAATTTAAATTACTCTACTTTTGGTAAATTATTACAACCTATTTTACAAAATGTCACAAATAATCTCAAAGGTACGTTTATTATTAAAAATAGTAAAGATCACGTGAATCATTTAAAAGACAAAGAAATATTTATTCTACACAATGGTTATGAGTTTGAAGATTTATTTAATTATATAGATATTAATAATATAATATAAAAGTTCTTTCGCAAATTCATGATAATTATTGTATAAATATTGTTATAAAAGGTCAAAATTATAACTGTCTCATTAATTAAATTACTAAAGGAAAAATATGTTAATTAGAATTATAATATTGCTGTCCGGGAATATAGGCAAATAAACGGGAGAACTGTGGCCTTGAAGCATAATTTAACCTTAGATTTAAGTCGAAGAGTTTTGCGCTTATTACTGTTGCTATATTATTTAGTCTTCTCCTATTTTTCTATTTTCTTGCTTGATGTTTTACTTTCAGTTAGATAATTCATTGTGTGAATTAGTTTAATATTATGCCTGTGTGTGTGTGTGTGTGTGTGTGTGTGTGTGTGTGTGTGTGTGTGTGTGTGTGTGTGTGTGTGTGTGTGTGTGTGTGTGTGTGTGTGTGTGTGTGTGTGTGTGTGTGTTAATAACAATTTCAATTATAAAATTCTGCGAGCTGCATCTACCCGATGCTCGGTGTTGGAGGAAGAAATTCAGTCTCGAGCCAGTCAATTAAAGTAACTTAGTTTATTCAGAACTACCGAGTGAGCGTGAGCACGTGATTGCTTCACCCTTTTTATATACAGAACATAATGACGTCACACAACCTCTTCACAGTTACAAAAACGTGGCGCCATGCAGCCACTCATTCACACAAATCATCCTTATTCACAACATACTCCCCCCTTTGAGACTTGGGGAGAGTCTCAAACCTATAACAGTTATAATTCAAAAGATCAAGTCTCTTCGGTTCTTTAACCAATCTTCCAGAAAAAGTAGATTTTTTTACAATTGCATCATTAGTATTCAAGACCTTTTCAGGTGTAGTACTTTTAACAGAAATTGATTCCTCTTTCAACTCCTTATCGCTATTAGCAATCGCTTGTACTTCCAAAGGGAAGATACGTTGCACGGGGCGTATTACTGTTCCATGTTGAGTTTTTAGCCGAACTGTTCGAATTTCCCCATCTCGACCAGGGATTAATTCTATAATCTTAGCTATAGGCCAAGACAAACGTTTCTTATTGTCATTTCCAATTAAGACCATTTCCCCAATTCGGGGTTCCCGCACCCGATTATCATTCTGTTTTTGTATTAGCTCACTTAGATATTCTCTCCTGAAACGTTGTCTTAAATCACTTAAAAGTTTAATTCTATATTTCATTCTCTTTCTTAAGTCTCGAATTCAATTCGTCAATATCGGTAGTATCGGAACAGCGATTCTCTATTAAAAACATTGCTGGAGTAAGAGGGATCAATTCCTGTGGATTTTCAGATATATAAGTTAAAGGTCTACTATTGATTAAAAATTCGCAATCACAAATCACTGTAGACAATTCTTCATAGGACAATATTGATTTTCCAAGAGAGCGTCTCAATAGTTCCTTGATAATGCGAACCAACCTTTCCCACCAGCCTCCCCACCATGCGGCGGTGGGTGGTATAAATTTCCAAACTATTTTTTGAGTTGATGTTTCTCTCGATATTTTTATGCCAATCCAATTTCGCAAGGTCATTGAAAGCACCTCGGAAATTAGTACCGTTATCACAGTAAATTATCCTGGGCCTCCCGCACCTGGCAATGAAACGCCTAAGGGCTAGCAAAAAGGCATCAGAAAATAAAGCGTTTACTAATTCAAGATGTAGTGCGCGATAGACGGCGCAAGTAAATAATGTAATCCATACCTTTTCGCCAGTTTTTAAAAACAGAGGTCCAGCTAAGTCAATTCCTACAACTTCAAATATCGCGCAATCATTCACACGGTCTGGTGGTAAAGGTGATGGTCTGCTTGACAATGATTTCACTTTAAAACGAGCACAAATAAAACATTCATTCAAAATACTCTTAATAGTTTTCTAGCTCTGATAATCCAGAACCTTTCTCTAATTAATGATTGCATTATTTGGATTCCTGCATGACAGTTCTTTTTGTGTATAGATCTAATCAAAAGTTTTGTAAATTCACATTTATCAGGTAACAATATAGGATACAAAAAAGAACTTTCATCATTTCGTTCAGTTATTTTAGATTTTACTCTTAAAATATTATCATTATCAATAAAAGTAACAAATTTTAAAGATTCAACATCAGGTAAATAATATGTCTGAGTTAAACGAATCAATTGTTTCTCAGAATTTTCAATTTCAGCAACAGAAAGTTCATGTTCCTTACATTTGTTATAGTCTTTGCGACAATTATTTACAAATCTTAAAATCCATGCAAATACTCTTATCATTGTATCATAATCAGACACATTACATATAAGCAAGGGGGGTGCATCGTTTGCTAGATCAACATTCGCATTTTTAGTGTTCTTTCTCTCTACGTTAACTTCTTGAGGGTCGCAACTAATTTCACCATCTGGCCAATATTCCGAATTTTGTTTCAACCAGGAAGGCCCCTCCCACCATTTAGAATTAAGCATTTGTCGTGGAGAACAACCACGAGATAGTAAATCCGCGATATTCATGTTTCCTGGAACGTACTTCCATGAGTGAATTTGAGTTAATTGTCTAATTTCCTTTACCCTATTAGCTACAAAAACCGACCAATTTCCATATTCTTTAATCCACCAAAGTGCTGTTGTGGAATCGGACCAAAGAGTAACTTTCAAATCCGGCATATTAAGCGCTTTCAAAATAGAATTTACAAGTCGAGCACCTACACAACAAGCCATTAGCTCTAGACGCGGTATACTCAAAAGTTTGAGAGGAGCTACTCTAGACTTCGCTCTAACGAGAATTACGCTAACTCTAGAATCAACTATTGATCGAGCAAAGACGCATCCCGCATATGACCCCTTGCTTGCATCAACAAATACATGTAATTCAGTAAAAATATCAATTTTCATACAACGTGGTACAGTTACATCTTTCAAAATTTGAATTTCATTAAACCATTTCATAAATTTGTTTACAATATTCTGAGGTAGTTCCTGATCCCATGCTATTTTCATTTTCCATATTTCCTGCAATAGTAATTTTGGGAGCAATGTAGACGGCGCCAACATTCCAATGGGATCGAAAACTTTTTGCACCGTAGACAAAACTAATCGTTTCGTTATTTTCAATTCGCACGTTAATGAGTCGAAATTCGTGCAACATTTCAAAACATCATTATCCAAGTCCCAGATGATACCCAAAATAAAAGTTTCGCCTGAGTGTTTATCAACACTTTTACTCGCCACATTGCTCTCAAAAATACGTAAATTAAAACATCCTTCCGACATAATTAATTTAGTCTTCTCAATAAATATCTCTATTTCATCAGCACTGAAAAAAACACCAGTTACACAATTATCAACATAAAAGGAAGATTTTAACTTTTGTGCAACTTCCTTACATTCGGAATTACAGTTTTCCAAAAGATGCATAATAGATGCATTCAATAAGTAAGGGCTTGAAGACACCCCAAACACAACTCGACAATGCCTGAACACTAATTGTTTTTCATTGCATGGGAAAAAAATCTGAGATAATCTCTATCTTTCGGTGCAACAGATAGCATCAAAAACGCCTTTTCAATATCGGCTACAATTCCGACTGGATAAATTCTAAAACGATCTAAAATGTCAGGTATCAGTTCGATAAGGTTTACGCCTTTATATAAACAGTCGTTCAAAGATGGTTTCCCTTTTTCACGGGCCGAAGCATCGAATACGGGTCGGATTTTTGTAGTCGCACTACCTAATTTAATCACGGGTCTATGCGGTAAATAATGGCATTCATTGTTCAATTCTACTTCCGGCACACGTTCAATGATATTTAAATCTTCCCATTGCCTAAACACACTTTTATAATCCTCAAAAAATTTACCGTTTCTTAATTTATTCATCATCCGTAGATGTCTTTTCCATGTTAGTTCTTTGTTACTGGGCAAATTTTCAGAGTTACATTTCCATGGGAGTTTAACTTCATATCTTCCATCGGGAAGAATTTTCATTTTATTCTTAAAATCGGTTAATTCAAAATTTTCTTTCGTATTCTCATTAAGTAAGGGATCCGTTATTCCTAAAACATCAAGTTCCCATAATTCTTTAACGCTAACATTCCGAACATGCAAAGACGATGTCGTTAACATAACGTTTTTATCGTTCGAACAAACTTTTCCAATTACCACCCATCCTAGTTTAGTTTCAATAGCTGTTAAACCCGAATCAAATTCAGTTAAATTCCCAGTCAATAATTTTCCTATATTATCAGCCCCAATCAAAAGCCCAATTTCCGTTTCTTTACAATTTAAATCCGATAAAATAATTTCTTTATTTTTTAACTCATTTAAAATACGCTTATCCTCAATCTTGAAATAAATCCACATATTTTCTTTTCGGATAGCACTTCAAAACAACATGTATAAGAGTTTTTCATATCACTGACCTCAATAGAATATACGCTGTGATGTTTCGGTTTAGTTTCGTTGCCCCCGAATAGAGAATGAATTATAGTTTCCTCTCTAAGTGGAGTGGCCTTCAAAATACTAGTAACACACTTTCACTAATGTAGCTATTTTCACAAGCGGTATCAATCAGAACTCTAACTTTCCTTTCCTGATCTTTAATGCGAATGAAAACGCAGAGAGTTTGAAAGTAAATACTTTGGTTTCTGTTGCAGTTACTTGATAGAGAGTTCTCAGTTTTTATGGAACACAATTTTTGATCATAATTCTTATTTAATTTTGGACACATAATTTCAAAATGAGAATAATTACATTTAGAACAATTAATATCATTTTTAATATCACAATTTTTACTCAAATGTCCAGATCTATTTAAACAAATAAAACAAGCACCTTTTCTTAATAACAATTGTCTCTTAGCATTTAAAGACATTTTTCTAGCATTAAAGCAATTTTCACTGGGATGATATTTCTCACAAAATACACAGTTATTGATTTTCTTACCTGAGGACTTTTCGGAACTTGCCAGAGCTGATGCAGTCATTAATTCAGTCGGCTTAACCCTTTCAGTTGGAGAATCTCTTTTCGGATAGGAGTTCCAAAACCGGATTTTGCCAGCTGCACCATCTCTTCCCCTTGGACTTCCAGGCGAAGGAAAGTCATTAAGTGTTTTAGAGTTCGCGATCCTTTAGCGTCTGTTTCAGTATTCCGTTTTCTTTCCCAGGCCATCAGGATTTCCTCGGGTAAGCAGGACTCGACCAATGGTGTAAGGAAATCTCCATATTTTTCTTGTGTTCGTCCAAGGCTCTCCAACGACCGTAATTTCCCTTCAAGTTCATCGTACAAGGCCGACAAATCAGTTTTCGTTCTTCCAGAAACACACAGCGTTCTTCATTACTAAATTTAAAAGTTCACGTACGTAAATTTGTACTAACAAATCTTCACGACCGAATCTCTCTTTTAATTGATCGATGGCTTTAGGATAATTTTCCGCCGTTGCAGGGAAACTCAACACTAATCGTTCTGCTTTCGATTTCGGTTCCACGGATTGCAATAAATATTGCATTTTGTCTTCTTCCGCAATGCCTTTATCATTGTGAATTTTCTGAAACTGACTCCAGAAGGCCAAAAAGTCTTTAGCTTCACCGCTAAATTTCTTCAGTTCGATTTTCGGTAATTTAAAGCTTCTCTTTTCAGTTTCGGTAGGAACAACGGTTTCTCGTATTTTCAAATCTACTCGAGTACACATTTCGATGTAGCGGTCACGGTAGTTTTCTGCATCTTCCATATCATCTAAATATTCTTGTACAGCATCTTCTGTATCCAAGAGTTGTTCAGAAATTTGACTCTGACAAGTGTCGAGTCTCTGAAATTTATCGATAAATTGAGTTTTCAGAATCGAAAGTTGATTCATATCGATGTTTTCTTTCATGAGTTCGGTTTCAATCTTTTTCAGACTGAGAGAAAATGCTGTTCTCAGGCCTTTTCTTGCCGCTTTCAAAGCATTCACTTCCATTTTATAGTTCAAAAAGTTAAGTTCAAAACTTCAAAGTTCAATAATTTAAATTCGGTTTCAGTTTCGCTTCCAACCAACAACCAGTCCCGCCGAGGGTACCAAAAACTTATGTAAAGAACAGTTTCAATTCTAAAATTCTGCGAGCTGCATCTACCCGATGCTCGGCGTTGGAGGAAGAAATTCAGTCTCGAGCCAGTCAATTAAAGTAACTTAGTTTATTCAGAACTACCAAGTGAGAGTGAGCACGTGATTGCTTCACCCTTTTTATATACAGAACATAATGACGTCACACAACCTCTTCACAGTTACAAAAACGTGGCGCCATGCAGCCACTCATTCACACAAATCATTTTTATTCACAACAGTGTGTGTGTGTGTGTGTGTGTGTGTGTGTGTGTGTGTGTGTGTGTGTGTGTGTGTGTGTGTGTGTGTGTGTGTGTGTGTGTGTGTGTGTGTGTGTGTGTGTGTGTGTGTGTGTGTGTGTGTGTGTGTGAATTCGATTTTATAACGATTATTTTTGAGTACTTTTATCACATTTATTAATTATTTACATTCATTTAGCTTTAATATTTTTCTGCAGACTATGGATGATATAACTGAATGTTACGGTTCAGTTTCAAGCTCCCATAACTATTACAGAAAATTCAAACTCATCAAGCTAAAAATGAGTTTTCGTGTTATTACGAAATGCCCATGTAAAAGAAGTTATTAGTTAATAAACATCGTTCAGCAGATAATTTCGATTTTAGCTGCCCGTTAGGAATATTTCAGTAATTGTTTAGCACTTTTGACGTAAAAAAATTCATCTGAATTGTATTGAAATGTATAAAAAATTAATAATAATCTGGGATTTTCGAGAGAAGAAGAGTTCTGGAGTATAAAAATATTTTTCTTGACTGAGTTGCTGATCATAATTATTTTCTGAACAAAACCTGCAAGCTTAATGGAATTCATATATTTTAGCTCGTTAAATGTATTTCATGTTGAAACTGCATCCATTCAATGATATAGAATTAGTTTCATGAGATTTGTTCACTTCTTTTGTTATGAATCTATAAAAAAGAGGAAATTAGATATCACAAAATCACACACAAAATCTGTGCATATCTGTTTCATTTTACGCAGGCACTCTTACTACTGTTTTATACAAGCATATAAAATACGATCGCTCGTTTTTTTTTCTTTAAAAAAAGACAAATATTTTTTTTTCTGTTTTTAAGTAAATTATGACTAATTCGGATTTCTGATTTTGACTATAGCTATATAATCTTAACTAGAACAATAATAAATAAAAATTATGTTTACATGTAGGCTAATATATTTCTCTGTCTTTGTGAAATTAACAGTGGGAGGGGATATTCAGTAACAGTGAACAAAATATCTGTAGAGAAGACGCGTTGTCAATGAGTAAAACACAGAAATATACAATACTTTGTAAAATAACAGCTTGTTTATGGAAGGAATTATGAATAGTAAATAACAATAAAGAAATCATGTTGTTTATAAACTAACAGTTAAGAGCGCAGTATGTTTGTAAGCTGATAAAAGAGAATGTATTATGCACGTAAGCATACACACACTAATAGCATATTGATCACTATTAACGTATAAATTTACAATAGAGAATGCATTATCCATGCAAATTAGCCGAATATTGCTCATATCAGTGTATAAATGTGGAGTATATATAATACGTTATGTGTGTAAATTAATAGCATATTGCACACTATTAGTGATTGTTGTAATAGTACGCCGCGCATTGTCTGTAAATAACTAACTGTAATATGGTGCACTAAAAAAGTTATAACATTTTATCCATAACTGTAAAAGTGTTAGTTTAGCTCCACAGAATGAACAAAAATATCAGATGTACTACTACTATAGTAAACATTTCCTTGAATTTCTCTAAATTCGTTATGTGGCCGTGGTAGCTTAATGGTTATGGTCCAGAACTCGTTGCCTGCGTGTCCCGGGTTCAAATCTTGATATCAGTGGGAAAATTCGCCATGTAGAGCGGCTGATGCGCGTTAAATTTGCCATGGCTCAAAGTTCTTCTGTTGTAGTATGGTATTTTGGAGAGGGGTTTGCCAGATCAGTTGTCGTCCTTGTCACATGAACGAGGTTTAATATTACGCGGTCCGTCACCAATAGCCTTGTGTTGCTTTATAATGCGACGTTAATTAACTATCTCTGCTTCCATAGCAATCTCAAGCAAAAATAAAAAGTATCTATTATAAGAAGCTCAAATGGCCATGGAAACCTGGTGGTCAGGTACATCTTAATACACGGGCCAACTGGGCCTCGGTCACAATGGAGACCTCGTCTCGTTCTCAACTAGCCTTAATAAGATGATAAATCGAATAATTTTAACGGTCAAATGTTATTTCTGGTTGTATTCTCCGAAGAATTGTGAATTTCTGACAATATGTCAACTGCCTACATGTGATGACCGTCGTCCTTGTATAATCCTAGGTCTACCACCATACACAATCATTCCTAATTTAGTCGAAAAGTGGCAGTCGATCTACTCGGTTTGTGCCTAGGTTTGTGAGATTGTGAGTCCTGCAAATTTATTTGTTTCGGGTTATTGTTTGTACGAATGCTATGTACTGTCTATTTTTAAGGCTCATAGGTGAGGCCTACTTGTGAGTAGGTGCCCAGAGCCTCAAGACGTCCCTGCTAGTAATAATGGCCGCGAACTCGTCTCACGGGTTCGAATCCTAGCGCCACTGAAGACCTGCTGTATAGAGGGGCTGATTAACGTTTAATCCGTCGAAACTCAAAGTCCTCCCAGAGGCATAGTTTGGAAGTTTAGAGAGAGGGAGCCAGCTCAGGTGCCAGCCTCATCACTCTGCCAAGGTTCAGAATTACGAGGTCCGTCACCAATAGCCCTCTTGTGGTTTTACAGAGCGACGTTAATAAACACTTACTCATAAGAAGTTCAAATTATTTAAAGCATCCGACTATGTTGAAAAAGTACTTTTTAGGTTTTTGATGTTTGGTGTTGCGTTTGGGCATTAGAGAAAAAAAGAAATATCATTATTGAGGAAGGACTAATACATAAGACTAGAAAGTTTTTTAAGTTGTTTTCATAGCCTTTACTTTATCTAACTTATAAGAATATTTTTTAATGCGTTTTTTGAAGAATGAAATTTTTACTATAATTTGTGCACGAAAAAAAAGGGACATCTCTAAAACAATCCTATCAAATTCAACGAAATTTATAATATACATGTTATGGGTCCTTTAGAGTGTAACAAACCGCGTGTTTTAAAACAGCTACATTTAATCACATTTTAGAGCCATTTTTAACTTAGAAATACAGTAATTTTGACAAAAAATCATTAACACCAAATTTTAAAAAATGCTAATAAAATATTTTTTTTATTCTGTGGTTTATGACACTTCAGAGGGATCAAAAAGTATAACAATGAAATTAAAACTGCATAAGGTGCAATTTATATTTATTTATGGCGTTTTTCTTACCTTTAAAAATTTTGCTAAAATTTCATAAAAATATTTTTTTTTCAAAAACGAAGGGTCCTACAAGTTATTTATTTAATAATTACGATTTTTTATGCCTATTTATGTTCTTTAAAAGAATAAAATTATTCTGAAAACCATTTTTTAAAAAAATGGCATCCGAACCTAGTCCGACGCCTAACCATTGTATGTGTAACCATTAAGAACTGATGTACTTAATGGTTACACATTTCGAAAAGCAACAAACAGAAAAATTATGTGTAACTGGCAAAATAAATTTTAAAAAATATATTCCTTTTACCCACCTTCTCACATTTATTACATACGTATATATATTTATACTTACAAAGATAACAGTATTAGTAAGACATTTATTCGTTTAATGAATATGCTTTATGTTAATTTGCAATATATAAACACATGTTTCTACCTTCTAAACGCAAATAATTTTCTCCATCGACACGATTTAATCGAGAAGGAAGAACCGATAGATATCTAAATTGCATTCACTTTTACGCGAAAATTAACATTCTCTTTGACGTGCAACACCTCGCCATGACAAAAGAACTTCCACGGCAACTTCAAGCAAGATTTATATATCACACCTCCTCGCAAATAACAAAGAAGCAGAAAAGTAATGGGAAATGTTTCTAGATGGTGTAGAAAGACAAGTTTTAATTAAGAAACTAAAAGAGAAAATGGGCTCTGGGGTAGAAAGGCATTTTTCTGCTCGGTTCCTGAAATATCTAAGTTCTTAAAAGTCCACATAAAAGGAAGTCCCAAGAATTGAGGAAGCTAGGTGATTTAAACATCTAATGAGAATAACTGTTAACACTTTGATAATAAATAAGCTCATAATAAGGCTCCTTCGAGGAGGGAAAAAAGCTTGCTAGAGAATTTTAATTAAACCCGTTTAAAATTGCCTTCTCTGTGGAATTTCCTGTTTTTAGGGGGAGAATATGTGTTGTGATAGATGTCGCTTTAAAAATTAAATGACAGGAAAGTTTTGGACAAAGATTTTTTTTAATTTTTAGAGAAATTGATTAAATGTTCAAAAATTTGCAATTTTTAAAAAATTTTCCAGCTTTTTGCGCCAAACGTGAAACCGATCAAGAACAGAAGAAGAAAAAATGTTCGAGAGATAGATATTTTTTAATTGCCTAATTTATACAAACTGAGGGGGAGGGGTATCCCCTGTCCACCCAATGGCGAACAAACCCCCATTGTACAAATTATACAACTGTTCATATGCATTTCTCAAGTTATAAAACTGTAATTTACATGTATTATGTAGTTCTAAATTAGTGCTTCTGTTCAGTTAAGTTCAATTTTTCACGACCCATTTTAACTAAATGTACCTAACGCATAAATAAATTTATTACAGCATCAAGAGAAACTTTTTAATATAGAGAGAGAAGTATTCAATCAGTTCATCATTTAATAACTTAAACTGAAAAAGACGAGTAATTTAAATAAATATGATTTTATCAAAATACTGAAGCTAGATAATTTTTTTCAAAAGAAGCGAATAATGAGTTTTTATATCAACGTCGCACTCTAAAGCAACACGAGGACTATTGGTGACAGACTTCGTAATGAACTACGCTCAAGTGACGAGGACGACACCTGAGCCAGCACTACATTCCCCCTAACTTCCACACCGAGCCATGGCCACGGCAGCCTAGAGTGCTGTTGTTGTGACTAATGCCACGTGCCTGACGAAGTCAGATCGAGGCCTGTGAAATTCATCACGGCTAAGGACTAGAATTTTACGCCTGTCGTTAGCCTTAGCTTTGAGCACCATGCAGGTGACAGTACGATTTTTCTCGGTTCCACCCCAATTTAGAGGGAGAAAACCCTCAAATCCTCCCACCCCTCTTAACCTTTCCACCAATCACACGAGAGGACTTGCGGCTCGACGGCTATTTAGAGTACCCCATACCGCAAAGGCACTACATATTTACAAATACCCATGTCTTCTCCGGGATTTGAACCCAGTCCCTGCGGCACCGCAGTCAGCGTCGCTAACTACTATACCGGTTGGGCGACACACGACAGCCTAGTGGTCAAGGTCATAGACTCGTGGCTGAAGTGTCATGAATTAGAGTCAAATACTACTCAAGACCTACTGTGCAAAAGGCGCTGATGCAGATTAATATGGCGAGGCTCAAACGTCCTCGTCACTTGAACGTGGCTCAAAATTACGAGGTCCGTCGCTAAAAGCCTTCGTACATTTTTATATTGAGGTTAATACACAACTCTCTCTCTCTCTCTCTCCACACCATGCCAGTGTACATCAGCCCCTCGTGGCCACGGTAGCCTAGTGGTCAAGGTCATAGACTCGTGGCTGAAGTGTCATGAATTAGAGTCAAATACTACTCAAGACCTACTGTGCAAAAGGCGCTGATGCAGATTAATATTGCGAGGCTCAAACGTCCTCGTCACTTGAACGTGGCTCAAAATTACGTGGTCCGTCACTAAAAGCCTTCGTACATTTTTATATTGAGGTTAATACACAACTCTCTCTCTCTCCACACCATGCCAGTGTACATCAGCCCCTCGTGGCCACGGTAGCCTAGTGGTCAAGGTCATAGACTCGTGGCTGAAGTGTCATGAATTAGAGTCAAATACTACTCAAGACCTACTGTGCAAAAGGCGCTGATGCAGATTAATATGGCGAGGCTCAAACGTCCTCGTCACTTGAACGTGGCTCAAAATTACGTGGTCCGTCGCTAAAAGCCCTCGTGTAGCTAAACAGTGCAACGTTAATATTCACTCACTCACTCACATCAGCCCCTCTCCACCTCGGGTCTTCAAACAGGACTCGAACAAACGATTCGTCAACTCCGGCTATGACTTTGTGACCATGACCAGTAGATTACCACAGTCACTTTTTCAAAACAAATCTCAGTATTGAGAAAATCGAGGTAAGGCAATTGGATGTGTGAGTGTGTGTGATACGAAAACTTCACTTTAAAAAAATAGGTGAATAGGTGGAGATTTCGTTCATTCGTAAATAATACAATTCGAACTTTTTCTGAGGGGAAAAAATTCATTTCGAAATGTCAAATAAAAATGTTGCAAAATTTCCCCAGGAAAAGGACATTGGCCTCTCTAAAACAGAAATAGATTGAATGAAAAACGGAAACACACACAAAAAATTTCTACAAAAAAAAAGTTTAAATGGAGGGAATGAGAAGGGAATTTGATTGTTTTTATAAAAAAAAATGTTTGTGACACCCTTCCCTTGAAACTTGTTAAACTCTTAGGGGATGAAACTTTATTTTTCGGAGACAGATAATAAGAAATAAACTCTGTCAGGAACAATAAGAAACACATTGTCAATAGAGTCGAAGCAATAACCTTTTGCCGAGAGAGATATACTTGAAAGAAGATCGATTCTTTTTGTTCCCTGTAAAAAGGCTTTACTCACATACACAGAACATTTATCTATTCTCTGAATCCATATAATACAGCAGATGTTGCTCTCATATAATAATTTGACAATACACCCACATCTCAAAGAATTCAAAGTCACGTTATTAAATGAAAACGACCGAAATCACTTTACTAAAAAAGTAATCAACAACATAATTTCTTTTAACCATGAGAGAAAAGTTTATAACTTACAAACAAAGGTAATCTATTGATATATATCTTGTAAACAAACAAATAATAACAAACAAACAAAACAAACAAATAACAAATTGCTTTGTTAGAAAAGATTCCATCTGCCCGACATTTATGGTCGCAAATATTGTAGCAAACTAAAAAGTTGTAGATTCAAATCCAGGTTCCAACAAAGACTTTCTAGCTGATCACCGGGAATGTTTATACACACTAACCCTTATAGGGTCATAAGGTTTTAAAACTAAATATTAATATGGAACTGTTTATTTTAGTTTTTTTTAGGAGTAAAATAAATGATAATCATAAGAAAAATACATACCAATACGTAATAATTTCTTTCAAGTGTCGGTTCAATTCGAATCAATGTGTAGTTTTATCGAGAATTTTTGTTTTCATTTGTTCAAACATACTTTATTATTGCACAAAATTATATTATGTCGTGTAATAATTTATTACTGTGAGGACACGGTAATATACAGTCGGACCTCTATATAACGAACTCGCTAAATCCCGAAAAAAAGCTCGTTATATGGAAAATTCAAGTTCATCTTTCAATTTTCTTTATAAACCACATAAAACACATATTTTAAACTCACATAAGCACTATACATTAAAATAAAGTAATTATTCACACCTTTTTGTAAATTAATATATATTTATTTATTTTATACATCTTACTTATCAACAAAAAAAAAAAAAAAAGAAAAGAAAAACTGCAAGGCAAGTTTCGTGACGCTTTCTAAAGAATTAAAAAAATTTCTTTGATGCTCAAGCACTCGTTTTTTGACGTTTTCGAGCCACAAGAAGCGAAGTTACCAGTACGACTGATCAATGAACACCACTCAAGGACATGGGGACACGAGACAACTCCGCTGAGGGTGCAAGGGGATATCGAAGAAGTTTCTACTGAACTGGACAATAAGGGTTAAAAGTTGCATTGGATGAAACATCCAGAATTCTACTACTTTCGGGGAGTTAGGCACCTAATAAAACCAGTTCAAGATTTATGACCACCATAAAATATGTTTAAAGAGAGAATTACTTGAAATGTCCAGAAATACAGAGAAAAAAAATTGAATCTTAAGAGAAAAAGTTCGTTATATAGAAAATGCACTTCGCTATAGAGAGGTTATTTTACGAAGAAAATCCGGAAATGTTCTTGGTTCCAGGAAAAAGTTCGTTATATAAAAAAAATCGCAATATAGAGGTTTGACTGTGTTACTACACGACACAGTAAACTGATAAAGTAATAAGAATAAGAATACAGCCCGTGGATGTGTGTTTTATCATTGACGCTAGTTGATTTGACAGTTCTTTCTTTTTTCTAAACGTTTTTTTTTATTTCTAATTGGCTGCGGATTGGTTATTAACCATTGCAGACCTAGTACATTTCCCTGGAGCAAGTACCTCTTTTTAGTGCGGTATCATATATGCAGAAATCAATCTCCGTAGGTAATTTTAACGCCCAGTTTTCTCCCTAGAGATAGGCACCAGAGCTCTGACGAAACGAACCAGTACTAGGATTTAATTTTGGCGAGAGAATCCAAACCAAACAGACACTCTAGGGATCTTTTACATGCCGTACAATCATACAACATGGTCACTGTTGATTTTCTACTCATGAAAATCCACCGACTTGGGCCGGGGTCGAACCCGCAACCTTGGGTGCAGAAGGTCAGCAACAAGACAACCACGCCACCCAGCCGGCATTTTACTAAACGTTCCAGATTACATAACTGGATTTTGCATATGTTCTATTATGGCATTATGTATAAAAAATGCAGATTAGGTTATATTTAAGTAGGACAATCACCAATTTTGAAATAGGGGGGAAATGTTTCCCTAAGTCTTGAAAGGGTTAAACTCAACTGATCATTTAATTCATCACGTGACTTGGTGAAGAAATTTATAACAGTTAAATAGCAGTTCAGATGTTGACTTCGAGCGCCAACTGATCGGTATTCAAAAAAATTTAGCAATGTCTGCTTGCAATAACTTTATGTAATTAGTGCTGTTCGAAACTCCGAAATGGCCATGAACCCGTGTCGGGGGTTCGTGTCCCGGTGCCGCTGAAGACTCACTGTGTAGAGAGGACTGATACATGTTAAATCAGTCGGCCTCAAAGTCCTCCCGTTGGCTTGGTACGCTAGTTTGGAGTGAAGGGTGCCAACTCAGGCATCGTCCTCGTCACTTGACCGACTTATTTTCAGGTCCACCACCAATAGCGTAGCCATGGTAGCCTAGTGGCCAAGGTCACGGACTTGTGGGTGCCATGTCATGAGTTCAAGCCAAGCACCGCTGAAGACCAGCCGTGCAGAGGAGATCGAGGCTGAAATGTCCTCCAGTTTGTGTGGTGCAGAAGTTAGGAGAGAGGATGCCAGCTCAGGTGTCGCCCTCATCACTTGACCATGGCTCAAAATTTGAGTTCCGTCACCAATAGCCTTTGATTAGCTGAATAGTGCGACATCAATATTCACTCACTCACTCCATCGTCAATAGCCTTCGTGTTGCCCTATAACGCGACGGTTATATAATTCTCAACTCTCAGGCGCTCGAAAGTTAGGCTAATTTAGGCTTCTCAACCCCAAATATTTTTATAAGATTTAAAAATGCTTTTATATTTATTTTGAATGTCTGAAAGCAGAAATTTTGATTGTCATTTGAATTAAATATAGGACTGATAAAAAAAATCGATTGATATTAATGAAATTTTTTTATGAAATCATGCTCGAGTAAAAAGCCAGTTTTACTTTGTTTTTTAATTCTGGTAAAAGATTCCACTGTTTGGAACCTTTTTCTTTTTTATATAGGTGCAGTGCGATATGTACCACAATGTGGATGAAATTGAATTTTAAAACGCTGTAATTTTACAAATTATGAAGAAAAAAAAACGATTCCTTTTTTTAAAAAAAAATTTTCAAGTAAAACCATTTTAAAAATATTTAGTTATTTCTCCAAATTTATCTTATTTTAGGATAAAATCTCATATTTCTCTCACTAACATTAACATACATGAATATTTTCAATAAACATGTTCCTTGATTCCAATTAAGTAGTCAGAAATTTTATTCGAAGAAATTGTTCCAGAAAATATGTAAACAACGTTTTGACTTACTCCATGAAAGCATTGCAATAAAAGCTTTCGACATGAATGAACTATTTTT
Organism: Trichonephila clavipes; assembly: GCA_019973935.1. NCBI lineage: Eukaryota > Metazoa > Arthropoda > Arachnida > Araneae > Nephilidae > Trichonephila > Trichonephila clavipes. The sequence goes on along the minus strand of BMAU01000244.1, from coordinate 815,994 downwards.
CGACGTCAGAACTAGAAATGAGCAGAAAAGATCTACGGAGAAGTAATATAATATAAAAATTAACGTTTTTTTTTTATTTAATCTTGCGATACATTTTACGAAATATTTCAAGGATAAAAATTTATTTAAAAAATTATTCCGTGGCAAAAGATTTTCTGCACCTATTAATTTACTTAATGTTCTTTTTTGTTTTATTTTGATATAATTAATATAGATACTGAGGACATGTTTTTGTTATATCTTATTTACAGTATTTTTATTGCAAGATAAAAAAATAAATAAATAAACTAATGTTTCAAATGTATGCAGTTTGTTTCTTACGAATCACAAAATGCACAAAAATAAATCCCTGGCATTTAGCAATACACAATAAAAAGTCTAAGACATACCTTTCTCAATAAATATTTTTTAATGACTTTTTTTAGAGCTGTATCATATTTCAAAACAAAAATATTTATCGCGTTTATGGAATATTCTGATTAACTTTAAATATTGATTTTTAGAAAGGGGGAATTGATTTCACAGTTATATTCAGCATTGCTATTGCTATGTGTGTGTGGGGGGACAACTTTCAAAAAGTGTTATTCATATAACACTCTAATAAACATTATATACCGTATTTATTCGAATCTAAGCCACCATCAATTCTAAGTCGCACCCCAAATTTTCAACAAAATTTTGTGAAAAATGAAAAATAACGTAAAATGGTTTATCGAGAGAAAAAGATATCCAATTTTACGAAATTAAAATAAATTTAAAATGAGAACTAATAAGAAGTGAATACAATTAGTTATGTTATTAGGTTTTTTTTAACTTTTTTAAATGCATACATGTACCTGTAATGGTTCTAAATACTCCATCCAACAAATTTTTGTTCCTTCGATTCTAAGCCGCACCCGATTTTCAGTAGCATTAACATCGGAAAAAAAGTGCGGATTAGATTTGAGTAAATAGGGTGTTAAAACACTTTTTTTTCTGTACCTTTAATTTCCACGTGTTTATAGTGTTGATATTTACACAAAATTATATAAATTTTATTCCACTTTTTCCTACTTTAAAACTTAAACAAAAAATAGCAATATTTTCGTGTTTTCGGGTAAAATTTGTAGGAAAGTAGAAGGTATGAACGAATAATTATTTTCGAAAAAAAAGGTTAACAAAATTAAAATACAATCATTATAACATTAATTATTTTTCAACGGAACATTAAAATGCAGATATAAAATACAAAGTTAACACTCTAGTACAAGTAATTAACTTTATCAAATGCGTAATAAAAGCTGCTTTTATAACGTGCACAAGGTCACAGTAGCCGAGTGGTAATGGTCGCAAACTCGTGGCTGGCATTCTCGAGTTGGGAACCCGAAACCTAGTTTCATTAAAGACGCTTTGTAGATGTGCTGATGCACGTTAAATCTGTCCAAGTTCGAAATCTTCCTGTTGGAGTGGTGTGGGAAAGGGAAAAGGGAGGTGCAAGTTTAGGTATCTTCATTGTCTACTTTAGGTAGTTCTAAACAAAGAGGTCTGTCGCCAATATCTATCGTGTTGCTTAAAGCAACAGAACACCCTTTTTCGGTAACATAGGTACAGTAAAAATAATTTATGTTTTGTATTCATATTGCATTATTCAGTTGATTCTGAAAGTAAAAAATCAGTTCGACCAGCCATTATTTTACAATTTTAAAAAATTAATGATTTTTAAAGTTTTTTCAAACTTGTATAAAATGCCCAGTTTTCAAAATTTTTTAGTCGTTTTAAGTAATTTATGTTTCTTAGATTATTGCAAACAAAAGTTAGTATGGGTTTGAAAATCTGTTCCCTTGTTGAGATTTTTAATAATAATTTTTCTAGCTAAACCTGGAAAAAACATGAAAATTTTTAAAATATGAACTTTGTCATTTTTTAAAATAATAACTAAAGATCTGAGATCTAAATTCATACTAACTTTTATAGAACATACGTTTGGGAGGATAAACAAAAAATTTTAAGACTCTATCTTGATAGATAAAAGACCTTAGAGATTAGAAAACACTTATATCTTCAAAATTAAAAGTCTGATAAAAACACGTCATAAAGGAAAATCTAATAATGCCTATATAGCTCTAATTTTTTTAATATGTTATTTTCCAACTTATATATATATTACATTAAAACACTACTGTAACTAAATATGTGTGACTGTGTGAAAGTATTCTTTTAATTTAAAATATACTTTTGCATAATATTGATGACATTTGTTACACAACGACGGGTTATTCAGCCTAACTAACAATATTTTCACAAAAACTTTGAAACACAAAGCATGTATGTATGAAATAACAAGCATGCTAACTTAAGCTAACAATCACCAGGTTTGTACATAAAATTAAATTTTTTTTTTCAGTTTTAAATTGGGTTAGTTTAGAAAATTTGAGTTTCTGTAGCGCAACTGTAAAAAAAGTACTAAATATATTACTACAATATGTTTACTTTAATGTAGTTTGGTACATCATGGAAATAATCAGTTTTATCTGCAATATTTGTATTCGGAAGTCTAATTGCAGTATCAGCTGAGGGTTTATTTTAAGATACATCATTTTTTCAGTATTATTCCCTCTCTTCGAAATATTGTTTCTCGTAGCAACCCGAGAACGTTTTGTATATGGTATTTTCTCAACAGGAAAGAAACTAATTTTAAAGCTTCTAAGTTTTATAAACTTTTTTAAAATAAAAATTGATCTTGAAATTAGTCTTAGTTAAATAACTATGAGAACTCAAAAAACTCAAAACATAATTGAGCAGGAATGATTTTAGTTATGAAAATTGAAATTAATAACCACATTTCACGCTGATAGAGTTGATTGTGTTCAAAAATATTTTTAATTTATTCAATTTAAGAGTAGAAAAAAATGCTTTAAAATTAAACAGAAACCAAAACCTAAGTTCAGAAAACGTCAAATATCTTAAAAACTAATTTGTTATTAGATCTAAAATTTGGTGGAACATTCCTAATGATATGGGCCACAACAAAATGCAAACAAAAATCGGTATTTTTGAAATTTGTAGTTTGCGACATAAATTAAAATCAAATCAAATTATGAGCTCGAGACTTAAAGATGCATGCACAAAAGTTTGTTTAAGAAAGAATGGGAATGATCGGTGGAAATATTCTCAGAGATTAGCTGTTTTTATTTAAAAAACAAGCTTTTTTTTTTTATTCAATTCTGAAAGATATCTTAATCAATAAAACAAATTCATTATTTCTTTGTGAATCTTCCACCTTAAGCGAATAAATAAGATATAATAATTTGTACGTGGGAGATTATTCAGAGGACTCTTCAGAAACAAAGACTGTAATTCAAGTACAAATTTTAATACGTGTTCATTTAAACATATTAATAATAACATATTTCCCTGAAAGCAAAAGAACTAATTGAGAAATAAATCCTAGCATGATTTTTCATGATGCTCGCAATATAGAAAATCTCTGCCTTTAAAATAAACCCTATTTCAGATTGCCATCCAAACAAGTAGAGGACTGTATTGAATGGCCAATCGAAGTTCAGATACAGCACACGACATATTTTATGACAAACGGACTTTGCTGCGATTGATTCGAAACTTCGAAATTCAATACGGACAACGGACGAATAGCTCTTCATTGTATAATAGATTTAAAGGAGAATAATATACAGGGTGTCTCAAATTCATAGGGACAAACTTTAAGAGGACGTAGGGGACATTATAAGGATTCATCATAAGGCCCATGGAGGGCCATGAGTGACTCGAATTCCCTACATGGTTCTAGGATTCTTTCGAACGGTATCCAACACATTTTGTTCCATGCATGAAACAAAATGTGTTGGATACCATGGCCCGTTGAAATGTGTGACCCACTCTCACTATGGCTATTAATGATTCATATTCACACAAATTGTGATGCAAATTAACAAACATCCGGTGGTCCGGAGCATCCCTCTGTGGGTACCTTTCGCATTACAATCTTTATACTGATCGTGCATTTCCTTCTTCCAATCCGTAAATCAGAAGCATATCTTCCAGCTCGGTGAACATAAAACGTTACATACTCCTCTACGGGATATGACAGTTCAAATGACTACAGTAATGCAGGTCTGTTTCCTTAAATGCTCTTGTGAACAACGCCACCTAGCACCGAACGAAGGCTTTTCCAACCATAGATTGCTGTGCAAATCTGAATCCTTATGATGTCCTTATGAACTAGGGACACCCTGTATATTTATTCACAGACAAATGAGTGTAAAAAGAGCTGTTCGGTCGAATACAAGGAAATAATTTTTGAATATTCTTCAGGCTTAATCGAGTACAAAAGAAAAGAATTGTGGGAGATTATATTTATTTGAAGAAGAAATAAACAAGTACATTAAAATTTCTATCGTGTCTATAATTACAACCAATCCAATGATATATATGAGTCCTTATCTCCCACATTACTTCAATTTACAGATTTGTGACTATATGTAGCTGTGTAAAATCGACTGATACTATCACCAACTCTATTCCAAAATTTAAACTCACGTGAGTTATGGAGGGAAAAACTTTGACTATATCAAAATTATTTCAGACATCATTCACACAGATTAGGATAATTATGGTATTAATGTCGCACTTTTAAAATAACACAAGGCTTATTAGTGGTGGACCCCGTAATTTTGAACAACGGTCAAATGACAAGAACGTCAACTGAGCTGGCACCCCCTCTCCAAAGCTCCATACCATGCCAACGCGTGAGAACTAAGAGCCTCAACAGCCTCCATCAGCCTCTCTACATTGTGGCTACTGAATGTTCTGAACCTATTAAGTTAGTATGTTTAACATGAAGTATGTAAGTTTAACATGAATTTCATGTTAAAGAATGATGATCGTTGTTCAATTATTGCTTGTGTTTGTAAAGGAAATCAGTATATAATTAAGTAAATAAGTGGTCTTCCACTCAGATTATCTATAACATTGATGAGTAATGTGTGACATGTTTTTCCGACAATTAGTTTATTTTACATTTAAATTTTTATCAATGTTAATAAATCTGCTTAATTATTCTCTATGCTCCAAAGTAGATGTTTTCCATTAGCAGAGAACTTTGGAAGGAAAAAATTGTTTTACTTATAAATTCACAGAAAATGGATTTTGAACATTGCCACTGACATAAAACTACTGGTACATTTCAAGTGATTAAAATTTCATAACATTAAAAAAATAAATGAATAACAGCTGCCAATATTTGAACCCTTAATTATTTAATGTTCCGTTATAAACTCTTAGGATATAACATAATATTTATAAATATATCTAATTATTAAAGTTATGTTAATATTATTTTATTACTCAGGTGGTGTATTACATTATAATAATGGGGTGTTACATTTTAAAAATATTTATGCATAAAAATAGAAATTTTTAATAATCTGTTAGAAATTCTATCCAAGTTAAAAAGAAAAGTTTATTAAAATCTTTGTTTGCATTTAAAATTATTCAAAATTTAGAGAGAAAAAAAAACAATTTTTTTCGAATTTTTTTTTTCTCCCAGTTTAATTTCCCTCTTTCAGTTTTCTTACCATCCACTGCAGTAAAACACCCGTTTCACCTAACGACCAAATTCAATACTGCAGAGTTTCTGCGTCAAAATCATACTTTGCTAAATTATATGAGGTTTGATATCAACCAGTTTTACAACTGGCTTTTTATCAGTTCATAATAACATTTTTCAATTATGAATGTAGTATTTCAAAGCAAAAACATTTATCTTGATAATTTTTTAATGTTAAAGAATTTTTTAGCAAGTCTTTTGTGTCCAAAAGGAAAGCTAGGCTCTTGTATTTTAAAATAATTGTCTACTAAATAGAAAATAAATTAAGATTCACTGCTCTGATTTTAAAAAGAAAACTTAATAAAATTTAAGATATCAATTTTAAAAATTTAAAAAAAATACTAGTCCATAATAAATTACGATACATTTAGAAAGAAACTAAAATATTCTGCACGAAACTGGTGCTCTTTTAAAAAACTAGAAGAAACTTGTGGAAAGAGTTCCTTCCCATAAATAACACTGAAATAAGAATAGGAGAGTCTTCGAAAATATTTATAGGCTTTTTACAATTTCCTTTGAAAGTGAAATTGACTTTACAAAAGCATCTAATGTATATAAATAATATTTTTAAAGATTTCTAAGATGATGCGCAAGAAATAATAACATTGCCAAAATTCACTAATTTAATTGAAAATTATTCTTGAAACTCTTCAGGTGTTATGAATTCTGACAGAATTCTGATAGAATTCAGACTATTTAAGACTGAATTTAGCAATTATTACAATAAAATTCTCTCCTCCCAAATTTTAATATGTTTTTAGTTTTTAAACTTGTTAATAGATGGCAGCACGTTGTATTCAAAGACAATTCTTTTGGAGGACTGGATAAAATAATGATAAAAAAAAAACTGGTAATTTCTCTTTCTGTGGAAGAACTTTTTAATTTGAAAAAAAATAAAGAACAAATAATTAGTTTCTGTAAAAATAATTGACTAGTATATCATTCAAATGTACTACATGTTTAATATCAATTTCATAAGAGTTTTAAAACGAAGATTAGTATAAAAAATAATATAATTTGCTAAATTCACATAAATAATTTTACAAAGCACTTTATCACAAAATGAATCTACCAGAATAACCTAATAGATAAATATAATAAATCATGAATCGTCACAGAGTTAAAATATATAATTTTATTAAACAGCGAATTCAGAGGGGGATATATTTTTTGTAAATTCTCAACAAAATGACAAATGACACAAAATCATAATAGTAACGATCCTGTAATATGATAACTATTTTTGGCATGAGCTTGAATGTTTGGGGAAAAAATACGAGTGACACCATGCTTGTTGTCTTTAAAAAAATAATCAATTTTTATTTTGAATGTTTAAAACTTTAAAATGGATTGAAACAGTACGGTACACTCACTGCACTTATAATAAATATTTTTAAAAACATTGAATAATTTATTCCATGACTCCGAGATTAGTATTTTTTTAGTGGATACGCGAACAAACAGGGAGGCCTTTAAATAGTCATGACAAGAAAATGACTAGTTGGAAGACTACAAAAACATTCTATTTTCTGTACCTCCTGTGGAATAGATAACTTTGAATTTCTCAGACTAATAGTTAAATTTCTGAATTTCTTTTCATTTTATTATCATTATTATTATTATTATTAAAAATTTATTCGTTCTTTTTCAAATTTGCATAAATATAATAATTGCAACGATATCTATATATGTATGCATAATTTTCGTGTTATGTCTTTACACAATTACTAAAAACTCAGTAAATTTGAAACAAACCGGAGTTCGCATTACTGCTTGGTAATGAATGATCAGTCGACATTATTATAAAACTCAACAAATTTATTCAATCTAGTATCTTAGAATATAAATATTTTATGGCTAGCATTCAATAGAAGCGAAATTCTAATCACGAGAAATCTCGAATCCTAACCATTTATAATAAATATTCACCCAACTGATACTACATTGGAAACATAGCCAAGGAAGTTCCTAATCTAACATAAATTCACACATTTTTATCAAACTGACCAGTTCTAAAATAAATCAGACTCACTTTTTAATTACCATCTCAACATCCTTCATGAGATCACATTTCATACCTATTTAAATAGCAAACCTAACGTACATGTATCATGGTTACTTCATAGTCAAACAATCCATAAAATAGTTTTCCAAGAGGTTAGTTTGAAAATGCGTTGAGAAAATCCACTCAACGCATTACCAAAAAGTAAGGTAACAACTGAGCGAAAACCTTTATTCGTGACTTCAGAGAGATACACGACGTAGCAAGGGGCAATGTTGCATTGCTTTTCCAATTGCTGTTTAAGTTTATAACATTAGTACAACAATATATTGAGCTGCCCCACCCAGTATGATGGTTATGACACTCGGCTTGTAATCGAGTAGGTTCGAATCCGGAATAAGGTATGGATGTATCTTCGTGAAAAGATATCGGACTTTCGTCCGAAATGGATTACCGTCTCGAAAGGAATTTCAGCGTACCTCTTCTGTTCATTGCTGGGATCATCGTTTGTAATAAAATCTGTATTCTTCTATGATTGTGTTATATGTTTCTGTTCATCTATCTCGCGTCTTTCGTATGTATCCCAGTAATAAACACATAACAACAATATATTGAAACGGAATAGAAGAAATCAATATTGAGCCCTGTTGGGCGGCTTGGCATCGGTTTCTATATAAAGATCTCCTAGGACCAAAAAGATGAAAATCACATTCCGTACACAGTGTCGTCCCAGAGAAAAATGAAGGACCAATATCATATAAATTACACTTTTTTTCGTTTTAGACAAGTAGTCTTATAATTTGGTAACAGCGTATTTTTCATTTATTTCTAACATTTTTATTAACTTAATTATTTATTGCATTATTCAAAATCTAATTATAATAAATGTGTTGTAATATATATATATATATTTTCTGTGTTTGAATTTAGTTACAGTCTTTATTTACTTTATGGTTTCCAAAATTAAAGTTGACATGATACTGTCAGTTGTAATATTTCTTTAAACAGTAAAAAAAATTTATTTCAAAATATATATATATATATTGTTAATGTTAAAAAAGAGGCAAATACTTCACATCTATTTCAAATGCCATTCTATAGTTTTTGCTCTTAAATAAATTTCTTACCAACATACAAAGCTATACAAAAAACATTTGCTTTGGTGAGTTATGTGCTTCCTTAGAGTCTGTACCATTAATTAAGAATCTCCTGCTTTTTCCCTCAGAGATTTAAATTCTTAAGATAAGTACGAGATTTACAACACTCCAGAGAAATGAGCGATGTTTTCCCCTCCTCTCATGAGGTTTATTTTCTTAGGAAAACACGAGCAATGAACATGCGGGATGTTTTAGCAATAGTATTTCCTTTTCTTTTTTTTTTCTCTCCGCTCTGACTTCGAATTTCCCTCTTCCCCTTTCGAATTTCTTGCTGTTTCGTCTTCGAAAACGAAGAATTTCTTTATCCCCGTTTTATCATCTTAATAAGATTTTTTTTTTTTTTTTTTTTTAAGTATTTTCTTACAAATTAACTCTTGAACTGATTGATGAATTTGATGTTTTCAGGTTTTAAGATCAATGTTAACAAATAATATAAAAAAATTTTTAAAAAATCAGTCAATTCCTACTAAGGTCAACAAAGAAAATTTTTATTTTAGTTTATTAAATTTAACCAATGAATTAAGATTTGAAAAAATGCTTTTTTTACATCAAGTATCATCCACTACAAGTATCCTGGCGCCATCTGTTGTAGATAGCTCTAATTTCGCAAGAAATAACGTAGAATAAATTTAAAATTAAAAAATACAATTTTATTAATGAATTAATATTTGAAAAAACTGAATCAACATCAAGTGTCGTTTACTATAAGTTTAAAAAAATGTATTTTAACTTGAATTGATAAATAAAACGTATTTTATTAACGATTGAAAATTTGAAAAAGATATATAACATATGTCGCAGGAAAATGATGAAATTAGGACTTTCATTGAATGCCTAAGGGAAATGATTAATTCACAGAAGATGTTAAAATAACCTCTCTTTGAGGTCATTTCCCTGGTGTAAGTAAGTGATTTGATCAAATCCCCGAACTGTTTTTAGTGAAATGATGAAATGAACAAGTCAGCATTTGTAGAGCACTGTTTTCGCTTGTTACCTCTCCCTTTTACCTTCCCCTCTCTCCTCATCCGTGTCAGGCAGCGCCGGGCTTCTGACGTGACGCACCAAAACAAAATTACCTAAATGTCATTCTTTAATTTTATTTAGTTATATTCTTTGCATTGTTATCTTTCGACTGATACATATCTTTTGTATGCCTGAAAATTAGAAGCTGGATAAAACTTCGATTGAAAAATGTAAACGAAAAAATTAGGGAATTCAACCACGCCCTCTCTATAGATAAAAAAAGCTATTTTAAAAAGGGAAAGAATAACTAAAAAAAGGTGTTACAAATAAAGCAGTATATTTCTGAAGTACTACAATTTTTTTTAAAAAAAATGTGTTTGAAATTCTCTACTGCAAATATCTTTTTTTTTAAAAAAATAAAATACCAGCTTTATTATCTAATTATTTTGTTAATTAATTTCGAATAAATAATTTGTAATTCAATGATTATTGTTGAATTAATTACTCTACTTTTAATAATGCACCATATTTGCTAAATAAACACTTCTAAACTCTTGACAATATTATTTCATCATTTCTCTGAAAGAGGTTAGGGATTTGATCAAATCACGAACTTTCCTCAGGGAAATCATCTTACAGAGTTCTTATTTTAACATCTTGCATGAATTGATCAATCCCTTAGGGATTTGATGAAATCCCTAACATAATCATTTCCCTACGATAGATATATCAATAAATATATATAGGGAGAGATGTGAGCTATATATATATATATATATATATATATATATATATATATATATATATATATATATATATATATATGGGAGACAACAAGGGGCCCAAGACATTTGTCTTTCTTCAGATTTATTTAAACTTAACAAAAATTAATTAAAAAAAAAGGTAGCTATTCTACAATTAGATTTCCATGATGTGACGACGGGAACGCCTGCTCGCGCACCTCCGTCTCTTTCTCCGGTTTTTTTCTCAATAGTCAAAGTTTTTGTTTTACATTGGATCAGCTGCCACTGCGCGCGAAGACTGCGTGCTTTGTTTCGTTGGGAGATTCAATTGGATGACGACTCCACAACCAATTCCACATATATAATAGTAGGAACTGAAAAGAAAAAGCGGCACATCTGACAGAAATATTTGTGGCCGTAGTCAGGGGCGTAAACTACCGCCGTAACAGCCGTACTAATATATGGAGCCCCCAAGCTTCAGGGGCCCCAAAATGCGTAAGCAAAATAATCCTAAAATGTTAAGAGGTCCCCAAAAAGGCCTTCAAGAAACAAGAAATTTTGATACAGGGCCCACTCAAGACTAGCTACGCCAGTGGCCGTAGTGGCCGAATGGTCAGTGGCGTAACGGAGAACATTGGAGGGGGGGACTGCCAAGGTAGGTTTTGAATCTCAAGCTGGATCTTACAAAGAATTGCAAAACCATAACATAACGTAGACCTTGGGCTCCCTAGAATCCTGGGACTCCCCGATATGAAAGTTGCGGGGGTGTAGGCTACGCCACTGCGAGTGATCCTGGTAGAGAACTTGTGGCCAGCGTTGCCGAGTCGCGGATTTGAAATCTAGTGTCACTAAAGACCCGCCATGTAGAGGAACTGATACACGCTAAATCTGTTAAGGTTCAAAGTCCTCCTATTGGCCTGGTGTAGGACTTTGAATAGGGAGTGACGGTTCAGGTATCGTCTTCGTTGCTTGACCGTGGCTCAAAAATACGAAGTATAACGCCAAGATAATTTCGTCTACAAATAAAAACTTTTAATAAAAATTCTTTCAAAGTTGCTCAAAAGCCATGTTTATCAAAGAAAAATAGTGAATAAATTTCTTATGCTAAGTATAAGCTACTTAGAAGGGGAGTCTTTAAATTGTATTTATAAAATATAAACAACAGGATAGCAATAGAGATTAGGAAAAATCCTTAAATCGAAAAGGATATCTTTTCCAAATGAAAATTAGCCTTTGACAAATTAGAAAAAGTAATATATTCATACTCATAATGCATCAATACACTGAATGAGGGGGAACAGACTAAATAAAGCATAATTCTACAATGAATTTTAAAAAATGTGAAGTATTCTTATAACATACAATTTCTTCATCTTTTTTCGTAACTTTTGTATTCTTTCCTACGGAAACAAGCGCGCAATTATACGGTAGAGTTTCGTATATTCACTTATTAAAAACAACTTTGAAATGTCTGTGGTGGTGTGATGTCTATATAAACCAGTAATAGTCATCCCGCAAAGACGATTGTTTTGGCGTGATCGCCAAAGTACTCGATTACGAACACAAGGTGCACAGATCGAATATTCTTCCTTCATGACTGATCTCATGAACACTGAATGTGCTTGACTTTGGCTAAGACATTAAGTTACATGGCTTCACTTTCAAAATAGTCATGGGGACGGCTAAAAGTAAAGGAAAGATACTTATCTGAACAACGTTTCAAATGTAATCCTCCTTTTGCAGTGAAACATTAGGGCCCCCTGTGAAAGGGGCCCCAAGCCAGATCTTACTACGTGCTTTTCGTCAGTCAGGCTTGGGGCCCTCTATAATCCTGGGCTGTGTTGGGTTTCGGGGGGTGTAGATTGTGATTCTGTCCTTTTGTGTCCTTAGGAGAAATTTAAGAAATATAAGAATGCAGAGATAATCTAACAAACACTATTAACAATTTCAAAATTTGGCGGCACACTAACAATAAAATAAGTTTAAAAGAATTTTACTTATCTTTAATAGACTATGTAAAATAGTTTATGGTAATGATTTTCAATGTTAAATAAAATTATATGTTCAAGAATGAAAACAAAACGTTTATTGAGTAATTAATTACAAATTAATTATAAGAATACATTTAATGCGAAATTTGAGCTTGGTGATTTTTGATGATTTCGCTTAATGATAATGCCTCTCTCATTTCGTCACAGGGGCGTAGCAACCGCCGTATCAGCCGTATTAAGGATACGGGCCCCCAAGCTACAAGGGCCCCAACACATTTAACTACAGTCCCACAAATAGTACTCTCATGCGTAAAACGGGACCCCTAAGGAATTTTGATACAGGGACGACCACTGAGAACTAGCTACGCCAGTATGTCACACTCTAAACTGAATCGGGACTCGACCGCAAACAACACTTGATTCTAATCACTTTGCATCCAATCTCAATGTTTAGCAGTCCACTTTTCTCTGGTCGCACGGTGTCTTGCTGTCAACGGAATACATACCATTGGCTTACGTGCATACAGACCATCTGTATTAAGCCTATTTTGGATGGTTTGGCTTGAGACTCTTCGTCTTGCTGCTAAAAGAAACTGTCTTTGAATGTGTGTCGCATTGGCTTTTCTGTCTCAATTTGTGTCGCATTGGCTGTTAACAGGACATATCGGTCATTATTTCCTGTGGTAGTATTTGGACGACCTTGTCCTGGCCGATGTTGAACACACACGCTATATTTCTTACAATCTATTCCACGGCCTTACTATGACGCTTCTTGCCACTCTAACAGTGCAAGTTATTTGAGTTTGCCCGAATTCCAGTCTCCTGATAATACGCTAAACCAAGGATTCAAGTAGATCACATTGTTATGACATTCTCCTGTCACTTTCTCTCAAAACCACTGTTAAAAGGTTGAATTTCATCACTGAAACAACGAAAAACAACATCTACGAAATCACGATTTCTGCACTTATATCTTTTTCCTGGTTTTTGACGTCATGAACGTTAATTTTTATATGAATTTCTCTTCATCGGTTTTCTCGTACATTTTAGACTGTGGATGTTTTGTTTCACGTTAGTTATTAGAGGAAATATTTGCGTAATTTTGTTAAATCCGTGTGCTCTCCTAGTTTTTTGAGCAGTTTGTTAGTTTGTTATCTTTTAACTAAATTGAATTACCAAAAAATTGACTTAATCATTATCATTGTTTGTCGGAATCAAATTGGGGTAATCTGGATAAAAATTTATATTTTGTTTGAAATCCTTAATTTTTCCAAACAAGATAATATGAACATGTTGAAAAAAATAAAATGAATTATTATCTAGATGCTATTTTCAAAAAAGTGTAAATATAAATTAGCTGGATAATTACCAGCTGGTCTACCCAATGGCAAGCCATTAATTTGTTGATCATAATTACCATTATGATACAAAAAGAAAATTTTTGTTGAAAAAAAATCGAAAAAAAATGTAAGGTATTCGCCCGTGGGTGATACCTTACTTCTAAGTTATCTTCGTGACCTAGAGATGAAAGAACCAGGCGTTGCTATGCTCTTAATATATCTTTATTAAGATCTTAACTTAAACACTATACAAAGATAATAGTTATATTTAAATTTAGAGGAGCTGAGGTGAGAAAACACACAATACGTATTACCAAATAAGCGCCACTTTAATTACTATATTCCCGCCTATTCCTAATCTCAACTTATACACAGTTCCTAATAGATAGAAGAATTATCCTACCTTAATTTCTTAGTTAATAACAATCCTCTCGGATCCTAAACATCTTTTCTTGATCTCGCGTGGAATAGTATCCACCTTGATTTGATAGTTCTGTCACGGATAACTTCACACTAGAATAACGGCTTACTTCTCTGACTTCAGTTTACGCAATCACTTCCCAATAGGTCTTACGCTTATCTTAAACTTCTGCTATTTAAAAGGCTCCTAATTTGCATACTCACGCTTCGCTTCTGGATTTGATTGGAAAGAATTTGCCTTTTTCGGCCCCAAAGAACCCAACAGGAGTTTTTAATGGAAAACGCTATGAGCCCGTCACAATGTGTGTTCTATTTAATAAAAAATTTTAAGTATATTGTATTTGTAAGTATATGTAAAGTATTAAGTATATACTCGTATTTTCATAAAACTGGAAAAGTTTTTTTAAAAAATCATATCATTAACGTCAATAGAATTGAAATGATCTAATATATATATATATATATATATAAACTGTAACCCTGTGTATTTAAAAGCTATCTTCCCTAAGCGATAAGCTACAGCCAGGAGGCGCTCTGCTTGTTCTTCTGGGAGGTAAATTCTTTCTTCTTCCGAAGAATTAATTCGACTAAGACAGGCATGTGAAACTCATACGACATTACGGGCCATATGGTCTATTTTAATATAATTTGGGGGCCGCATGTTTTTAATCTTCAAAAAATCACTAAAATGCGATTTTTATTATGTATTATGCATTTATTAAACTCAATATATTGTATATTATACATACGTAGTCATTTTATATTTCATGTTATTGTTAAAACCCATATAAACTATAAATATTTTACCTTTTTTATTAAAAAAAATTGTAGTAAAAAATTCAACTTAACAATACTTTTTAGAAGATGTTTGACATCGTTTTCTTCACAAAGCAAGTCATCAAGAGATTTGATTGAAAGTACTGAGCTGATGCAATTTTTAAAATTGACTATAAATCTTGACCTTTCTGCATTTTAGTTATTTTTCACTAAACGAAATAATTGCCCGCATAAATAAGTGCTTCCAAACATAATCATTATTCGCATAACAAACGATAAATTTTGGGAAGCCGATCTACCATCTTAGAAATATGTTTAAAAATCTAGAATTCCAACTTTCATAGATCTTTGCTTCAACAAAGAATCAAATTGGATTCCAATTGATCTCATATGTAAGATTTCATCAACAATTTCAATATCGATAGATAGAGGTCAGGTAAAAGTGCGAAATTGTAACTGACAGCTTTTAAAATCAGAAAATCTGCTATCTATAATTCCGTTTCTAACAATTTAATTTAGAGGGTATATTCAGTAATTTTTAATGCATGGGATTTAATCAACATAGATGTTGACAGCTTTCAAAGTGAGACAAGTTTTCTTTTTCTATTTATTTTAGCCAAAGTATTAAGAGTTTTAATAGTATTAAATAGAGTTGTAACAACATGATTTTCGCTTTGAAGTTTAAAATTAAGTTGGTTGAGATAACTTATAATATCAACTGAGAAAGCCAGGTCCTTTATCCATTGTCCATGGTTTAATTCAGCACATTTATAATTTTTGTTTCCCAGAAGTTTGTAATTTCGTCTAGCAATTTGAATATAATCTTTTTAACACTTCATAATTTGCAAGCCATTAAACTTTCGTGTACAGTAGCGCACACAGGAATTTTTTCCAATGTGGGGGTCCGGAGTCCAAAGTTCACCATTCTTGTTCTTGTATCATGTTCCTTTTGATTTTGTCGATTTTGGGGAACAAAATACAGTAAAAAACTAACTGAATAAATAATTAGCATTAATTAATAAAATTAATCATTAATAACAAATACTTAATTAAATGTTTCGTACTATATACTTAGAATTATAATCACTCGGGAAAAAAATCAAGGGCTTTGGGGGGGGGTCCGGACCCCCTCCTTGTGTGAGCCGCTGTTCGTGTAATATGGTAGATCATTGTACTCACTTTCTTTATCTTCCAGAAATTAAGCAAATTGACGATGATTAAGTCTATGTTCTCGAATACAATTTGCAATTTTAGTGACTATTTTTAAAGCATCAAATAAAGATTTCTTCATCAATTTTTATCTTTATTTTATTTTTGTTTGTAAATTTATTCATATCAGAGCAATTTTTTTTCTTTTTAAATTTTCATTCGCTACATTCTAAATTTTAAATATTATTTATTAATAAGGGAAACTTTTGAAAGCATTTTAATGTCATCTAAAATGTCCTGAAAGAAGATGAAGGTTCGGGTGGAAAATTTTAAGGGTGGCATTTGGATCAAATTTGATTTTTTTTTTTTGTTACAAAAATTTGGTACATTTTCTGAAATATTATTGGGTGTGTATTTGGTATTTCATTGAACGTATCTTATTTCCTTATTTTGTACTCTGTCAGTTTTCTTTTATATTGAAACTTGAAGGGTTTGAGGCGGGAATATATGTTAAATCATGAAATTTTATGTTTGCATATCTTTCACTAGTAACTTTCTCCCCATCCCGGAGTGGGGTCACAATGGGCATTCCTTTCATCCATACGATGTCCGGTGTCACCTATTCAAAAGGGGACAGGTATAATAAGAGTTTTTGGAAGATAGAGAGACACAGAAGGTATTTTATTTTAGTCTTGAGTTGAGTTATTAAAAGTTAAAATAAACGCATGATATCTCCACCATCAGTAGACTCTTTTTCGAAGAAATTGACTTCTGTTACATTTTACTCGTTTTAAATAATAACGAGTAATTATGTCCTCAGTATCAAATTATTTTGTATTTTTTTAAAATTAAGATTTAAAATTATACATATATATATATATATATATATATATATATATATATTAGATTCGCCTTTTATTTGTTCGCAAGAATCATACAAGTTTTGTAGGTGTGTATTTATGTGAACAATTCATCTCCTTTAATTATAATTTTTTGTTTTGGAGAGGGGGTGCCATTTTCCATTTTCGATCGGAGCGGCAAATTGCTAGAGCCGGCCCTGCCCACAACACTACAACTACAATATTTTTTATGCCTAAAAGTGTTCCTATTATCTGTAATAAATTTATATTTTTTTCACAGATTGATAATATGTGTTGTATTCAAATTCCTCAAATGCCTTCAAAGGAGTACTTTATTTGAGAGCTATTTTAGAAATGAAATGCTCTGTATTTTCAGTTTATTTATGTATGTGATAGCAATATATTTTTATAAATAATCCCGATATAACCAATGTCCGTACTTATAATGCTCTTAAGCAAGTATCGCTTACGAAAGTGAGATCTCCTGTAGTAACTAGGAGCGTAGCTACCGCTGTATCAATGATACGGGGCCTCCAAGCTACATGGTCCCAACATGTGCATGCCCCCAAAACAGTAAAATGTTATCATTACTCCCATTAACAACACTCCCATTTTCAAAAAAGAGCCCCCAACTAATTTTGATACAGGGGGCCAGTGGTTAAGTTATAGCAAATAATAAACTGTAGCATTTCTATTTTTTTTTAATATGGGACGAGTACTTTATTGATATTCATGAAATATAATCAGGCAAGCTGAAAACTATATATTCCCAATCTACAAAATTATAGTTATTATTGTTAAGAAGATAGCGTGTGTGTGTGGGTTTATATTTTGATACAGAAAAAAAGAGTTTTCCTGAAAACTAAGAACTGTATCACTTAACTCGGTTGTCTAGAAATTTTCAAATAAAATAAAGAAAAATTTTTTTTAAAAAATTGTGAGAAAAAATTATGCGTTGAGATTCCGTTTATATTAATATATCATGAATACTAACATAGTTATCATAATGTTATAAATATTTATGTGAGTATAGTAAATCACACAATGATAATTAATTCCTCAAATCGAGTGCTTAAAGCTCTTTAATAATTCTAAAAAATGAAGACATTAATTATAATTTTAGACTCTCGTACAGTTATTCTAAAGAATTGAATTATTATATGCATCCTGCAAAATTATATATATGGGAAAATGACTACAACCTAAGGAGGATGAATGCTTTATTTAACAAGATGAAATATCTAGATTATATACTGAACAGCAAAGGAGAACGTCTTTCTCCTACGTCTAAAGCTTAGCGTCCCTAACGTCCGTCTACATATTTTCCCGTGTGTCCTTTAGTCGGACATTCCTGACGGGGTGTGACGTCAGTGTGGACTGCACCACCCTAAGTACAGGGGGAGGGGTTGTCCATTGCACATTTCCAATCCTACATCGGCCATCATGACCGGGAAGGCGACCTCGCCTGATTACATACAATGATAAAATGCACAGATACATAGTAATGAAATATTAAAAATGTACACAGTTACACAGTAGATGAAATAATTATACACAACACAAAATATCATCAAAGAAAAAGTACAAAAATGCTGAAAAATAAACAAATTTAAAGTAATATTTCATAAATAGAAAAAATTTCATACATTACCACTGGGGTAAAACAAATTATGTTAACGATACAAATAAGATCAAGGCTAAAATAAGAATCTGGAATAAGGAACAGAAACATATTGAAGCAAGATGCTCCTACTGCTAAACACTTAAATTTGTACTAAAATGAAATAAGAAAATGTTAGAATCATTCAATAAAAATGGAATCAAAAATAAATAAATACATAAAATGTCTGTTGTTAATGTCCCTAACGAAAGTCTTTCACAAGAAGAAAAATTGTGAACAGTTTTTAATGGAGAAATCAAGTAGATTTAGTTTGGTTTGGCCAGAGTTTCATTAATTCTGCACAAGTAGACGTTTTTGATGGTCCGTCGACAAAATCACACTTTTCTACGTCATAAGTGTCATTATGCTTGACTTTTGTAACTTTGTATGGTCCGTGGTATTTTTGCTTAAGTTTCAAGCCTGGACCAAACTGAGTGCGTTTAATTGCTACTAGGTCATGTAGTTGATATTTATGAGCTTGTCTGCGCCAGAGATTGTACGTGCGGCGATTCTCGTCTTGAACTTTGTAGATTTGCTTATTGGCATCTTGACGGAGAGCATCACGTTCTTCTTGGAATTGAGCTGTAATCTCATCGTTAAGAAGTTCGACAGTCTCAATGTCCTAGCAAGACTTCATCTTGGTGCCGAAAAGGAGCTCAAATGGAGTCATCTTGATGTTTCTTTGAAAAGTTGAGTTCAGGATTTCTTGCAGGTGGGGTACGTGAGAGAACCATTTCTCAGGATCGTCGACAGAAAGTTTTGACAGCACAGCAATGATGGTGGAATTTTGTTTTTTACGATATAGTTGTCATGCGCCGTTGTTTCTAGAAGCGTCTTTATTGTTGTTATTTGGTCCTCAACCTGTTGTGCTTTGAGAAATTGAAGATGAACACTATTTTGGATTAGCAAACAATGTGGAGGTCGACTGAGAGCATCCACATGAGCCATCTTTGAGCCTGTACGGTGTTCTATTGTATAATTAAATTCTTGGAGATAAAGTGCCCATCTGGCTATCCTGGGATTAAGCTCTTTTTTACTTAGTGTTTTGACGAGGGCGTCACAGTCAGTAATAATTTTGAATGATGTTCCAAGTACATAGATGCCAAACTTTTTAAGTGCTTCGACCACTGCAAGGACTTCTAGTTCAAAACTAGTGTACTTTCTTTCATGGTTTGATGTCTTTTTTGACATGTAGAATACGGGGTGAAACTGGTTGTCATGTATGGATTTTTGGAGTAGGATTGCGCCCAAACCATCGATTGACGCGTCAGTGTGAATCTCAGTGGGAGAATTTTGGTTAAAAATACTTAAAACGGGTTGTTGGGAAAGTAAGTATTTTAATTTTTGAAATGCTGTCTGTTGTTCAGCATAAAATTGGAAAAGGGAGTCTTTACGAAGGAGGTCACTCAAAGGTTTTGCTATGGTCGAATATGAGGGTAAAAACTTTCTAAAATAGCCAGTAAGACCTAGAAATCGGCGAACGTCTTTAATATTTTTAAGATCAGGATAATTAATAACAGCTTTAGTTTTTGAAGGGGAAGGAAACAATCTACCGTTTTCTATAATATGGCTAAGAAACTCAATTGTATTATGTAAAAATTGACATTTTTTAAAATTTATTTCAAGTCCGTAATCACAAGCTACCTCTAGAACAATTTTTAGATATTCAAGGGCTTGGGACTCATTAGCAGCGGGAATAACGATATCATCCATATATGGGAGAACAATAATTTTCGAAATAAGATGTCGGAAAATGGCATTTATGTACCGCATAAAGGTGGAAGGACAAGTACTTAGTCCAAAAGGCATTCGTCTAAATTGATACTGACCATTGTGAGTAACAAAACTAGTAAATTTACGGCTCCTTTCATTTACCGCGACATGGAAAAATCCATTTTTTACATCTAGAGTAGTAAATATTTTAGCATTTTGGAGACAATCTAAAATATCGTCAATTAAAGGAAGAGGATAGTTATCTTTAATAAGTTTGCGATTTAAGCGTCTATAATCAATGCAAACTCTTGATTTCCCGTCTTTTTTCTTTACTACCACAACTTGACTAGCGTAAGAGGATGAACACGGCTCAACAATTCCATTTTTAACCCATTCATCAACTTGATCGTCTACTATATCTCGTTCAGCAAATGGCAAACGTCGGGGCTTATGAAATATCGGTTCGTCGTCGGTGAGAGCGATATCAAGCTCAATGTTTACAGTTTTTGTTTTTTTAGGCGTGTATGTCGATAGCAGTTGTTCGACTTCAGCTCGATTATGTTGAGAAACATTTGGACCGATATCAAATGTGGGTGAACCGTCAGAAATTGTCATAATAAAATTTTCATTTGGATTATCAGAAGGCCTTAAAATTTGTGCAAATTTTACGGCTGTAGGCGATATATTTAGATGTGCTTGTTTAATTACGTCACAACCGATTATAAGGTCATAATTTGTACAAGAATTTGGTACAACAGAAATAGTAACAGGAAAATTTGATCATCGATAGTAATTTCAGAATCAAAAGTTCCTATCACATTAATTCGCGAAAAACCAAAACCTGTTAATAATGTGTTTGTTTGTTTCAGTGGCGGTGCATCTATATTTATGTAAGTAGAATTTTTTAATAGTGTTAAATTGCTGCCTGTGTCTACTAACCCGTTAAGTTTACGCCCAAAAATTGTTACGTCTTTACACATATTAATAGGAGAAGGCAATTCATGCACAGCATTTACACCAGAAGGTGGTGTAGAAGTGTTATTTAAATTAGCTCGTCGGCATTCAAATGATTTGTGACCATAAAGATTACATGAGAGGCATCTGAGGGCCACGTGAATGATTAGGACAAGATTTTGATAAATGACCTATATCATTACAATTAAAACAACGTTGAGGATTTTTAGCTGCGTCGGAAACGTTAAAGCTTGTGGGTTTTCGTTGGAAGCTTTTTTGATTAAATTCGCGTCCTCGGCTTTCATATGAATGACGAAAATTCGGTGAATTAGAGTTATGTATTCCCATGTTTTTAATGACAGTTTCATAGGTACGTAATTTCTGCTTAAATTCGGAAAATGAGGTTGCACCATAGAGGATTATTTTATATGTGAACGAGGCCCATCAATTCCATTAATGACGTACTGGATAATTGATGCTTCGTCAATTTTTGAATCACATCTATTTGCTAATTCACACATGGAATTAAAATATTGCATTAAAGTCTCGGTTTTATACATTTTTCTTTTTTCTAATTCGCGGTGAATTTCTATGGGAGTGACTGAATCCGAAAATTTTTCAGTTAAAGCTTTTTTTTGAATGACTCGTATGTATTTAAATTTCTCTGTGAAAAAAGAAATGATTTAGCAGTTCCACATACTAGACGTTTCGCGAAAATTAATTTTTGAGAAGAACTGATAGCTGGGAATAAATCAAAATTTTCTTCAACATCGCGAAAGAAACTATTTATAGAATAGAAGTCTTCACTGGTAAATTTTCTACTAGTCGCCGAAATATCCCGCAATAAAGTCCAAAACTGGATATTCATCTCTGTAAGGGAAGCATCGTTTGAATAGGAAGGAAAAGTATTTTGTGTACAAAGAGATGAAACGTTTTGATGTGCCGGCATGAAAGAATAACCTTGAACGCTGGGTAGGGGTGCATTACTGACCGGATGTTGAAAAGGGGAGTGCTGGTCTGTCCCTTCCGATGAAAAATTCCTGTCTAACATGATGCGTTTTTGAAACTACATTTTCGCCTTCAGAAAAGGATGCCTCCGAATTATTTAATGTTAGTTGGAATTCATCTAAGTTTGTCAAAGCTTTAAATATACTATTGCATAAATTTTGCTCATTTGTTTCTACGTCTAAATGCAATAAATTAGCGACTGAGATAAAATCAGGCAATGAGAATTCGATTAAAATTTTTTCTTTGTGTTCTTCAACTCTAAACTCTTTAGGGAATGTAGAAAAATTTCTTATTTTATTTCGCGAAGAACGGTCAAATTCGGTGAATCCTAATATAGAATTTAATGTTTTTACAGCACGAGTTGTACCACATTTCAACGAATTAGCAATTATAGGAATATCGCCTAATTTAATATTTTTACAGGACATCTTAATATACAAAATTAATCAGTTTGAAAATTTATAGACGGTGCGGGGTTGTAATCAAAATTTCCCTATCACACTCTGAGTTAAAACTACTAAATACAGTAATTTTAAAGCCAAAATAAACAAAAAAAATACGTTTAATTAAATTTTGCCTACCTGGGGTTGGGGAGCAGTCCTTACAATAAATCCAAAACCAGTTGAGGCACTAAATGAATCCAAGAAAAAGAAATTCCAACAGCAACACGTTTTTACGCTTTTTGCAATGTAGCGTCCACTGAAGAAAAATATTAACGCGTCTTAAAATTTTTCTCTCGTCTAGAGGAGATTTTCCTTAATATGCAAGAGAAAGGTCGAGCCCCCAAAATATGGGAAAATGACTACAACCTAAGGAGGATGAATGCTTTATTTAACAAGATGAAATATCTAGATTATATACTGAACAGCAAAGGAGAACGTCTTTCTCCTACGTCTAAAGCTTAGCGTCTAAAGCTTGTGACAAATCTATACGGAACTGTATCACTAACCTTCTGAGTCGACCTTTTTAGGGAAATTTAATTCCCTACCTATTTCCAACCAACTCCAAAAAGCGGACAGGATTCCTTGTTATATGCAGATTAGATAAAGTATTTAAGTCAAACGAAATAGTAAAGTTAGAGCAGTAGGAGATAGAGATTGAAACAGAAAGATATAGTGAAGTTAAATTGAAGAATTCTTGTTGGAGATAATTTACTCTCAAGAGGAGTTGAGATTCCGTTGGTAATTATTGATTTATAATTTAAGTCTCATTAAAGTTTTAAGAGTGAGATTAAAGATAAATGTTCAATAGGAACATTATTAAATATAATTCTGGTATCTCTTTTCGTGGTAATCTCTGCGTGATCGTTATTTAATTGTTAATTAATTTGATCATTAATTAAGTTAATTTAAAGGATATTATCTTTAAAACCTCATAATACTAGTTAAACATATTTGTTAATAAGTCTTTGATTCTATTTGGATAAGATAACCAAATAAAGAAAGTTGTTTATAGAAATGGCTTCTGGTTCTTACATGACTCCTATTTATTCTCGTTCTCAAAGTGAGGTCCAGGGAGACCTTCACAAGCTTAGCGTCTACATATTTTCCCGTGTGTCCTTTAGTCGGACATTCCTGACGGGGTGTGACGTCAGTGTGGACTGCTCCACCCTAAGTATAAAGGGAGGGGTTGTTCATTGCACATTTCCAATCCTACATATATATATATATATATATATATATATATATATATATATATATATATATATGTTATGTTGTTACTGGGATGAATTCGTAAACTGGGATTTGCCAGAATAATCTGTTTATTTTTAAGACAAGAATAAATAAAAGGGAGAATAACAATTAATGAATGGAGTGAAACATTTAAACGCGCGTCGTAGCCTAATTGGCTTTCATTATTTTTTAAGAGTTATTACTGCTCTGTCAATGCGCGTCTGCCTCTCTTGCGGTCCCAACGGATTCTGTCTAGTTCTGATGTTCCCTCCTTCGTCTCTCCTTTCCCCCGTCGGGGACATTGCCCTCTCTAGGGGGATGCTAAGGGGGCTTGCAATAGTGCCTTCAACTTCACATATATATATATATACATACAGCTATGTAAAACTGAGTTTATATAGTATTGATTGCTCAATTATTTTAGCCATTCAGTTTATTTGCAGCTTTTTTATTCTTATTTAATTATTTTTATTTTATTTCATTTATTTATTTATTTATTTTTGCTAAAAAGTGAAAGGTTTTATTTATGTCAAGTAAAACATCCTTATACAAATTTTCTAATCATATATAATGATTTATATTCATTATCGTAGATAAAAAAATTTCCTTTAACATTAAGATCTAAATAGGAAATTATTAAAAGAAGTTTTATTTCTTTATTATATATCTACTAAATAATCTGCAGAAGTTCAATGTAATTAGAGAGAATTAAAATTTTAAAAATGACAATATCAGTTATTTTTAACTTGTTGATAGTTTTTCTGCCTTCTATGAGATCAACTTAAAAATATTATAAATTTCATAAAGGTCTGATTTTATTACATTATTCTATAAGCCTCGTATATATAAAATAAAAATATTTTCAATGATAAGTAAAAAGTACCTAATGTTAAATTAAGCTCATAACATTTGCAATAGTACGTCGAACACATTAAATATTTACAGTGCTTCTTAAAATTATTTTATGAAGGGCTAAGGCAGCACAATGAACTTTCTTCTTATTTCAATCACTTTTTTTTCTGTCTCTCGCATGTTCTTTTTTTTAGCATTAAATATCTCCCACTGAAATTTCCCATGAACTTTTACGAAATGAGGCGTCCTTTTTTGAGAAAACATTTAAGATCCCATTAATCACAAAAGGGGAGG
Organism: Trichonephila clavipes; assembly: GCA_019973935.1. NCBI lineage: Eukaryota > Metazoa > Arthropoda > Arachnida > Araneae > Nephilidae > Trichonephila > Trichonephila clavipes. The sequence goes on along the minus strand of BMAU01000244.1, from coordinate 790,833 downwards.
ACCTCATCACTGAACCTTCCTGTCCATTGCTTATACGCGATGTCCTGTCTCAATTTGGCCGTGTGAAAACTTCTTGCAAGGAAGCTAAATTGTTTTTTTTTATTAATTACACCCTCTCATTGCTCCTTCAAGCATACGGTGCCCAGCCATCCAATTAATAAAAGGTCATCAAAAAACTGTCTACAGCTGTTTTCGTTCTCAATTTTATTATTTATTTATCAAATGCCAGGCCACTGACCATCAGGTCATTTAGCAAAGAGCTCTCCAATATTTCCTCACAATACAGTCCAAACTCTTAAATGCAGAGCACACGTCCAGATGAGAAGCGTCCATGACATGTCCAGAAGCACACAAAACACAAAAGGGAGAGTCAGTCAGATTAAAACGATATATGATTTGTAGTGAGCTACAGTCGCTATAGCAGATTTAGCATTACCCAGGGTGCACCACGGGAACGCCTGCCACGTTATACCCCATAAGTTTTATTATTTTAACTGATAAAATAACTTGCTTTTTATTTAAAAAATAGGGTCGAGGCTGTTTTGAATTTTTTAACGATAGTGTTGGGGTAAAAACGATGTGACGAATACATTTGCAAATTATGCTTTGTTGAATTGTAGTATCATTTAAATAAAATATGTCATATTACGCTAATAAATGTGTTAGATGTTTTTGAAACTATACACACACGAAGTTCTGACTAAAATGATAGATTATTGTGCTACTTACGCTATGTTTTTTAAATATATATGCATCATTTCAGACACATCGGTAATTTAGCAGAATAAAACTCCCACTGCCCAAAATTTCCTTGAAACAGGCAACTAATTCTTCATACAGCAACATCAGTGCTTACTCGTAATTTGGACACTGTTCACTAAATTTTGTATACTATTTGAAAAATTATGTTGGAACATACATTTTTGCATTTGTTAAGGTATCCGACTACGTTCGGAACCGTGATTTTAAAAAAGCGCATAAATGGATAATTTTCATGATATTTAGTGTCACTCAGATTAGAATACATGCATAAAATTGTTTTAATTGTTAAGGACATTTTGACAAAAAAAAAAATTTATTTAAGTATAATATTTAGGCAAAAAATTAACTTAGAATAATCTTTTTTCCAAATGTTCTCCTTTTGTGAAAAATACTTCTATTAGAATAATATTTTGCCTGTATATAGCTCAGACATCTATACAGAGGCTCAACTAGAATTTTTGAAAAATTCACATTTTTTTCAGAGTTACCACCAATTGAAATAATTATTCACGTTTTTTTCTTAAAATTGCTCCCCTCTGTTGTCGTGAAATATGAATAAACCCACTTCTAAGCTATATATTTCAAAAATTCTAGTTGAGCCTCTGAACAGAGGTCTGAGCTATATGCAGGCAAAATATTATTCTAATAGAAGCATTTTTCACAAAAGAAGAACATTTGGAAAAAGATTATTCTAAAGTTAATTTTTTGCCTAAATATTATACTTAAATAAATTTTTTTTGTCAAAATGTCCTTAAAACAATTTTATGCATGTATTCTAATCTAAGTGACACTAAATATCATGAAAATTATCCATTTATGCGCTTTTGAAAATCACGGTTCCGAACGTAGTCGGATACCTTAAGACTGAAAATCTGAATTCACACAAATAAGATGTCGAAAATTGTAACAATATTTTTATTTATTTATTTATTTATTTTTGGCTGTTATGGGATAAAAGCCTCTAATTTTAATCCAAAATGAATTAAGTGCCCTTTCCGAATGGTTTGAAATTAAATCTCAATTATTAGAGAGAGACATTATATATATATATATATATATATATATATATATATAGTTCTCCCTCTTCATTCAAAGTTAATTCAAATACAGATGCATCCGTATCACAAATGGATTACGACAAATCAAATTTTTTTATATCTAAATTTTGGAAGTTATGAATATAACACGTGTAAAATCTTTTCTTTTTTTTTTACCCTAAAAGTTTTTAATGTTTTTATCAATAGTGAAATATCCTTATAATGAATCACAAAACTTATTAAAGAATTATATATTTTGTATACATAACACACACACACGAATAGGTAGGGAATAATATTTTTTATTAGGTACTTAAACCAAAAGGGATACAGGGATAAAATTCATTTCCGTTAAATGATTGTGAAAATATTTATGGGTTTTTATTATATTCAGAATTTATTTTTGAGTTAGACCTTATAACTTTCTCTTCTAGCGTAGTCTAATGATCAATAACAATTTTAGGAAAAGTTTATTTCTTTTAAACGGCTGAATAATCAGGTTCCAGGTATTTGTTTTTTCAGAGTAAAATTAATAATTTTTAAAAAATTTGGCTGCTCACACATAAGAGCCGGAGCACAAAGATTGAGAATCACTGTTTCAGAAACCGCGGTTCGCTTGAGCCATAAAACAAAATCAATTGCTTTGTGGCGCCATCTGTCTATTTAACCGCGAAATAATTTACAAATGGGAATATTACTTTATCCAAAAACAACCCGAGAGGTATTTTACTGGATTGATATTTAAAAAAAGGAAACAATAAAAAAAATTATTTTTAAGATAACCAATTTTAATTGTTAACAATTTTTTTTCTTTAGAACTATGCATAAATTAATTGCTTGTATTTAATAGTGGTTCATTAATTTATTTATTAAAATGATAGTTAACTACGAATTTAAAAATTAATTCCGTTTTAATACTACTAAAGCTCAAAATATCTAAAACTTAAAAGATTTTCATGTAATTTACAGGATTAATTGGGATTTATAAGTGTTTTCGAAACGATTAATTGTTCAAATAGAATGTTAGTGAAAAGATAAACTGAAAATTATTGAGAAAAATGGCAATTCTTTAATAAATTTTAATTTTATATAATTGTTATTCACTACCTGTAGCTCTCCTATTGTGTTACTGCTAAGTGAAAAAAATGTCATTTATTTTCATTAACATATTCTTATCTTTTCTGAGTATCTTGTATGAAATGTTATTTGAAGGAATTACTAAAATTTCAAATAATGAACCTTTTCAAACCATCAATTATTAATCATTTCAAATGTTTTTTACAATTGTGATTTATTAAAATAAAATAATATTCCCCACATTTCATTGACATGAAAATTTCTAAAATAAAAGCAGAAAAATTTTGTAATTAATACCCATTGCAGCAAAAATTTCGGCAAAATAATAAACTTTTCTAAGTGTATCAACTTCTCAAAACGTGATATAAATAATATACAAACTTAACAAATAACTCTTAACGTATAAAGGTTTCCCTTCGATTCCAAATATATTTACTACTGATAATTTGTTCAATACGTTCTTTACATTCAGATTTAAAACAAAAAAATTTGAGCAAGTTTTCAAACAAAGTCAGTAAGTACTACAGAAAAAATTTAGAGCATACTTCACAAGTGTAAAGATATACTATTCTTTCAGATTTAAAAGTAAGATAAGAGAAAATTAAATTTATATGCAGTGATCTTCAAATCCAGGAAAAGATCCTCCCACACGAAACGGATTTTTAAACTATTGTTCTTAAAATGCTGAAACCAATATAAAGTTTATAAAAAAATTCTAAGAATTCACAGTTTTACAAGACTGCAAGGAAGCAGCTGAAAATTTTAGTAATGTAAGCATAAGTCATAGTGGCGTAACGTACACCCCCGCATTGAGGGGGGGCAGGCTCCTAGGGACCCCAAAGCCTGACTGCCGCCTAGTACATTTCTTTTTTAAAATCCAAATTGGAGGCCGAAAACCTGACTTTAAAGGGGGTTCCAAATGTTCTCTGTTACGCCAATGATATGTCAATACTTTGTTTAGAATGAAACAGAATATTTTTGCCAAAACGGTTCACTTAAGTACAACCTACTGGATGAAATCAAGAAATCATTATTTTAATTTATTTCTGAATTAATTAAGGAATTAATTCTGCCATTTTAATTACAGTTATCTACAACTTTCAAGACCTATACCTGCGGCTCAGTTTCAATAGGACAATGCAAGACCAAACGCAATATATAACGTTCAGCTATTCTTCATTACCCATCAACAGGGACGCCTTAAGACTTTTTGAGGCCCTGGGCCCAGAGGAATCTTAAGAGTTTTGAGGCCTGGGCCTCTGTTCAAAAGTACGAGTTGTGAATAAAAATTATTTGTGTGAATGAATGGCCGCATACTGCCACGTTTTTGTAACTGAGAAGAGGTTGTGTGACGTCACTATGTTCTGTATATAAAAAGGGTGAAGCAATCACGAGTGTTTGCTCTCGCTCGGCATTTCTGAATAAATGTAGCTACTTTAATTGACTGGCTCAAGACTGAATTACTTCCACTAACGCCCAGCATCTGGTAGATGAAGCTCGCAGAATTTTAAAATTGGTTTTCATCTTTACAGTAGGCCCTACCTGGGATTTTTAAAAGTAAACAATATGTAACGTTATCAAATACTTGTACAAACGGTTCATTTGAAATAAATAAACGTGCACGACTCAAAACCTTACAAACCAGCTCTACCGATAGCCGCATTTCGATTAAATGAATTGAATGATTGTTCATGGTATTAGGCCTAGGCCTAAACATGGACAACGGTCATCACGTAATAATAGTCTTGTCACTTTTGCCAGTTGACATGGAGTTTGAAGTTCCCTGTTTTTCGGAGAATATGTACGGGAATAACATTTGACCATTAAAATTATCCGGACTAGGTAGAGAGTGAAACGAGGCCCCCACATAGTCTATTTAGCCCATGACTAAAGACGTTTCTGTCCACCAAGTTGCTCTTCCTCATTCTATCGCTCATTGAACACATGAGGGTCAATGAGTGACAAGATACTGGTGCAGTATACACCGCTCATTAATACACCATATCAGTGGCATGCACAGATTATTTTCATGGGAGGGGTTATATATTTAAGTAAGAGTCTGTTGTTCTATGGGAGGGGGTTTTCCCTCCTCCCCCACCCCCACCCCACCTTTGTGTACGCCACTGCACCAGATGCGCTTTGGCTGTGTGTAGAAGCAGCATGAGTGACCTATTCCAAGAACACAGTCAAAATCTCGTTCAATGCTGAGGCGTGTCGCAATACAATACAAATGTAATAGAATGTAGAAAAATGTTAAATGTAAAGACAAAAAATGTAAGAAATTCTTGAAACTTAGTCGCTTACAAAGCCAAAAATTTAATATCTGTAAGTTGAGTTCCCGATTTTCTTATAAAATTGCTGAAGGACGATTCATTTTTCAAATACATAACTCTGATGAATGAAAAGCGTTATTATTTTGAATTTGTTGCTTACTTAAAATTCTACAGCAGTAATATTTGGAAGTACAGTCGGACCTTTATATAATGAAATCGCTAAATTCCGAAAAAAATTTCGTTACATGGAAAATTCGTTATATAGAGTTCGTCTTTTAATTTTCTTTATAAGCCACATAAAACGAGTTTTAAACTCATAAACACTATATATTTAAAAAAGTAATTATCCACACCTTTTGTAAATCAATATATACTTTTTTATATATATTTCACCTATCAAAAAAAGGAAGTAAAAAAGAAAAACTTGCTAGAAAAGTTTCTTGACGCCTTTATCCACTTCCTGAAGAATTAAATTTTTTCTTTCATTCTTATGCACTTACGTTTTGACATTTTTGAGCTACGAGAAACCAAGTTCCAGTACGACTGATCAACAATACAAATGAACGGAAACTAGTTCAAGAACACGAGACTCCACTGAGGGTAAAAGGGGATATCAAAAATTCCACTGAACTGGACAATGGGGATTACAGGTTGCTCTTCTTGGATTAAATGTCCAGAATTTTATTGGTCTCGGTGAGTTAGGTACCAAATAAAACCAGTTAAAGATTATGTCTACCATAAAATATGTTAAAAAAGAGAATAACTTAAAATTTCTAGAAATAATTTTAAAATAAGGAGAAAAAAATTGAATCATAAGAGAAAAAGTTCGTTACATAGAAAATGCACTTCGCTATTGGGAGGTTATTTTACGAAGAAAATAGTGAAATGTTCATGGTTCCAGGAAAAAATTCGCTTTATAGATAAATTCCCAATATAGAGGTTCGTTATATGGAGGTTAGACTGTAATTGCATATTTACCAAACATTCCACATCAACATGAACAAAAGAGAAACTTTTTTTTTTACAAATCTTCAAGCATAAGTTTATGATCTCTTTAAGGGTAACTTCATTTTTGTTTTATATTTAATTTTATTAAATCTTTCAGAATATTGAATTTTAGAATATTGAAATTATTCTCAGCAAAAGCTTCTAGAAATATATAATTAACTAATTACATTATATAAGTTTTTGTAATAAAAGTTTTCAGATCCGTATCAATGTATGATTCATTACAGCTAAATAATTATATGAAATCATTAATCCTTATCCAGTGCCTTTTTAATCCCAATATCTACTAATACACTGTTTTGTACTGTTCAGATACCAGCAATTACATGATGGTGTGAGAGATGCTCATTGATTTATCCCTTATAATTATGTATAAAACATCTATATTCTTACAAATGATATATGCTCAACATCTTATTGTAATTAAATACTAATCCTATATTTTTATTATTTTTAATGTCCTTTTAATATTTTCGTTTTTAACTGGGAATATAGAGGCAAACATTGAGTAAATATATTCGAAAAATTAGTTTTATTATTTAGAAAATCGTACGACAGGCGTACAGTCTAGCCCTTTGCCATGATGAATTTCGTGGGCCTTGATCTGACTACGTCAGACAGGTGGCATTAACAACAACAAAACTCGTTATTACATGGATACTATAAAAATATTGTTTCATGACTTGCATCATGTTTCTACTACAGTGCAAGACCTGAAGTTCATAAATACTGTAAGATTTTAACAGGTAGAAAAATTTACGTTAGAAATAGCAACATACAAAATAAAACTCATAGATCTACTAAAGTTGCAAGGATTCGAAGTAGAATTTGTATTTCCAGTGTTACATCGTTTTTTAATTTTTCAAATACTGCTGTGAGTGTTTTAGGTTTTTAGCATTAGGATTGATTCATAATATTTGATTTGATATTAATTTTGAAAGCTTTTTTTGTATAAAACAAATTTTTTATGAAAGTTTTAGAATTTTCTAAATACACTAACATACTCACTCATTTACTTGATTTACTTAGGTGAAACAAGCGCAAAATATGCACATAAATGTATACTTAAACGATTTGTCTTAATTGTTTTGTCTTAAATCTGTGTTAGATATTAAAATAATTATCTATCGTTGAGGATATTTTAAAAATTCATGCAATGAAGTCTGTAAATATCGAGAAAAAAATGATAGCGTGTTATTGAAAAAAAGTTTTAGCTATGTTTCTGTTTTTGTTTTTCATTTTTAAATATAAATTATGCTGATAAATATATTCTATAAAAATATGCTTTTTCATTATTCTTTAGCATAGTGAGTTTATATGGTACATGAAAATCCTTTCTACGAAATATTCCGTCATTGAGGTAAAATTTAAAAAAGAAATAGTTTTAAAAAATTCAATTTAAATTTTGAACACGTTCTCTAAATAAGATTAGGAAACAAAAAAAAAAGCATTTTAATTACTTTCACTTTCAGCAAAATTTAAAGAAAAAAGTTATGAGTCGGATATAGTATTTAACCGAAGTATAGTATATAGTCAAAAGTAATATTTTAAAGTATTTCTTCTATACGCATTCTTTGACCACATGCGTTGTTTTAAATTTTTCCCTCTTGACCTCTCATTAAACAACGAAATTTTCTTTAAAAAATTATTGCATTTCAAAATTGCAGTACGTTCACAGCATTGACTTGAGTTTTGCAATGAGTAAAGATCGAAATTTCGTAACTTTGGGACAATAAATACGAATATTATAATGAAATTGTTCCCAAAAATTAAATTCATTTTATTCTAATTACACGAAAATTAGATCTATATATAGTTTATTAAATTTAATATCTAAAAGAAAGTGAGATAAAGATAATTTACAATTGTATATCGAATTTTTACTACATTCCTTCCTTCCTCAGGGACTCGACAGCCCAGGGTGGGACTTGGCCTTTTCCCGAAGCCTTTTCCAGGTCAGCCTCCTTCTTGCTAGAATTTTTAGTTCTCAAAACTAGAAGATCTTTTTCTATGCCATCAATCCATCTTAGATTTGACCTGCTTTTTCTCCGTGTGCCAATTGGTTGGGCATTAGACTTTTTTAATGGTGCTGTTTTCGTCCATTCTGACAACGTGGCCTGCCCATTTAATTCGTTGTATTTTGATGAAGTTAACAATGTCAGATTATTTATATGAGTGATAGAGCTCCACATATGATCTTCACCCCGTTCCGTTTTCTTGAATTCCTGCAAAAATAAATCTTAAAATATTCTTTTCGTAGATACTTATGTTCTAATCTGTTCGAGACATTTACCAAGTTTCACACGCATAAGTTAAAAAACTTTTATAGAATAGAACCTTTGTTTTCCTTTTGATTGTATAAAAATTCGATTTCATTTATATTTTCGTAATCCATTCAGACATCTTTTAGCCATAGTAATACTCTTTTGGATTTCAGTAGTACAACCGTTCCTATTGTTAATTTTTATTACATTACGAATCTAGAAAAACAGTTACGAAAATAAACTAAATCACCTTTCATGTTGAACATAATTCAAAGAATATTTTATTTTCGCAATTTTTCTAATTTATGTTCTCTGACCATCACAAAGAAGAGCTAAGCTCTCTTTTCCAGTGCCATTTGTAGTTAGGAAAACAAAATGGCATCTTATCTTTTTAATGGCATTTTATATCATCGCTTCCACCCCTTTGGCTTGTAAGACATTAAAAAAGGATTATCTCCTTAAAGTATCGCCAGTCTGTGTAAATCTAATATCGATTGATTTAACCATATCCTTAGAGCTCAGTCGATTAACGGACATTTTAATAGGAAATGCAAATATCGGCCCTACATTATAAAATCACCCAAAAAGCCAGACAGTCGAAAATCATATTGATTTTTGATGTCTCGAATTAGGAATCTGAACCAGATTTTCATATTTTATTACTACTTTTGTAATACTTATTGCACACATTTTCTGTGTTTTCATAGGAAAACGGTATCGATACGTTAAATCTATTTCCTCATTTCGATTTTCACAATTTACTTGCAACTATCTCTAATAATCTTTGTTACTTCATTCAATTCCTATTCACACTCTCTATTTATTTATTTATTTATCTTGGTGGAAAATTTTCAATCGTTAATAAAATACATTTTAAAGCGCTCATTTGAGCTGAAATTTTATACACAAGATTATTTTGGATGACAATACAATAATTTAATTATAATTAATAAAACTTAATTGATCAAACTAATTATTTAAAGAATTACAAATACAGCCACGTTGGCATCCTTTTTGACGACTTGTGTCAAAACTTGAAAAGTTTTTTTTTTCTCTCGTTTTAAAGCATTCATTTGAACTGAAATTTTATATACACGATTGTTTTGGATGACAATACAATACTTTAATGATAATTAATAAAAATTTATTACCACTTAATGTTGTGATTCTGTCATATGAATATACATATTTATATTAATTGTAACTATTAAAAAAAAGTAGCTAAAATAAAATTTTTCTTTGTTGATCTAAGTAGGAATTGACTTTAAAAACAAGTAATATAAATTTTTTTTTTTATCTTTAATCTACATCCGTACTCTAGAATTATCTATATAAAACAGTTTAAAATATTTACCGATGTTTCAATTATTTATTCATTGTAACAATGTATAGTTCTTTCAAACTATTTATATATGAGAAAAACGACTCACTCACTCTTCTCGAGATCTCCGGTCTATTAGACTTACAAACTTAAAATTTAGCACGAATGGGCTTTTTGTTGAGTAGAGATCGGATAAAAGCAGGTTTTGTGGAAATCGACTCTCAATTGGGGCTTCGGAGGTATTATAGATAATAATTCCCGTTTTTGAGCTATTAGACCTATAGACCTGAAATTCGGCAAGCATCTTTATTTTGTTGAGGTGAGATCCACAGAAAACGGGTTTTGAGGAAATCAATTCCCAAGGGGATTGCAAAGCTTGGGGATCTAATAATCCAAAATTCTCGCTTTTGAACTATTAGACCCTCACAAATTAGAAATCTGGTAAGAGTATATATATATATATATATATATATATATATATATATATATATATATATATATTGTATATATTGAGAGTACATACAGATCCACTAAGAAATTGCTTTTGTGGAAATCATTCCGAGGGGAGGGGGTCGTTTAGGGTAGATATACTTCCGCTGTAGAAATTCAAATCCTGTCCTTTTTAAATCAAGATTCAAAGGCTATAAGAAGGTTTTTTGTGCAATCGAAAGCTTATTCTAGGATTAGATATCAGTAACTTAAAAACAATAGTCATATAGCATCATGAAATACCAACGAAGTGGGGTGGGAGGGGTAACGGCTAGTAATGGTATAGACGACTTGGTTTGAATCGTATTTTTTAGTTTTTATTAATCATACTGTTGCTTAATCTTTTATTATTTTTGTCGTATTCCTATCAGTTATTTTTTCTTTTTTCATATATTGAATGCTTACGATCACAATCGCATTTATGTTCAAATTCAATTCTACTTTGATTTTTTGTTATAATATCTTCAATAATTTTTAGGCATTGGATAATACATCAAAAGTATTTGTGACCTTTTATCCAGCAGTTTGAAAAATTTCCCCGTATCTGAAGATTTTTGTACTTATAGCATTTGACAATTGCTTAGATTTTAAATATACAAAACACGCTTCCTTCTGTTCCGTATGTTTAATTTTATAGAAAAGAACTTTTTACTCTACAAATTATCCCAAATTTAGACTTTTAAATTGTTTTATAGACAATAAAATAAAAAATATATAATAAAATAGAATCTTGTGTTTGCGCGATTTGCAAAAAAAAAGAGCCGAAAATATTTAGGGCAACCAACCATTCTATAACTTAACTATGTCTGTTCTTTGTTTTAGCTCATTTTTAATAAATTCTGAATTAATTGCTGTTAAAAATTTTATCAGTACTGTTAAGAAAAATTTCTTCGCCTTATCTATAATCTTTTTTTAAACTCACTTTAGTTTTTTAGTGACTACTGCGTATTTCTGATTATCTTTCTACTCTGTATTTTCTTCCTTATTTTTGTATACTTTGTGAACAAATCAGTGCCGGTTTATCCAATGGGCGCCTGGGGCATGCGGCCCGGAAGCGCCCAAATAAGCTGGGCTTAACCAAATTTTCTGATGATAAATTTCGATCCTCCAGTGCCAATAGGGCCTGTACATCTTTTGCACCCAGTGCCGAAATGAGCCTAAATCGGCACTGGAACAAATACATATTTTCTGCCATGAAATAGCTGCTAATAATCTAGTTGCTTAACTCCTCATATTCATAAGATATGACAGGTTTATTTTGATTCAGATGAATGCTATAAATCATTAATACATCCTGCATTAAAAAAAAAATATTAAGTAATCTTTGATATTTTCATTCTAAAAGAAATTTTTTCGGCTAAACCAGTGATTCCCAAAGTAGTCTATATCGACCCCCAGGGGTCTACAATGGCCTGCAATAAGTATATGTCAGCAGGAAAAAAATTGAGATCTATATGAAGTATAAATTGGGGTCTATCATTGTGATTCTAATTTAACCAGTTTGTAGCTTTAATTTTAACTTTTAATGAAAGGAATAAATATCCCCCACACACAGAGGTGTTACTTATTTACTTACGTAATATTTTATTATAATATAAACACATCTATCTATCTCGAATAATGGAATATCGTGAGAAAGTTCTTAATTGTTTTTCCTAGTGAAAAGAAATTTCAGCGCGGTTGCCAACAATCTTCATAAAATAATAATAATAATAAAGACTGAACGCTACTGATAAAGGAGATTTAGAATTCCACCTAATAAAATTGATGCCAAATGTTGAAAATTTGTTAAAAAGCATCAGATTCATCCCTCCCATTAAAACTTTTTGTTTGTTGCTCAGTTATTTTGTGTATATAACAGGTGCTGAATTTTAATTTAATTAATAAATGTTTAAAATTAAGATGCGTTTGTTTCCTTAAGTCTTTCACACTACAGTTAAAAATTTAAATCTTTTAAAACAAATAGCTCTGTACCATCTATCAATAACACTTTTAAGTTGATGAATTTGCAAAAATTTAATATTAAGTAAATAGGAGTCTACCCCAAACTGGAAAACATGGCAATCTTATGAGACAAAAAAATTTGGAAAATCTGGGCTAAACCTGAAACATCCAAAAAAAGATGATGACCTAGACTTCGATGGACAGATATACTACAGGATTGTTTGATCCTAAAAACTAAGAATTGGAGGAGTTTGGCTACCAGTAAAGGTAGTTGGAGATGTCGAATTCAGAAGGCTCATCCTGGGTTGTGCCATGGATGATAAACCTTTAATATTGATGAAATATTTCTATGCTTTGATTATTACTTTATTCTAACGTTTTCTGGCCTTGAGACAACCTTTTATCTACCGCTGGTACTTATAAGTACCACTCACTTTAAAATTACATAGAATAACCATTTTTACGATACTTAGCAGGAATATTCTTTGAAATCCATTCTTCCAAGATATATGGCAGCAAGGGTTCTATGATGAGTATTTTAGCGGGGAAGGCGAATAGTTTTATAGCAGAAAGTGCGTTTTCAGCTAAAGGCGTTTACACCGGATTGCGAAGGTTTTCATTTTTATCCCGAAAATCTAGTTAATGTCAAAATGTGTCTTATTTTTTTGTATATTAATGAAGACTTTTGAAAACGATTTGACTATTTATTTTAAGTAAACAGTGTACATAATTAACTATACAGTTGAATATCTTTAATTAATTCATGAGCTCTAACGAATTAAATTTCCCAAAGGTGAGTATTTTGTATATGGATATCCCTTAATTTTCATTGTAGTGATTCAAAAAAAATATTGCATGAAAAAAAAACTGCAGTAAATCATAATGCGGTAGATAAAGGGTTAAACTTTTCCATTTAATACATAGAGGAACACGTTAATTCTGAAAAGAATTTATAAATTGTTTAGTAAATTTTATCAGTGTATAATCGTTCCTGAATTGCACATTCCCATAAGGAAAATGTGGTCTCCGTACCGAGTAATCATAGCCGCAAACTCGTGGCTGACAATGTCGAGTCATGGGTACGATTCCCGGTGCCACTGAAACGTCTGCCACGTACATGGGCTGCAGCTCATTACATCTGTCGAGGCTCAAAGTCCTCACGTTGGTATGCAACGTACTTTTGGAGTGTAGCGTCAGCTCAGGTGTCGTTCTTATCACTTTATTGGGGTTCAAAATCACGAGGTTCATTGCCAATAATCACATAGAGTTGTTTTGAAATGCGACATCAATACGAATAAAATCTTTGTTTTCTTCATTTTTATATCACCATCATTTTCCTTTATAATAATCTTAGATGTATTACAAATTCTACGATATCTTATTTTTTTTAAAAAAATAATCTATTAGGTTTAATTATGGTTTAGAAAACTCTGCATCGAATAATAATTAAAAAAAATACTACCAGATGGCGTGTATTCTAAAAATACAGCATGGCACTTGAATAAGTAATTTAAACCCTATGCCGAAATGTTTTTCTAGTAATCTTCAAAGGGAAGGGGAGTTCACACAAGTCAAAATGAATAGAAATGATGACTTGATTTAAATTGTGCGTTGTAAGAGAAAACACAGACCAATGTACTTTTTGAAAAACACGTGTTATGAAAAGCTCCTTCGAGTATTCATCAAACCTTTCTACGCCCAGTACAGGTTTGGAGTGGATAAATAAGGAGACAAGCAGTTGAGTTATTTAAGTGGGTTAGTAAAATACACTAATACAATAACTCAGTGCTTCTCAAACTTTCAATACTCGTTACCCAATATTTAATCATCATTTTCATCGCGACCCCCTCCATACCATAGCATTGTATTGAAAATTCAATAATACTATACTTTGACACTAAAGCTACAGTAGTGTGTGTGTTGTGTGTGTGTGTGTGTGTGTGGTGTGTTTGTGGTGTGTATGTGTGTGTACGACTTTAACCTCTTATGTGCCACAGACTTATATAAACGTCTCGCTCAGCCAAAGCATTAATCTTCTCGACGTATATATACGTCTTTCCGAAGTACGATCTTTTCTCTGCACTGCTATCCATAAAATTATTCCTAAGGATTTGGAATCCAATAAAAGGACCTTGACAGTCTTTGCAAAGGATTTACTTATTTCAGAGGATTTTGCTTAGTTATTTCTTTTCTCCCTCCCCCAAAAAAAACCATCAACATACGCGCGTCTACGTGGAAAACCGTGACATTGGGGACCAAACCGCGTTACTTTTAATCGGCAGTTAAGGAATTAATTATAACCGTACAAATCATCAAGATAAGTGTTAATACAAGCCCGTGGGGTCACTGATAATTATCAAACTTGTTCTTAAAACTTAGTATTATTAAATTAATAATAAAATACATTGTACAGTGCAAGTACTTTTATAAGTGTATTATATCAGAGTTGTTGTTGTTTCCAATCCCCTTGGAGCAGGAAAGCCTACGCCAAGTCCATTTGACCTCTCCTCGTAATAGTGTCACACACCAGGTCTTGCTCCTCATACAAATGTCGTAGGGAAATGCCCCAGCAGTCCAGAAGATGAGCAGGAGAAGCAAGGAGAGAGCAGGGACAGGTAAAGAAAGACTTTTCCCCCTGCACAAAAATCATGTTACGCAGGTGATCGCTTCTAAAGCGCGCCAAGACCGTCTGATGAGCCCTGGATATCCTGCACTATAAAGATGGGCCAGGACTCTTAGCCGCGTAACAGTGGTGAGCAGGAGGGTTTCGCCAAATCAAATTCATTTTTTTTTTTTTTGGAAGGAATGAATTTCCGAATCGGTTAAGACAGTGGAACTGGGGTTAGGGAGATCACATCCCCTACCAGCCAACTTATCAGCAGCTTCGTTCCCAGGCACACCCACATGTGATGGAATCCACTGGAGACATACTTGTTTCCTCTGACCAAGCCTAACTAATTTGGATAAAATATCTAGACCAGTACTGTCCATAATTTTTGGGCAATTCTTCAAATATTGGATGGAGCTTCTGCTGTCTGTCAGGATGCAGATACTGTCCTTATAAGAGATGAAAGCATAACAGAGAGCACCACTAATAGCAATTAGTTCGGATCTAAAGACGGAACAGTGGTCAGGATTCCTGATGCTGATTTTAACATCGCACCCAGGAGTGTTACTAAAAATACCACTTAGTGTAAATGTGTGTTTTATATTTTATTATGTCAGAAAGTATTTTGTTTGTTTACTTTCAGTAAATTAATAATGTTTTGAATAATCTTTAGTTTTCAACTTTTCAATATGCTTGCGCCTCCCTTGTAGAGCTATCACGCCCCTCAAGGGGGCGCGCCCCACAGTTTGATAAACGCTGGAATAACTGGTAAAAGTGATTCGATTTGTTAAATACGCAAGATTTCCAATTGGGAAATACGATATATTTTTTTAAGGCAGTGAACAGTAAATGTCAAAGCTATTTTGCCTTGGATAGGTGCTAAATCAGTGGTTCTCAAACTGTGGGGCACGCCCCTCTGAGGAGGCGGGATAATCCTATGGGGGGGAGGGCGCTAGGTTATCAAAAAAGTCAACAACAAAAGAGATTATTTTTAAAAAAATTTTAGTTTACTGAAAGGAAGCAAAACACAAAATTCATTAACATAATAAAAAATAAAATGCAAATTTAATACTTATAAATGTAACAGAACTGCACAATGAATTTGATTATTAATTTATCAGAACTAAATTAAGATTAAGTTTAGTAATTATTAGTGTTGGAAATGGTTAAAATTTTTGAAATAGTTTTGTTTTCAGTGCAGAAAATGCATCATCCGCCCTGCCCAAAATTCAAAGTGTAGTTTATCACTAAGTTGATTTTTGATTTCGCCACTTAACGTGAAAGCTATGAGGGTTTCTTCTACGGTAGCAAGGCTCTAGGTAACCTTTGTAACTTCTTTAATCAAAAAATTTTTTGCAATCAATTTCTATTTCAAGATTAGAAAGAAAACGTTACACAAAATACTTATCCTATTAATTAAAACTAACTTACTTAAAAATAACGTAAGCAAAATTTAATACATATCTTGATAATTTGTACCATACATAATTAAGGTCATTTTATAGCTTTAGACCCAAAGTACATTATTATTGCCTTCAATACATTGTCATTGCATGGAAGGGGGCGCGATGAAAATTATGAGTGAAAATTAGATCGCAAATGTTGAAAGTTTGAGAAGCACTGTGCTAAATGGTAATGCGGGAGTTATCATTGTAGTCATTGTTTCTTGACTATTTCTTTCTAATAGAATTTGGACCCATAAAAACATATTTATAAAGTTCTAGCACAATTTTAGCTATTACTTAGCCATTGAACGTGCTTTAAAATTATGTGAGGTCAGTCGCCAATAGCCCTCGTATTTCTCCGAAGGGGAACGTTGATAAACAATCAATTTAATCTTTAGTTCAGGGCCGTGGGTAGGTAGAGCATCGGACTCCAGACCGGTTTCGATGATGTCACCATATACCCTCCGAGTGCACACGGAGTACGTGCTCGTTAAATCAGTGGGTCCGTAGTCTTGTGGGCTTATTCACTAGCGCAGGAACTGGAGAATATTTCCCTCCCCTTCAGTTCACTTGCAGAAATTGTGGAGGTGGAGATAGAGGTCGTGTCGCCATCTATCGTCCCTTCGGGGAAGTTTCACTGAACTTAAATCGCACTGTCACCTGTATGGTGCTCAAGGCCAACGACAGGCGTACCTCTTGCCCATGCCACGATGAATTTCGTGGGCCTCGTTCTGACTACGTCAGAACGCATTAGCGACAACACAACAATCTTTAGTTTAGAAAGTATCCAAAACATTTTCCATTTAAGACGAAACCGATATCATTACGAAGGAAGAGAAAAAAAACGGAAGCATGAAAATAACTTTCCAATATAATTTCCAGCTGATTTTTTTTTCACCCGCATTGACGTTTTGACTTAAATAATCTCCCACTTCTTCAATTTTCTTATTGATATTAAAAGAATTCTTACATTTCATTTTAGACATCGTTATTGATGAAACAGCTTCTGTCATCATATATGACAAAAGAGCTTTTTTCACTCCCATTTCTTTGCTTTGTTTATAACTTAAAATGTAACTTCAGCAAATATAGAGACAGTCTTCATCTTGTATACAAAAGATGGAATATAATTGTCGACAAAAATCTCAATATTTAGTCACTTCCTTTCTGTACATCAACTATTATATCTTAAAAAGTCTACATATGTGCAAGTATCTACATTTATTACATACAAAAAATCGTACAAGTTTCATCATTTAAAATGACAGGATAAAGAATTATCTATATTGGGATGTAATGATCAATAAGGAAGTCTGCAAGGAAAAAGAAAAAAACATTTTAAAAATATTGTTCTAGTAGGATTTGCTCTTTATAAGTTCATTAAGATAATAAATATTTTTATCATTCTAGAATCTAAAGAATATTATTGCAAAGAGATTTTACTTTTTTCACTTATTATTATAGCAATGAATTAGTTTCCGAACTTTCTGAATTGACGGATGTCAACATCTAGAAGAATTGAATCTGTTATTTGAAAGCCCAGACGTGATCAGTTTGGATGAAATTTCAAAATTTGTTTTCTCCCTCTTTTGTATATTATTTCGCTAAATTTGTTTTCTCCTTCTTTTGTATATTAATTCGCCATTTTTTAAGAATTTTATTCATAAAAAGGGGACAAGCAACTTTGCCTTAAAACAGAGTTTACAAATGGGACAATGCAGAAATCCCATTGTCAAGCACGAAGTACTGTGCTACGTTTATAAAATAGGTTTTATATTATGTTATTTATTAATCTTTATTTAATGATGAATATTTTATTAAGTTTACATTTTTAATAATTGATGTTGGAAGTTATTATCAGCTTATATAAGCAAATACGTATATAAACTTTTTACTAACATAATGCAAAAGCAAAGTTTCTATACATGTAACTTTCTAATTAACTACCAAAATAATAACTTCATAGATTAAAGGTGTAGTGAAAACAAAAAACTATTCATTGAAATGGCCTGAATAATATTTTTGAAACTGATTTTCGTCTATTTTATCTTACTTTTTTTAAAAAATTCTCTCTTCTTAAATCACTATAGCTTCTTCACTTCGCTTAATATTCTTTTTTCAAATAGGGCCATGAATTGGTAATTACGACTGCAGACCTAGTACATCCCCCAGGAGCTGGTATCACTTTTTAGTGTGGCACCATTCAGGTGGATACCAATTGCCACATGGTAATTTTGACTAGCAGTTTCTTCCTCAGAGGGAGGCATTTGAGATCTTACGATGCGAAATTGTACAAGGGATTTAATTTTGCCGAGAGCACTCAAGTCAAACAGGCAGTTTAGATATCTTAAATATGCCGCATAATCATACGGCATAGCGCTGCATAGCGGGTTTTTCTTTTCTTTTACTTTCATCATGAAAATTCACCTACTTGGGAAAGGGTCGAAATCGGGCGTACAAAGCCAGCACCAAGCCAACTAAGCAACCCAGCCGGCACTTTATTTAATGTAACTAGAATGATTAAAGGCATTTCAAAATTTAATGTTTCAAAGATCTTTTTTTTCAATTAAGGTAGGAAAAAATTTCTCGAGTATTCTTTAATTAGATTACACTTGGAAAGAATATTTTAAAACAGCGTACGCGCGTGTGTGTCACCAAAAAAATTAAACATAAAAGTAAACCAGCATATGCACTCTATAACAAAAAAAAAAACGACGCACCAAGAACGAGTTGTCCGATAGAGGCAAAATTGGTGGGTAGAAAGATTATGTACAGAATAGAAAATGATTAAAATTTCAAAAAAAATTGAATGATTTATTTCAGAGTTACATAGTTGCAAAGTAACGAACTCAATAAGGTGTTGACCCACCTCTGGCCTGGATGCAAGCTGCCACACGACTAGCCATAGAGTGATAAAGTACCCTGATGGTCTCCTTCGGTATTTCTTGACACATTTGCTCCAATTGTCAGGCCAGGTCATCAACATTCCCTGATCACAGTAGCTCTCTCATCATATACTAGACATGCTCGATTGGAGAGAGATCTGGTGATCTGGCTGGCCAAGAATGTGTTTTTCAAGCTGTAAGACATTTCATAGTAACACGTGCCGTATGTGGTCTTCCATTATCTTGCTGAAAAATAAAGCCAAAGTAATGCAAAAGGAATGGTAGAATAACAGTTCTCAGAATGCTTTGTGCTGTAAGTGTGCCTCTAATGACGACCAAAGGGGTCTGGATGTCAAAAGAAATGGCACCCCAGACCATAACTCCTTGTTGAGGGCCTGTGTGTCGTACAATAGGGAAAGCATCGATCTTCGATGAACGTCGGGACACAGTTGGAAGTGAGATTCGTCACTAAACACTATACATCCCCAGTTAGCATGATTCGAACATCATCGAGCCAAAAAACACTGTAATCTGGCTCTACAGTGTGCAGGCGTGAGTGGCAGGTGGCGTAGCGGTCGGTACGAGCGTAAAATTCGCTCTACTAGTCGTCTGTGAATAAGCATGATGGACACTCGTGTGCAGGTCGCACGTCTAGTGGTTGATAACGATGAATCAGGCGCTGTGACAGCTGATCTGACAATCAATCTGTCCTTCCGATCTTATGTGGCCCTAGGTCGATCACTACCATCATGACGCTGAAATCTGCCACTGTCCATCCATTCCTGCCCGCATCTTCTAATGACCGCATCGCTTTGACCCATATGCCAAGCGATTCTCCGATTTTCCCAACCTACCTCTTTCAATCTAATTATACAACCTCTTTCAAACTCTGACAAATGCTAATAATGAGCTCGAATCCTACGGTGAGATATTTTTTCAGTCGTTGAAAGGTATCCTAAATCGCAATGCAACAGAAATTTTGACCATCAGATTGAGAATCGCTTCTTATAGACACCTGCTGAGTGCGCAGTTTCGAGATGCGCTGTAGCTCCCGCTATTCACATTCATTGGTCACCAAATTTTAATCATTTGCATGCTCGGTACAAATGTCTTTGCATACGAAATTTCATTACAATCGGGCAAATCCTTCTTGGTGCGTCGTTTTTTTTTTTTTTTTTTTTCTTATAGAGGTGTATAAACCAAAAGTTTTTATACGAAAATCCATTCATTTGAAATTACTATTTAAAAACTAAGACCCTTTAAACACTTTTTATTACTTCACAAACTTAGCTTGGAAACTGCTTTGCATTTCTCTATTAGGTATTTGTAAGTTGTCTCAAGTGTTTACGCACAATTTCGATTCTCATAAAATTTTTAAGAAAGCAGCGATAAATACTTATTCTAAAAATAAATTTTAGCTTTTTATAAAAAAAAAAAAATTAAATAATATAAATTTTTGTATGAATGATGTTCTCTATTCCTTATTTCACGGAACTAGTTTGGGTATATTAAGCTATTTCGCATATCTTAGTTATAAAAGGAGCATTTTTAACTGCTGAGTAATTTTTTAAAACATTTTATTTTGCAATTTTCGAAGTGCGTAACTAGAAATAATTTCCAGAAATTTTACTTTTGGATTTGGCTTTGCGAAAAGTGGTTACTGTTTTTCTTTGATAACGTGAGTAGAATCTTTTAGAGATAAGAGCACTTAGTGAATACAGCAAACGCATTTTATCCATCATCCGGATGAGGAGGCATCTTTGTGCATATTAAATCTTGAAGGAAAGAAGGTTATTTGGTTTCCCCAAAAAGTTTTTTTTTATAGTTATACATTAAGAACTATACTGGTCAAGGTCTTAATACATCTTCCTTTAATTTAGTAACCTCCTCTACGGGCAGTTAATTATTTTAACGTACAATTTGACTGCGGAATTGGTGGCCTTCGCCGATTGCGAACACATGTCAACTGGGCAGTTACCAGGAAAATACTACGGCATCGCTTCTCAAACTGTGGGGTGCGCCACCTCAGGGGGGCGGGATAACCGTAGAATGGGGGCGTGAGCATTTTAAAGAGTCGAAAATAAAAAATTATTTTAAAAAATTATTAATTTATTGAAAGTAAACAAACAAAATACATTCTTATATAATAAAAAACATTTACACTGATATAATATACTTATAAATGTATCAGTACTGCACAATGTATTCTATAATTAATTCAGCAATACTAAGTTAAAAACGAGTTTTGTAAATACCAGTGACCCCACGGGTTTGTCATATATAAAATTATATGCAAAAATTATCAATTATCTTGAGAATTTGTATGGTTTATAATTAATTCCTTAACTGTCGATTGAAAGTTACGCAATTCGCTAACTGTTTGGACCGTGATGTATTGGGGAGGGGGAGAAAGGGAATAAATAAGAAAATACTCTGATTTAAGTAAATCCTTCGCAAACACTGTCAAGGTCATTTTATTGCATTTCAAAGCCTTCGGAACAACTTTGTGGATAGCAGTGAACAAAAAAAAAAAAGATTCTATTTTGGAAAGACGTATATATACGTTCGGAGCAATTTACGTACTGGCTGAGGGAGACGTTTAAATACGCAAGAGGCATTTAAAAGTTAAAATCGCATTGTACCTTTAGCGTCAAAGAATCGTATTATCGAATTCAATCCATTGCGATTGTATAGAGGGGGTGCGATGAAAATTATGAGTGAATATATAATATATATATATATATATATATATATATATATATATATATATATATATATATATATATATATATATATTGAGTCACAAGTGTTGAAAGTTTGAGAAGCACGGCACTAAGGTACAAATGTTCACAGAGAATATTTATAAAAATTTGGAATCACACACA
The DNA here is from genome assembly GCA_019973935.1 of Trichonephila clavipes. Lineage (NCBI taxonomy): Eukaryota > Metazoa > Arthropoda > Arachnida > Araneae > Nephilidae > Trichonephila > Trichonephila clavipes. Next base: position 768,835 of record BMAU01000244.1, on the reverse strand, counting down.
CACACAAAGAAAACTGTGGCAGTTATACAATGAAAATGGTTTAAGATAATAAAAAAATCAAATATCATACCACAAATTCTATTTTGGGAGATTAATACAAAAAGTGCAAAATAATTTCACCAAATCTATTAATATAAAAGAGAAAAGCAACTCACTCATCACAATATCTCCCGAACTATTAGGTGGCCGTGGTTGCCTAGTGGTCAAGGTATCGGATCGTGGCTGGCTTGTCACGAGTTCGAGCCCAGTACCACCAAAGACCCGCCGTGTAGGGCAGCGATGCACGTTAAATCTGTCGAGAAGTCAAACGTCCTCCGGATGGTGTGGTAGTTAAGAAAGAGGGAGCCAGCTCATGTGTCGTCCACGTCGCTTAACCATGGTACAAATTTGGGAGGTTTATCGCCAAAAGCCCTCGTGTAGCTGAACACAGTGCGACGTTAATATTCACTCACTTACCCGGAACTATTAGACTTGAAATTTGGTAAGCATTCATCTTTTGTTGAATAGAGTAATCTAACAATGGATTTTGAGGAAATCCCTTCCTATGGGGGGGGGATTTTCTGGGGTGTATAGATGAAAAAAAATCTCGTTACTGTAAGATTTTTGGTATCATGCTTCTTTTATTGAGTTGAAAACCACTAAGAATGAGTCTTTCGGAAATCGATTTTCCAAGAGGTTACGGAGTTTATTGATAAAAAATGTCCGTTTTTATTAAAATTACTAGATTTAAAGTTGAAATTTGGCAAGAATTTCTATTTTGTTGATTAGAAATTCATTATAAATGGAAATCCATTATGAGAGAGGAGATTGCGGAAGCGATAAAGATAATTCTGTTTCATTTTTAGAAATTCAAACCCTGCTCTTTTTAAATCAAGAAATGAGAGTTTTAAGAATGTTTTTCAACACAATCGAACGCTTAATATGCTAGAACTTAGATATCAATAATTTATAAATAATCTGTATATTCATACTACGTCATAAAATACCCAGCAAAGCTGGTGGGTAACGGCTAGTTTAATATATTTGTTAGATGTTAGTTTAATAGGAATTTGACAGGAATATAATTTATACTCCTAACATCATTTGATTTAAAACAAATTCGATTTTATTTTTAATTTTTTTGTGAATGAAAATATTTTTTAGCCTATTGTTTCCTTCAATTTAAATTTGAATAAAAAATTGGATGAAGAAATTTTTACAGAAACTTTTGGCTATTGCCCCAAGCATCTCTCTTTCACGTTCTCTCTTAAATAACTCTAGATGAAATGCATAAATTCATTTCCTAATTTACTCATGTTTCTCTATAAACTTTTTCTTGCATTTAGATTTGTTATTTGCTTACAGGAGTGGAATTAATCTTTATTATGTTCTCTGAACTCAGACAGGCGAAACTTTTTCTATGTTGAAAAGGTAGATGCGGCAAAATCATACTACTATGTATGCTAATTTCGGAATTCTTCATTTTTGATCATTCTTAAATAGCAGCTGTGGCATTCACGGGGAAAGTTAATGCATAGTCACATTTATTAAATCCATATTATACTAAGATCTTAGAAAGTGTTTAGGTAAATCTTAGAAAGTGTTTAGGTAGATCTTCTAAAGGTAGAAATTCACAACAAACTTTTTATTTACTAAAATTTTAATAACAGTTGATAAATCCAATTAAATTATTTGTTAACGAATAAAAAGATGAGTGAGATTATACTAATGAAGACAACTACATGATAATGTCATCTAAGTATTAATTCATTCAATAGCTTCCCAATTCTAATTAATAAAATTACACAAGTGAAACTATAAATTAAAACTTAAGCATATCAATGTATGTATTGGCATGCACAGAAGCCAAAAAGAATCAATTTAATGATTGTAAAAATTTATTTGAAGTAAACTTAAAAGCGTAAAAAAAGGAGAAGAAAAGTATTAAATAAATATTGAAGAATAAATGATTTTATATAAAAAATTAAATGAGAAAATGTAAGAAAACAAAGATTGTGTTTGATGAAATATATTACCTTTCTAAAAAACAGATATATAAAAAAAAAATTGATAAATACTGCAGTAATTGATTAACAGTAGCTCTCTGACGTTAACGAATATAAATTATGAAATTAAAAGAAAATTCCAAATTAAGCAAGAAGCCCAAATGTACCATCACTGTCCCAATTTTATAACGTAAAGCATAGTTTAAAAGTCAGAAATAAAAAGATAAGTTTCTTTAAATTCAATTAAAAATATTAAAACTTTCAAGGACTTTCCCCAGTCTGAACAAAAAATGAGAAGTTTTAGAGAATTGAAACCGCTAATAAAAAAAATCATTCGTCATCTACGTATTATTCGGAATATAAAGCAAACACTAAATTTTCATATCTAAATTCGAGTGTATTAGATGTTAGTATTAATCACGGAAAACAAGAGATATGGAACATTTCTAACATTAACAGCAGTTTCATACGTTTGAGAATATTTCATAACAGCTTATGTAATCAGGATTTCTTAATTCCAAAAAAAAAGAAGAATACCACGATCTTTAGTGAATATTTAAGTAATTCTAAGCATTGCATATCCCTTACCTTTGTCAATATGTATTAAATTAATAGAACTGCTCGTAGTAAAAATAAAAATTAGGGAACTAAACCTAAATTTACTACCTAAATTTTTCAGTTCGGTTTCATTCAAAAGGATTTTATCATTACGTTTGCTTCGACTAACATCCAAGAAGGCACATTCCAGAAATATCGAAGTTTAGTTTGAAAATTATGGATCGAATGGAAGTGTTACGTTATCATCATCACCTTATATCAGTGTTGTATGAGGAATTTCTCAGATCATAGGGGCCGCGGTAGCCGAGTGGTATAGGTATCGGACCGTGGCTTGCCTTGTTACGAGTTCGAACCCAGTACTAATAAAGACCCACCGAGTCGGGCAGCGATGCACGTTAAATCTGTCGAGAGCTGAAACGTCCTCCCGTTGGTGTGGTGTAGTAGTTAGGAGAGAGGGGTGCCAGCTCAGGTGTCGTCCACGTCACTTGACCATGGTTCAAAATTACGTGGTCCGTCGCCAAAAGCCCTCATGTAGCTGAACAGTGCGACGTTAATATTCAATCAATCAATCAAATTCTCAGATCATATGTCCCGTTTTGTGGGAATGTGGGACCACAAATTTTTCTTCAATCATATATGGAAAACAATGTTTATGTAATGCTTTCGAAATGCAATTTAATAACTTCTGGAAGTGAACATCGACCTACGTGTCACTGTCTGCAGTACAGGTTTATTCATTGGGCGCTTGGGGGACGCCCGGAAGGGCCCAGATAAGCAGATCCAAGATCCAGATAAGCTGATCCGAATCCAAGAGCCCCTGCTTGGATCCGAAAGTGCCAAGGGGGTCCATAAGTCTTCTGGGCCCAGGGCCCGAAATGAGCTTAAACTGTCACTGACTGTCTGATATGTATATATACAATGCATGTGTGCCTATAATAAATCTACCAAGTAATTTAGTCTCTTGCAGTGATAAACAACTAATATAATAAAAATTTTCAAACGAAAAAAAGAATGCATAATAATAATACCTAAATAGCGATGCATAAATGATATGTAGAACAAGAGAGATGGAAAACAAAATAATAGAAACACCTACGAAGAAGAAAAGCGCAAAATAAGATCAAATGCAAATTTTTAGTGTGGTGCAAGTACCGCTATTTGCCAAAACATACGAATAGGGGGTAGGCTGACAACTGTTTACTAAAAGAGTTCTAATTATATATAAGACATCAGTTGAGTAATATAATTTTAAAATGTCAGATCTCGATGATTTGCATAAAATTACAAGGCTGAATGGATCTCGCCTAATAGCATCTTCAGTCTGTAAACAGCCGAGATTGTAAACGTGGCTAAAATAACAGTGCCTAACTATGGTAGCAAAAAGAATGAGTTACTTCTGAACATGGAAACTGTGAATGGAAAAAAGTTCTCAGACAGAGCAACAGAACTAATTACCTACCAAAAACAACAACAGAGTGAATAACAGATTGCCAAAAAAAAAAAAGAAAAAGAAACTCGTACAGCAAAGTGGTGTGGTACAGAGTGCATCAAAACTGGAACCTTGATGACTGGAAGATGTTATTTGGTTAGACGAAACGGCTTTCGATTTTGTTCCCACAAGAACAATTTATGCTTGGTGAATCCTGTAATAGCCTTTTTTCTTGACTGTTTGATCTGTTAATAATGGAGACGAATTTTGAAAGGTGGGAAGAGATAATTCTTGACTTTTTTTTTTTTTACCACAAGTCAATTTCATGGATCACGTAATAGCCCAAACCTATTTGAACAACTCCAAAATCATGTTCATCCAATAGTGTAAAACAGTGGTCTTCAAACTGTGTTCCACAGAACCCTAAGGTTCTATAAAACATATTCAGGGGTTCCACGAGTCAGATTAAAAAAAATCTAAAAGAAAATTATAAATGTTTGCAAGATGTGTGGATTCTCATTCTCTATCAAGTTTATATAACCTATAATATTTGCAATTCGTCCCAGTCATTGAAACTGATAATTTTATTTATATATAACTTTATTTTGTAATACTCTCTCCTTTTTTTTAACTTTTATCATAATATATAAAATATTAAAACTTTTTTCTTTATATGAAAAAATGCACCTTTTTTCATTTGGGGAAAAAATGCTTGCAATTAAGGAGAGGTTACAACTTATCGATATATCAACAGATTTAACATTAAAATCTAATTTTAAGCAAGTACAGCTTCTAAATTTTAGGTTGCAAATTCATGCAGAATGCACAAGATTTCTCACACAAGTATAAAAATTTTAATGTTATTTAGAAAAATGTATTTAAGTGAAGTATTTCTCAACGCGAGTGGTTACAAAAACAAAATATAAAAGCAAATTAAACGCAGGATATGATATGCGACTGAGAGAAGATAAATTTCAATAGACCTAGACTTCGGCCGTTCCTGAAAAAAAATACAATCTCATTTCCCAGTTACTAAATATAAAGCATGGGTAGAGGAACTTGAATCCTAAATGAATATTACTAATGAGTAATGTACACTGGTGTGCAAAAATTAAGGACGAAGTTGAAAAATTAGCATATCAGCTGAACGAAGAGGCGGAGCAGACAGAAAGACCAATCAGGAGATTAAGTAAGGTGATGTACGGTAGCACATGCGCAGATATGCAGGTAGACGTAATGGGGGAGTGTCTGAGTAGTATAAAGCATGTTGTCGGTGTCAAATCAGTATTTCTGGCAAAGAGATTGCACGCCGTATAGCAGTTAAAATCACACCGAGTTGCTGCCTCAGCGAGAAATGGTGAATAATCAATCTGTTAGATGACATCTGGATGCTTTTACCCGAGGTCGAATCATTGGGAAGTTGGAGGAAGGCCGCAGTGTGACAAGTGTGGCTGCAGAGTTCGGAATTGCTCACAGCATCGTTTCACGACTTTGGAGACAATTTCAAACTACAGGAACAGCTATCCGGGGGTTCAGTAGTGGTCGTCCACGAGGAACCACACCCGCAGATGACCGGTACATTGTCTTACAGGCCAGAAGAAACAGGCGGCAGACAGCGGGAGAAATCGCTAGACACACGACACAGGCGCCTGGACGACCGATATCGCGTTTTACCGTGGCCAGAAGACTGCACGGTGGTGGTCTGTTTGCACAACGCCCTGTACGGTGTGTACCTTTAACGCCTGCCCATCTGAGAAGGCGTTCTCTGTGGTGCCGGGAACACCGGAATTGGAGAGACAATGAATGGGGACGAGTACTCTTTACAGATGAGAGTAGATTCAGTTTGCGTAGCGATTCTCATCGCATACTCATCTGGAGAGAGCGGGGAAGCCGCAATCATCCCTCGAACATCATTGAAAGGGACAGGTATGGAGGTCGCGGTGTTCTCGTTTGGGGAGGCATCATGCTTGGTAGTCGTACAGACCTTCACATCTTCGACGCAGGTTCAGTCAACGGGACCCGTTATTGTAACGAGATTCTTCTTCCATATGTGCGTCTTTTTAGAGGCGCTATGGGTCTGCAGTTCCTTTTCATGGACGACAATGCACCATGTCATCGCACAGTAGCTGCCGAACAGCTCTTAGAGAGTGAGGATATTGAACGTATGGATTGGCCGGCACGATCTCCGGATCTCAATCCCATCGAGCATGTATGGGATTTTCTAGGCAGACGCTTGGCAGCTCGTACCTTACCCCCAGTAACGATTCGGGAGCTTCGATTGGCGCTGCAAGACGAATGGGCATCAATGCCTCAACAACTCATTGACACCCTCATTCTCAGCATGGGCAGACGCTGTGAAACCTGCCTAGCAGTTAGGGGAGATCATATCCCCTACTAAAGACCGGATGTTTCTTGCTGGACACCCATCACAGGGATGTTTCGGCCTTCAGTCGCATTGCGCTCCATGCTACTTTTTCAATCAAGCTTCTTTTTATCCCTCTGATTTCTCTTTTAGTAAGTGTTGCTTACATTACACATGTCCTTACGTATTGGGGATCTTACGGTATTAAATGTGTTGATTTGGAAAGCTTTTGTACAAAGTTATATTGAAAAAACCGTCTCGTCCTTAATTTTTGTACACCAGTGTATATCAAAACTATATTAAATTTTTTTATTAACAAATTCAATGTTTTTTAAAACTGTTTTTACATAAAGTAATTATAACATGTTGATCTACTTTAAACATTATTTTAAGATATATTCTTTTCTAAGGATGGAATGGGGTTCCCCGAAAACATCTTATAGTTCTAAGGGTTCCGTGCGTCAAAAAAGTTTGGTGTAAGCAATCTGCCCTGATGGTTTTCTCTAGATTAAACCGGATAATGCTCCCGTCCATACAATAAAGGCAGTGGCGTAACGGAGAACTTTTGGGCCCCCGTGCAAAGTCAGATTTGGGGCCCCCATGTTGAATTTTACAAAGGGTAGGCACTTGCGTCAGTCAGGCTTTAGGCCCCTTTAGAACCCTGGGCCCCCCGCGATGCGGGGGGTTGCGGGGGTGCACGTTACGCCACTGAATAAATGTCCTCACAGGATTTAATGAACATGAAATGAAACAATACTTTAGTGTCACCAGACCTTAATACTATTGAACTTTTAAGGGGATAACGTGAATCAGTAGCGCACACAGGAATTTTTCAAGGGAGGGGGGGTCCGAGGTCGAAAGTTCATCATTCTTGTATCATGCTCCTTTTGATTTTGTCGATTTTCAGGAACAAAATACAGTAAAAAACTAATTTTTGAATAAATAATTAGCATTAATTAATAAAATTAATAATTAATAACAAGTAATTAATTAAATTTTACGTACTATATGCTTAGAATTATAATCAATCGGGAAAAAATCAAGGGCTTTGGGGGGGTCCGGACCACCTTGACCCCCCCTCCTTGTGGGCGCCATTGACGTGTGAATGATAAATAAGAGGGGAGAGGATTTCTCTCCCACCTTTTTCTCTAGCAGAATTGAGAATATTTTACAGGGGAGTAGCATAATATACTTTTTACTTATGAGAGAGAGCTATGTACATCTATTCTACGCCATATATATTGTTATTATCAGTGTCGCACACAGGAATTTTTCAGGGGGGGGACAGGGTCTAAAGTACACCATTCTCGTATCATGCTCCAATACGCCGCCCAACATATTCTTTTGATTTTGTCGATTTTCGGGTACAAAAAACAGTGAAAAATTAATTAAGTATTAATTAATAAACTAATTAACATTGTGGTGGGGCTTTTATCGCGATTTCTATTAATGTCCTCTTGGGGTTTCTTTGAGACCAGAATGGCTATTCTTTCCAACCAACTCAAGAAGAAGAACGTGGTTATGTAAATTAGGAATCATATATATGTTTAAGTTAGCAGTAGATGGGGGTCTATGTCCGGGTCTCTGTCTATGTGCAGAAATGATTGCTAAGTGGGAAGTGAAGTCGCTAAGTAGAGAGTTAGCTGTAAAGTGATTTGAGATAAAGTTTAGAATAATCCTAACTCCGAGAAATGGCTTAGCCGTGCCTGTACTGACGAACCAAAAGTGGGTTCGAGGCTAATAGGAACACTGTCGGATTAAAGCCACATCAGAATAGATAAATAACGTAGCTGATTACCTAGAATATAGCGGTAAGCTAATTTATATAAGCTATAAGGAAAGGGTGTATATTAGTGATAGAAGAATTAATCTATAAAGTTGGATTCAGTAGTCAAGTACGCGACTATTTGGTAATACGTGTTGCGTCTTCTCATTCTAGATCAACTTACTTAATGATTATTGTTGTGTATTGTGTTTAAACTAAGATCTTAATAAATAGATTTTAGAATGAATGATTTGAGTGGTTCTTCGTTTTTCCCCACAGAAACAGGTCACGTAGATAATGTAAAACTGAGGTCCCCACGTGTGGGGGCTTCACAACATTAGTTAATAAAATTAATTATTAGTAATAAATAATTAAATTTTACGTACTATATACATAGGATTATAATCAATCGAAAAAAATCAAGGGTTATAAGAGGGGGGGTCCAGACATGCCCCCCTTTGCATGCACTACTGGTTATTATCCATATAATGCTCAAAATAGACTAACATAATATTAAAAAAAGTAATAACTCATATTCCGAGTATTTTCATTACTTGCTTACCTCCTACATATAATACCATAACTTAAACATGAAAACTCTCTCTCTCTAACCTAACTTTTTTCATGAGTAAAAAAAAATTTTTAGAATACATGTCAGCTTACAGATAATATTTTTATAAAATGATAAATAAGAACTTTGAACTATACATACTGAATATTTCTTCGAAAAGGAGACGAAAAAAAAATTTGTTTTATTGCATACGTTCATAAGAAAATAAAATATGAGTTTTCAGTAAAAAGATATAGATATGCAGCAATTTTTTTTCTTTGTGTTATTCACACACACACACAAATTCACAGTTCTTTTGAAATCATTCCTCGGATCCCACAGGGGAATATGGATTTCTAGTTAAAAATTTCTACTTTACATCGTTGTAAATACTCCAGAACGAATTCTAATACGTCTTCAGGTGAAGGGAATTATAAAAGCACATGAATTGTGCAATTGCTTATAAAACTTACTCCATTCTGAAACTCATATGCATAGCCTGCGTCTACACAAACAAATTACTCATCGTGTAAAAGGAAAACTAGGAAAAACTTGAATTCTACCGTTATTATTTTAACACGCATATATCTAATTATATTTTGTTAAGGTTTAGATTTAAAATAAGCACTCGCGTTAATTGCTGTTTCATTTTCATAAAAAAAACAATCGCTGTTAAAACTTTCGTTTAAATTTAAAACAGATTCCTACCAGATTTCCGTAAAGTAAACCAGTATCAACAAATTTCCTACAATCACGTGTACGAGTCATCCAGATTACATCAGTGCGAGTTCCAATGTTTGTGATTTTTCTGTGCGTTCTGGAGAAGTGCTTATGCGGGAATTTTAAGAATAATGAGGAAACATTGTGTGAGAGATTTCTCTCTCCTCTTTCGGTGAAAATATTTGCTCTTAAAAATGTCAAAAATACAAAAAGTAATTTTTTTTTTCAAATTTCATCCAACACAAAGAAAATTTCTTTTTTATATAACAAGTCGATACAAAGTATAATTTTGCCTTTTCATTAATAATGTAGAATTAAGAGAAATTTTTAGACAATTTCGAAAAGTCATCAGTAGTACAAATAGACTAATTTTTTTCCCTTTTATCTTATCGAAGAATAAATGATTTTTCTTTTAGTATTTCTTTTTAATATTGGCGTTATGTTTTATAACACTCTTGTTAAATTTAATTAATTAATTGGTATTGTAACAAACCGACATAGGAACAGCGACGTCTAGCGAACATTGCTAGAAACAGTCAGTTGAGATGTAGCTCTCGAACAGTGGCGCACACAAGGGGGAGGTCCCTGGGGTTCGGACCCCCAAAAGCCTTTGATTTTTTCCAATTGATTATAGTTCTAATTATTTAGTACGTAAAATTTAATTACTTGTTATTAATGATTAAAATTAGTAATAAATACTAATTATTTAATCAAAAATTAGTTTTTTACTGTGTTTTGTTCCCGAAAATCGACAAAATCAAAAGAAGCATGATACAAGAATGGTGAACTTTTGACCCCGGACCCCCTCCCCTTGAAAAATTCCTGTGTGCGCTACTGCTCTCGAACAATAAGCATGGAGTCGAACCTATGTTCCCGTTTATTGTTGTAATGCTAAACATTATAGTTTCCGTAATTGTGTCCTGATGCTATAGCTATAAATATTCATATTCTTAAATATTTTCATAGTATATATATATTTTTTTAGTTTATTAAGTTCTTTAACCAAAGATGTTTGGTGTCTGGCTGCCTTCCACAGTATTATTAATTAGAAGTAATTGAGACTGAAGCATATATATATATAGCATCGAAACAAGTTTGGATTAATCACATGACTTCTAGATACTCGTTGTAGCCCCCGTTAGCCTAGTGGAGGGTTGGCGAACCAGTGATACGCGTGCCATTAATGGCACGCGACACTATATTTGGGGCACGCCACCGATCAAAACAGTTTGCATTTTAATTCAAAATAACAAAGTTCAATATGAAGTATTACGAAAAACGAGTGTGATTGGTCGCAGTTTTCAGCCAGATTTTCTCAGTTCAAAGAGTTATTGGAAACGCTCAAGTTTTTATGTACCTGGATGTGACTTATTTTAATAAACAGAGATCAATCTAATTATATTGGTTGTCAACTGAAAAATTTGAAATGCAACTCTGTGTGCGATTGATTTCCAGTTTAGTTCAATATGAATTTAAAAATCTGTTGAAAAAAAGGAAAAAGTTGAAATCGATTAAAATAGAAATATTAACAAGCAATATAAGTAAAAATGCTAGTAATGAAATTTTGGAAACACGGAATTTAATTTCAGATACATTTAACTGTTTGAAGAAGTTGGCGTACGCTATTTTAACCATATTTTCATCTACCTATGCCTGCGAGTCATTATTTTCAGAGATAAAAAACATCAAAGACTCGCTTAGAAACCGTTTAACAGACGACTCTAATTCAGCATGCATTCTACTAAAAGTAACTTCTTATATAATCCTAATACAAGTTATCTGTCATCTAATCTACCACAACAGAATTCACACTAATGTTACTCTAATTTGAATTACACGTATAAATAAAACATTTAACACTATACAGTGCAAAATGCATTTTTTCGTTGTAAATAAAGAGTTTTGAGTTGTTAGTATTTAGTTTTATTCTTTTCTCAATAATCCCAAGTCAAAATTATTTGACGGCACGTCTATACTTCCTTAAACATTTCTTTAAGAAAAAATGGCACGTTGATCCAAAAGGGTTCGCCATCCCTGGCCTAGTAGTTAAAGTCACGAGCTCGTGGCCGTCCTGGTATGAGCTCGAGCAGTAGTACTACTGAACACCCTCCTTCTGGTCCCCCAGGGGCACTGTAGCAGTGGTAGCCCAGTGGTCAAAGTAACGTACTCGTAACCGGTGTGCTATGAGTTCGAGCCTAGTACCACTGAAAACCCACCGTGTAGGGGAGCGATGTACGTTAAATCTATCGAGGGCTCAAACGTCCTCTCGTTGGTGTGGTGTGGAAGTTAGTAGAGGGGGTGCCAGCTCAGGTGTCGTCCTCGTCACTTGACCATGCTTCAAAATTGCGAGATCCGTTGCCAAAAGCCCTTGAGTAGCTGAAAAGTGTGACGTTTATATTCATTAACTTACTTTCTCCCAGGATAAGAAGGGCTCGTCATGGCTCAAAGTCTTGCCATTAGCCTGGTGTGGTAGTCTGGAGAAGGGGGGTGCAGTTCAGGTTTCGTCTTCGTCACTTGACCATGGCTCAAAATTAAGATATCCATCACCAATAGCCCTCGTATTGCTTTAGAGTGCAATTAATCAAATCAAATTTCAGAATCGAGGCTACTAGTGACGAGCCTCACAATTTTGAAACACGGTCAAATGATGTGGCATCCTGCTCTCTTAACTCTCATACCAAAGCAACTTCACAAATTGTGAAACCAGTGGTCCACACAGGAATTTCTCAAGGGGGAGGGGGTTCAGGGTCGAAAGTCCACCATTCTCGTATCATGCTCCAATACGCCGCCCAACATATTCTTTTCATTTTGTCGATTTCCGGGCACAAAAAACAGTACAAAATTAATTATTGAACAAATAATTAACACTTATTACTTGTTATTAAAATTTAATTATTTGTTATTAATAATTCATAAAATTGATTATTAATAAAACAAATACTTAATTAAATTTTACATACTATTTACATGGAATTATAATCAATCGAAAAAAATCAAGGACTATGGCGGGGTCTGGACCCGGTGATCCCCCCTGTGTGCGCCACTATTTTCTTCCTTACGGGATGTTGCATATGGCAAACGAGTGAGTGTTTATTAATGTCGCACTTTATAAAGCAACACGAGAGCTATTGGTGATATGCCTCGTACTTTTGCATCTGTGTCAAGTGATGACACCTCAGCCAGCATCCCTTCTCTAAACTTCCCCTCGTCCCCAAAGGGAGGGCGATTTAGTCTGCATTAGCCCCTTTACATGAGGGGGGGAGGTCTTCAGTGGCCCACTAAGGCTGGAACACATGATAATTGGCACGAGTCGTGCACCTAACCATTAGGCTACCTCGGCCATCGCACAGGTTTGAGAAACTGTGTATTTAACTCTCCAGGACTTTTATATCTAAATGTGTGATACCCCACCTACCAGGGGTACCATCTCTTTATCTACGCTTCCTAGATTTGTGGGAGGTAATGATTGATGTGTGTGTGTGACCCAAGCTCTCTCTCTCTCTCTCTAGCCATTATAAAATCAATTTATTATTATCCAATTATATTGATCAAAGACAGTCTTACTATAGGAAGGAAATCAGGAGTGATATATCGTAACCCCCTAAATTCTATGTAAATAAGCGCTTAGAATCCTAACCGCTTGACTTTAAGTAAAGTTACCCTATGAATCTCAATCTTCCTTAATTTCTTTGAATAACTAAAGCCCGTTTTATAATTATGCTTACCATAGGCTCACGGCGATCAGCATCTCAGCTTTCTTTTTCTTTTTCTTCCTCGCGATTACTCTAAACCTCTACTATATATCTACTAACTAATATGAATATCAAGGTTTCTTCTTGAGAGAAATGCTGTCAGTGCTGGGCTCAAAGATTCCCCATGAGGATTAGTAGGAAAAACACGGTAAAGTCCCATCATAAATGTTTCTATCCATCTATTTTCTCAATTTTCGGGACAAAAAACATTAAAAAATTAATTATTGAATAAATAATTAGCATTAATTAATAAAATTATTATTAACAAATACTTAATTAAATTTTACGTACTATATACATAGGATTATAATCAATCAAAAAAGTCAAGGGCGTTGGGGGGGAGGTCCAGACACGCCCCCCTCCCTTGTATGCAACATTGTGTGAGATCCATATATTAAGTTAAATCGAGTCTGTTGCGTTTGCATTTACTTGGGTTATTATCAATGTCAGTAATTTTTTTTACTGTAGTTTCATGATGAGGGCAATATTCTGAGTCAAAATACCTCTCTCCAGACTTTTGCTCTTTGTCACGCGACCCCTTATTATAAAATTTCATTAAAATGCGCACGCAACAAGTTCACACCATGATTTTTGATGAAATCAAGTCACGCAGCAACAAATTTTAATAAGTAAGCCAGGTAATTGGTCACAGGTATTTGTTCATTAAAAAAAAAAAATCTTGGTATTTTCAAGGTATCCGACTACCCTAGAATGTGAATTTTGCCAAAAAATGACAAATTTTTTCTCTGTGATTCTATTTTATATATCATCTTATTAGCTTCATAAAAATACCAAGTTTATTATTTTCCGTTCACTAGAACAAAAACTACAAGTGTTTTAGTAAAAGTATATAGATGCCATTACTTTAAGCAAGATGTCATACTTTAAAATGCGTTTTACTCGAAATCTGTTTTTTTATTTGAAAATGCTCAAATGGGGACAGCGATTGCTCAAAAAGTTTTGAAAATAATTAACTGAAATTTTTTTGTGTATATTCTATATAATAATGGGAGAGTTTTGTTTTTCAAATTTATCAATCACACTGCTTTAATACAAAATTTACAGTCCCTTATGGGATTATAACCACTGTTTTTTTAAGCAATTTCCTATAATAACTAAGATTAAGTGCTCTAGTTTTTGTAAAAATTAAAATCTCTAATCCTGAAAGTCCTTTCAAAAATGAATAGCATAGAAACACATCAAAATTGAAAAATTGAAAATGTGTTCATAAACTTTTGGTACAAAATCTGCCCCGTTTATACAATTTTTTGTAAATTTTTACTAATTTTTTCCCATTTCAGTAATAATATAATTTCTTTTTCTCTTCTTAATTTTAGCATATTTTTTTCTTAATGTACGAAATAAATCTTAAAACCACACACAAAAATTCCCATATTTCTATTTTTTTAAAAAGTCGTCAGAAGTAGTCAGAAACCTTAAACATAATTTCCTGTAATATTCCTATTTCTTATCATTTTTCAATTTTAATAAATTTTTTTAATCATTGAAAGACTTTGAAGGATAACCTTTATTTTTAATTCAGTGACGAGTTTTTCTCACGGCGAATTGTTGTGGAAGAGGATTAACGGCTCATTTTTTCCCCATATTCACCTGTTTGAGGAATATTAGGCAGTCACTCCTTCCGGTTTTTTTGTCCTTCAGTTACCTTTTCTATCAGCATACCTTCTTGTTGTGATAGCCATCTGTTAAAATAAGAGTTGTTTAACGGTTGAGATACATGGTAAATGGTAAAAGATAAACATTTCTAGAATGAACAGTTTCTCATATGAAAAGAGCGATAATAAATCTTCACACTTCAAGCTATCATTTAGTAGCAGGGCAGGCAACAACTTTGAATATCGATTGATAAGATTAAAATCCAGGGTTGGCAATTTATCTTTTTGTTAAATGACTTACAAACGTTTCTCGCGTTCACATTTCAGAAGGAGTTATATGTGACTGGTTTCGCATATCTATAAAGGGAATAAAAAGAAAAATTACATGAGTTTCATCAAAATTCTGAAAGAAAAAGTACTGATTATCTTAATTGCTTCATTAAGAATATTATGCAAGAAAAGCCTTTCGCAATCTTTTTCAGCTAATTAAAGGGTTTTTCTTTCGAAAAGATAGATTAAGGCTGTATTTCACAGTTTTAAAGTAAATGGAACTAAAACTTTTCCGATACAATGTATCACAGCAAAAAAAAATATCTCTATTGCAGAAACGATCATTAATTTCAAAATTGAGGAAAATACTCATCTTTGACGCAAAAAAAGGTATCTCTACACATTTTTTAAAAAGTGATTTAAAAATTCTGGTAAGTCTCTCTCTGAGTATTCTCTGAATAAAAATGTTCTAAAAATTAATTTTTCATTTGTTTTCTAATTTGAATATATATCAAAGCAATATATATATATATAATATAGGATGTTTTCCAAATCTCTGCACAACATTTTCAAATGATTTAACCCTTTATATGCATGGGAAGTATACTTCCCACCAATTTCATTCCTTTTCAAATGTCGATGGGAAGATACTTTCCCACCTATGATTTGTGCTACTAGCATGACAACTGATTTCTAGATTTTCAAGTCGTAAAAAGCACGTGACGACCTGTAAGTTTCCTGAATAGTAAGGAAACTGTTGCAGATGATGTGAGATAAACTAAAGTTGATTACTATTTGCCAACTTTACAAAAAAAAAAAACATATAGACGTTGTCATTTGTTTTCTACTGAAGCACATGAGAAGGGGAACAAGATACCCCCGCCCCCGTTTGTACAACTTACAATGTCTCACTATATGTTGATTCCTATTTCCTGAAATTGCATGGGTAGTAATATATGTAAATTGACTCCGGTGACCGAGTGGTAGCATATCGCGCTTCCACGCTACAGATCCGGGGTTTAAACCCCAGGCTGGACAAGATCGACTAATCCCTTCATCCCTTCAGTAAATCGATAAATGAGTAAAGCCATCTTGATAACTAAACCCTGAGACATTCGCGCAGACTGACCACCTGACTGGAACATCTGCTCTTGCATCTCAGCGCCCACGGACACGACAATTGAGGTGGGTACAATAGGCGTTGACCCGCCATGGGCTATTGTGCCACTGAGATTAGTTAAGTAATACGCAGTCGAGCCCCTCTAATTTGCGAATTTTTTCCTCGAACCAAGAGAACATTGTACTATTTTCTTTGCAAAATAACCTCCAAATAGCGAAGTGCATTTTCTATTTAACGAACTTTTTCTCTTGTGATTTATTTTTTCTTTCTTCCTATTTTTTTAAAGAAATACCGGGATATTTTTCAAATTATTCTCTCATTTAGCTCATTTTAGGGTGATCAATGACCTTGAATTGGTTTTACCAGGGGCCTTACTCTCCTAGAGTAATGAAATTGCCATAATTTTTCAAACAATAAACTCAAATATTGTTAGCAGATTTTATCAGTAATTAAATTTAAGGACACATATAGGCTTAAAATTACTGCTTATAAAATAATGTATACACTCATGGACAAAAAAATTCGCTCACCATGAAGGAGATGTCAAAATGAAACGAAATTTTACATACGTAATGACTACTTTGATATTAGTAAATGATTAGAAAATCAAAGAAAAAGGATCATTTATTTCAGGGGAAAAGGCAAAAGAACGGAGGATTTAATACCCTGTTTAACCCCTCTATCACGAATGCACGATGCGATACGATCGGGTATTGAGGCATACAAGTTCTGTATGATGCCTTGAGACATTTCGTTCTATATTTGCTGTAACCTTGTCTCTAGTTCGTTCAAACTCGTGGAATGCCCAACTCGCCGTCCTAAATGATCCCAGATATGCTCGATTGGAGACAAATCTGGGGATCGGGCAGGCCAAGGAAGAGTAGTAACAGTGCGGAGATAGTCTTGTGACACCCTAGCCGTGTGAGGTAGAGCATTGTCTTGTTGAAAAATGGCTTCTGGGGGAGCCGTTGCATGAGTGGCAGCACATGTGGTTGCAGGATGTCATGGACATACCGCTGGACTGTCATGGTGCCCCGGATCAAAAATAGGGGTGAGTGTGTATTGTAGGCAATGGCACCCCATACCATCACACCAGCTGTGGGAGTGGTGTGTCACTGCAAAGCAAAGGCAGGATTGAGGCGTTCACCACGGGGTCTCCACACACGCGAACACGATAGCCATTACTGCTAAGATTGAATCTGGATTCATTGCTAAAGACGACCTGGTTCCATTCCGCTGCAGTCCAGTTTCCTTGTGCGCGGCACCACTCCAAACGGAGGCATCGATGTGTGGGCGTCGAGGGCAGAACACATAATGGGCGACGCAATCCCAAATGTCCTTCCACCAGACGTCTTCGTATGTTTCGAGAAGACACATGGGCTCTAAGTGAAGGTGCTACCTATGCCTGGATGGCGGCCGGTGAAGCAGTTGGATGTACGCATGCATTTCTTACGATGTGGCGGTCTTCTCGACGACTGGTGTGTCGAGGGCGTCCTGAGCCTGGCCTTCGTGTAAATGACATCTCTCGGATCCACTGGTCCCAACACCTCCTCAAAACACAATTAGAGCGGTCTAATTGACGAGCTACTTGCCTAGCTGACCACCCATTTTCCATCATGCCGATGACTCTCCCCCTCTCAAACTGCGACAGCTGATCATATTGTCCTTGAAAACGGCGTAATGGCATGTCTACCTCAGCCCTTGCTTTGTAAACGATTCAGCACACTCAAACAAGCTTTGGTTACCTGTTTTATACTCCACGGAGAACGACGTTAAACGCTCTCTACCGGCTATACGTAATGCACAACCACGCTGCATTTCTAATCATTTGCATATCTCCCCGACATGTACCTTCATACCAAGTTTCGTTACGATCCCGCAATTATTTCTTGGTGCGCTAATTTTTTTGTCCATGAGTGTATTTAAAGTTATTTGTAGGCTTAAAATTAGAAAATGCCGTTAAAAAATTCATTAATTTTAATATAAAATTTTTTTAAAGTTGAAAATACATACACACAGTGCACTCCTGGACAATGTTTTTTTTTCTCTTGTTTTCCTTGCAGATTTTTTTTTATGCGTAAGATAAATAAAATGAATAGACATTAATTTTTAAAAGTGCAAATAATTACTTTTTTTTAAATAATGCATAATATTTATGAATTTAAAATTTGTTTCATGAGGTTTCTAAAGTATATTAAAGAGAGAATGAAAACTATTTGACGAATTTTCCACATAACTTTTTTTCGGGATATAGCGACTTCGTTAAATAGAGGTCCGACTGTAAATAAATTCTTTTTGATTACAAAATATATCTATTTTATAATTCTTTTGTAGATTTTAATACTTGCAAATTACATTTTATAAATATCATATAATACGATATAAAAAGAAATAAAAAAACACAGGAAACATTTGAATAACTCCAAGTGGGCGGTAGAAAACATGTTTCCCATAAAAAAAGTAGTCTATAAAATCCATTTATATATATAATTTTAGGGGTAAGATAGCTGTCTTAATTTCTTTTTATAAGCAAATCTCAATTTAAAAATATTTCAACATAACATCACTCGAAAGAAATGGCCATATAAAGGGATAACAAATAGCTATAGATCTAAATTCGTGTAATGCTAATGTAACGCTCTCATATCAAATATATTTTAAGATTAAATGCACGGGTGTGTTTGTTATTCATTGTACGCTTCAATCGACTATCATACTGTAGTTTGAATCCATTCGGAATTCAGTTATACCAAATGTAATTTATATTCCTGCACAATTTCTTGAACATTTACCTTTTAAAACAACCGTAATGCATTAAGTAGCTGTAGTGCATCTTGAATTTTAAACAATTCGAATTCGTGTACAAGAACTGCTAAACTTCTACGATTTTTAAGCATGTCTGAGATCTTGTCTGGAGAATCTAGAATATATGAAGATGATGTGTAATAAGAATATTAAAGAAGTTGCTTAAGAGCTGAGAAGTGTTTCGAATTTTTTTTAAATGGTTTATACTGAATGATTGCTGGAAACTTTTAGGACAATCCTAGTGTGTGAGGAAAATCTCAATTTCCATTTTTAAAAAATATTTTAGGTTACACATATTTGTAATGGGTTCTATTCGTGGTTCTTCAACCAATCCTCTTGAAGAAACTATTCTTTAACCGTGATTGTAGTTTAAAAACTAATTTCCGTAGACATGACTTGATTTTATATGCAAATGTAAATACTATTTAAACCCTGACGTTGGAGTGTGTGAAATTAATCGAGAAATCTAGGAATAATAGAAATTAATAACTACTGGGAAGTCGCGTGGCCTGAAATTGATATTCATCTTAGAATTCCCCAGGAGTTGTGGAAGGAAATAGCATTCTTGCTGTACCGAGCTATCGTGGTTAGAGAAAGACAAGTATAAGGAGCCTCAACTTCAGTTAAGTCAATTTGAATAGTCTTATAAATTAGATTAAGGATTAGGACTTAAGACTGCTCCCAAGGTTAGGCAATAAAGTTGTACACATCATTCATAAAGTGTTAGATATAAAAATAAACGTATCTATTTTTAATATCATCTCTTTTTCTTCCCCGAGCCCTCTTGCACCTGCGACCTCCGGGTCACGACATATTTATTTATCTATATAATTTCACATACAGTTAATATTTTACTATAATTTCACAGCGAGTATGGAAAACGGACGTGAGTTATGGTTAATTGAAGAGGGAGAGTAAAAACGGCACACAAAAAAAAACTCCAGAATATACTTACAAAATTAGATTAACCGAGAAAAAAATACATAATGGCAAAAGTAAATCAATTAATTACATGGGTAGAAATAATTAGGTATAAAAGTCCTGGAGAGTTAGTTGCAGTATGGAATACCCCGCGTCCCTGGGATATCATCTCTTCATCCACACGACCTAGATTTGAAGGAATAAGCGATTGACCACTCGAACCTTCCATAATAAATCTAATTTATTAGTCTCAAGTTATATTAATCAATGCAACACAAGTCTTACTTAGAGGAAAATGATCAGGAGTGATACGACGTAATTATTAATACTAAGTTAAATTAGCGCCTGAAATCCTACTCACTATATATATGTATATATCTTTATGATGAATTAACATCCGAATCCTTATCTATAGCCGATTCCTTAACTAGCTAGAGTCCTCTCTATAACTAAACTTTAATAATCAATCGCTTACCGATATCACACGGCGATCAGCAATCAAGCTTCATAGCCTCCTCTTGTACTTTATTCCCTTAATATTAATCTTCTATATATTATTATCCGACTTGATCCAGCTTCTATGCCACTTTCTGGCTTCTAACCGACTTCTATATGACTCCTATAATACTTTCCGGCCTCCAGCCGACCTCTACACGAATTTCAAAAGCTTCAATATATATAATCATTCACTAATCTGCTTATCGTGTTTTCTTCTTGAGAAGGTTCGATTGAAATGCCATTCTGACCCCAAAGATACCCCAAGAGGATTAGTGAAAAGGCACGATAAAAAGCCCCGTCACAAGTTTCTCAAATCTGTGAGGTGGCCGAGGTTATGGGCACGACTCGTGGCAGTTGTCATGAGTTCGAGTCTTAGTGGGCCACTGAAGACCCCCCGCCCCCGTGTAAATTGACTAATGCACGCTAAATCACCCTCCCGTTGGCGACGAGGGGAAGTTCGAAGAAGGGATGCTAGCTGAGGTGTCGTCACTTACCGAGATTCAAAAGTACGAGGCCTATCACCAATAGCTCTCCTGTTTCTTTATATAGTGCGAAATTTATAAACACTCACTCACTTGCCATATGTGACATCCCGTAAGGAGGAAAATGGTGCCCTGACAGTGGCGCACACAAGGAGGGGTCCCGAGTTCAGACCCTCCCACATTGCCCTTGATTTTTTTTTCAATTGATTATAATTTTATGTATATAAGTTTATAAAATTTGTTATTAATAATTAATTTTATTAACTGATGCGAATTAGTTATTCAATAATGAATTTTTTACTGTTTTTTGTCCCCGAAATTGGACAAAATCAAAGGAATATGTTCAGTGGCGTATTGGAACATGATATGAGAATGATGGACTTTCAGCCCAGGCCCCCCCAACCCTTGAAAAATTCCTGTGTGCGCCATTTTGCCCTGAAGATACTTTTTACGTTTCTTTCAGTCCACGCTTCGCAATAGACAACGTAAGTCATTTCTGTCAATCAGCTGGCGATAAATCTTTGCAGGGTTTCTTCCAAGCTCCCTATGAAATATAGTTGTAGGGTTAGCTCTGTAGATTAAGAATATCTTATATTCTGGCGTATGTAACCCATGCCTGTAACTTCAAACTACATTTTTTAACTTTTAAGTATGTTCTTCGTATGATGCGCTCCCTTTTCTTTACAAAGAAGCTTAAAATATATATACGCGATCAGGGACGTCTTAAGACTTTTTGAGGCCCTGGGCCTAGAGAAATCTTCAGATTTTTTGAGGCCTTGGGCCCCTATGCAAATAAAAGCCCTACATGAGATCTGAAACAGTACATAGCATGCATCGTCAAATACTCATACAAACGGTAATTCGAAACAAATAAATATGACGACTCACAATATCACAAACCTTGGCACAAACCGGCTCTTTCGTTGGCCGAATTTCGACTAAATGAGTTGAATGATTGTGTTTATGGTAGGGGTGTCCAACCCAAATGACCTTGCGAGCCACTTCGGAAAAACATTATAATCCGCACATAAAAATATGTACCTTTATTTCAGTTATGGAAAAAAAAAACCTTTTATTGAGTGAAAATTTTCTACAGAATGAATTATTATTATTGTTTTCATCATTTTTCATGTATACAGACATAGATAATAGAATAATGTTTACATAATATAATAATACAATGATCAAATAATGTTTAAAATATTACAGTGTTGCCATTTTCTTGAAAAAATTACGGTGCTCCTATTGAATTCATCTTTCGTTTATGTTGAAATTTGATAGTACTGTCCTTCCAAACGGTTAAGTATACATTGTCCTTTATCTTAACCGTCCTGAATAATTTTTTTAAAACTTTAAAAAACATCTCTGACTGCCTCTTGATTTTGGGGCACTCTAAACGAAAAAGGAGGAGAAATGACAACACACAGAGAATCATGTACCATCCATAGAGTACAGGGTATGCATAACGCAATTCGAAATTTATTAAAAAAGTAATTTACTATAGTAAAATCAAATGTAACTGTTTGATAAAATTTAAATCTATTTTAATCTAAAGGACATTCCTACTATCAAAAAGGATTTATTTTAAAACAAGAACAGGCAACAGGCAAATACATTGTAGATATACATATAAATTTCAAAATGAAAAAACTTCAAAAATCTGATATTTATAAAAAAATTTTTAAAAAGAGTCAGCGGGCCACCCTGGCGTGTTGGACACCCCTGGTTTATGATATTAAGCCTATGCCCAGACATGGAACGCGGTCATCCCACGATAATACAGTCTTGTCATTGTTGGCAGTTGGATATAATTCGAAATTCACAGTTTCTCGGAGAATATGTACGGGGATAATATTTGACCATTGAAATTATAAGGATAATGAACTTAAGATAGAGTCGAGAACGAAACGAGCCCCCGCCCCCGAGGGTGAGGCCCATTTGGTCCATGCCTTAAGATGTCCCTGTACGCGATGCTCTTATCTTTCGCAGTCGTTTATTCGAAAGATTTTCTGATAATAGCACATTGAATTGACAAATAATAAGGGGATCAATAGGTATGTAGGGAAAATGCTAGAAGAAGTTGCAGATTATTCTGCAAACTGGTTGGGCCAATGTCGTATAATAATGGAATCGTCTGTTAAAACACATTTCTTTAACCCCTTAACAAGCACGATCGAATTAGTTAGATCACGCTTAACTGGCAAAACTGTGCACAAATGAAATAATTCGTGTGGTGTCGTATTTTATGCTGCTGTAATTTTCTCACTCGAATATAAACGATCACCGCCTGCACTCGTGAGACTGACTGCGATCAGTCGCCCCGATTTCGTAAATTTACATAAAGTTTATAGAGAATTTAGATAAATATTATTAAAAGGTATTCTTTCGTTTGCTAGACATCAACGTTTGGAACTCCTGTGTTTTGTATAAAAAAACTGAAGTGAAAAAACTTTAAATTTCAGAAACAAATTAATAGAAACACTTATGCAAAGTTATTACAGCGATACATATATAAAAATATTAGGTAGACCAAAATCATCTGGAATTCTACGACTAACGCAGAGGTTCCCAAACTTTTTTGTCTTTTTCGCCATGTTTTTTGGTTTGGAGTAGACCCCTGTTTACCTAATATTGAATTTTTGCAAATTTACCAATTTAAATGTCTTTTTGACAGCTGATATAGATTTTACTTTAAACGATTTAAATTTGTAACTGAAGTGAAGTACAGTCTTTAAAACTTAAGAAAAACATGTTAATTAAATTAAAATTTAATTAATACAAAAAATAACTGAGCAACAAGCAAATGCTTTTAAAGGGAAGAATAAATCTAGTGCTTCAATAACAATTTTTCAACATTTAGAATCAATCGTGTCAAGTTTAACCCTAAATCTTCTCAGTTAGTAGTGTCCAGATGTTATCCCCCCCCAACTTTCTTTTTTTTTTTTTTTTTGTTTTGGAGATTAGCAACCACGCCGAAACTCCTTCTCACTAGGAAAAGTAATTAAAAATTTTCTCACAATATTCCACAATTCGTGATAAATAATAGGTATGTCTTTTTAAAGCTGTAATTTCAGGCATGGTCATTGTTTTAAAAAAATTTATGCTGTCACCTTGTAACTGCAAATTAACCTTATTAAAATTCGTAAATAAATCTATTAAATACATAAAATCTGGTTTCCACTTGACTAAATTTTCTATTAAACTTAAAATCATGATTTGGTGTAGTGAGAGCCACCATCGTAGACCCCTATTTATACCTCATGGACCCCCTTCTTTTTTCGCTGACGTGGACCCCTTTCAGGTCGTCGTAGACCCCTGGGGGTCTATATAGACCACTTTGGGAATCACTGGACTAACGGAACGTCCTTTTCCTAGATTTGTTCCACCAACTCCTTAAAAAGCAGCTTCTACAAGATACTGCCCTGTGTGGTGTGTTGAGCTAAAAGGGACAGCTAGTTCATGGGTGCAAGGAAGAGTCGTTACATGTGTAATAATTACAATGTGCTGTCTCTTGTTTCCAAATATATCAGACGAAAAAATATTTTAAATAATTTTTTTAAATAAATACTACTACTATTATTATTTTCCCCCGTTGAAAGTACAAATAAGTATTTTTACTAGTAAAAATGGTTTTTTTTCGAAACTGGTATTCGAAAAGAAAGATAATAAAATTCGATGTACGAGCAATATTGCAATATTCGAGTCTTATCTGCAATGTGCATCAAAATACAAAATAAAAATTTTGATTGAATTTTTTTTTATTCAAACAAGGCTCTAAAATGTGTTTTCTCTTCCATATAAAAAAAATACTTATCCTTTTTCTTTTTTTTTTTTGCGCCGTTTATTTTTCAAAAGAAGTGTACATTAAGAGGTTTAAGACAGTTTGGTCAAATCACTTAACCCAGTGCTCCGCAACCTTTTTATCGCTGCGGACCGATCAACGTTTGATAATTTTACCGCGGCCCGCTGAGGGTGGGCGCGTTGATTGTTTATATTTTAGATTGTTTTGATTTAACAATTTTAATTTAGTTACATTCCACCAGAAAAAAATAAAATAAAATATAGTTACACCAAAAAAAGAATAAAAGTGATTTAACGGGGAATATAAAATGATTTCCTTGGAAAGTTGCGCAAATCCTAGAGAAATGCACCACTTTAAATAAAATGGCAATAGTTTAATGTTCTTTAGGTGGCCCGGCACCATTTGATCCACGGACCGGGGTTGTGGATCACTGACTTAACCCCTTAACTGGTATGCCCGTACGCTGAAGGGGCACTGATATTTTCTTTTTCTATCTTTAATTTGCACATATTTTTAATTCTTATAGCGTGACAGTGGCGTAACGCACATCCACGCAGCCACGCATCGCGGGGGGGGGGTGCTCTAAGAGGCCCCTAACCTGACTTTATAGGGGGCCCAAATGTTCTCCGTTACGCCTCTGTAGTGAGATTATTTGTGCTAGTGTTTTTAAGAGATATATTTTGTGTCCATGGCACTTAAATACTTCTCATCTGGAATTTTCTGGTTAAAGCGGGAACCTTTCACTGAAGGCAGGAATTTAGATTCATGAAAAGATTCGATATAAAGAAAAGGATTGGCAAGGTAGTGTGCTATTTGTTGCTTCAGAAATAATGAAAAATGGAAATATTACCCCAAAAGCCGATATTATCTCTGTCTTCATTAAAATGTAAGACATAATATTACACCACCCTTCAAATTGTATGTGCATATATATGCACGCACACAAAATCCTCAACTATTTGAAAAAGTGGTACGACCACGAATTTTTTTTTGTAAGTATTAAACAAATTCTTTTAAGGTATATAAAATATTCTTCATAGTATGCAGAGCGTACTTAAAAAAAGCTAACACACATTTAGAGGTTCTTGTGTTCCATAATTAAAAAATAAAAAATAGTATGTAAAATTAAAAATTAAAATAAAATTCTTCCATTTTCGCAATCTATTAAGTACAGTAAAAAATATATATACAGTAAAAAAATGTTCCTTTTTTTGGAAAATTTGGGGAAAAAATTGACTTTTTGAGGGGTTAAGTGGCCTTTGTAAGTTCTTTTATTTATCTTTTCTCTGTGAGTTGGGGAGCAAGCTGTTTTTCGTATCATGTAGGGTTACTGGAAAATACGCTTTTTGAGATGTTTTGGAGTCACCTATCTTGGAGAGCTATCCAGCTGCCGTTGACCCCAACGAGAATTTGTTTTCTTGTTTCGTTCCTTCATTTCCTCTCGGAACTTTGAAGCCCCTTATGTGCTATTTTGACCCATTCCTTCCCCTTCGCTTTGCTGAAAGTCTTTCAGAATGAAAAAACGGGATTTTCCCAATATCTCTAAACTAAAACAGGGTAGCCGAGAAGTGATGGTTGCGAACCCGTTGTCGAGTCGTATAGTTTCGAGTTCTGGTGCCGCTAAAGACCCACCATGTTAAGGAGCTGATCCTCGTTAAATATGTCGAGGCTCAAAATATTCATGCTTACGTGGTGTGAAAGCTCCCAGAGTGGCATGTGCAAGCAGGGCTTCGAACCGTTTTTTTTTTTTTTTTTTATTTTTCGTTCCAGTTTTCAGTCCGGTTCAACCTAAGAAATATATCGGTTCCGTTCGGCCAAAAATAACGGCTTTCGGTTCAGTTCCACATGAATAATTTTATTTTATGTATATTCTTATTTTCTCACTAAAAATATAATTCTATCCTAAGCAAAAAATGTAATTCCATCAAAATTTAGAAGATTTTATTCTTTTTGAATTGGTACACACTGTGTGAATTGATACAATCAACCAACATCTACGATACGAGCGGTGAGCAGAGAACGGTGAGCATTGGCATTGTTAACCATTATAAAAATCGCATTTCACAGTTAGGTTTATAATTTTGATTTTTCTATCTAAGCAGTCTACATAAACATTCGCGGATGATCGCATGCCGAGATGCGAAAAATGTAACTTAGACTGATATTTTTGTTAAAATTCATCTAGTTCATTCAAATGAATTAAATATGCCTTCTACAAGTAATCTCATGTGAAACTGAAACAGAAAAGTACTAGTGAACATCAAAACAGGAAATCGAGAAGCAATGTACATGTAATGATGATAATTATATAGTTGGCGGTAAATTAGAAAATATTGATAGGTTGAATACAGCAACAAAATGATGAAGATGTATAGCGAAATAAACCGATATACAGTCGAACCTCTATATTACGAACATCTATATTGCAAATTTTTCTATATAGAAAACTTTTTCCTGGAACCTAGAACAATTCACGATTTTCTTCGCAAAGTAACCTCTCTATAGCTAAATGCATTTTCTATGTAACGGACTTTTTCTTTTGAGATTCAATTTTTGTTCTCCCTTTGTTTAAGAATTTCTGAAAAAAAATCATGTTGTCCTCTCTTTAAAACATTTTACGGTGTTCAGAAATCTTGAACTGGTTTTATTAGATCCTAACTCGCCGAGAGTAATAGAGTTCTGGACGTTTCATCCAAGAAGTGCAAGAGAGCAGCCTCTAAGCTCTCAGCCATGCCAAAAAACTCTGAACATCTCCCATCCTGATGAAGCACGTTTGCCACGCCTCCCTGATTCCATCGACCAACCAATCACCGCCATGCCACAAAGCAGAATGTAAAACTCCACTTTCGCTAAGCCCAACATCAAAGTTATCCAGATAAGGGATTGAGGACTGTGTTGCAGTCCAGACGCCCAAAAAACAATCGTCAATCGTCAATCCAAGAAGTGCAACTCTTAACCCCCCCCATTTCCACTTCGATATCCTCTTTCACCCTCAATGGAGTTGTCCCGTGTCCCCGTGTTCTAATTATAAAATTATGTATGTTTAATATTACTTGTATGCTTTAAACTATAAAATGTCCTTAAAATTCAATAATTTTGGTTATAAAATTATTTTCTTATTATTGAAAATACAGCGAATACTTCGACATTCTTTTTTCTTGTTTTCCTTGCAGTTTTTCTTACTTTTTTTTTTGATGGGTAAGATATATAAAATGAACATATACTCATTTTAAAAAAAGGTGTGAATAATCCCTTTATTTAATGTAAAGTGTTTATCAGTGGCACACACAAGGGGGTTCTAGGGTCGGACCCCACCAAAGCTCTTGATTTTTTTTCCCGATAGATTATAATTTTACGTATTTAGTACGTAAAATTTAATTAAATATTTGTTATTAATGATTAATTTTATTAATTAATGCTAATTATTTATTCAATAATTAGTTTTTACTGTTTTTTGTTCCCAAAAAATCGACAAAATCAAAAGGAGCTTGATACAAGAATGGTGGACTTCCAACCCTGGACCCCCACCCCCTTCAAAAATTCCTGTGTGCGCTACTGGTGTTTAAGAATTTAAAATATTTGTTTTACGTGGCTTATAAAGTATATTAAAAGATGAACCTCTATATAACGAATTTTCCACATAACGAACCTTTTTCCGGGATTTAGCAACTTCTTTATATAGAGGTACAACAGTATTTTTTTCAGATCAGTTCCGGTTTTCATTCCAATCAAAATAACGGTTTTTTCCTTTTTTCGGTTCAGTTCCGGTTCAAAGCCCAGTGTGCAAGCTCAGGTGTCTTCATCGTCACTTGACCGAGGTTCAAAATTTCGAGGTCCGTTGCCTATAGCCGTTGCGTAGCTTCAAAAGTACGAATTAAACAATCATATGAAGTCATTATACTAAAATAGGGATTTATTTGCCAAATTCTCAAGATTTCTTCTGATGAATTGGATTCGATCATCGGATATTACTATGCCGCATTAGAATCCTGGTTTCTCCCACTTATTTTAAATATAGGTAAGATTCAGTTGTATCAAAAACATTAACAAACGGTAGTTTGTCCTTTATCTGAGGTTGACATTAGAAATTATTCTTTTCTACCGAATCGCTGTTCTAAGGCGGAATATCTTGTTTCGTATAATTTTTAGTGGTGAAAGGACAATATTAACTCTCTTGCCTGAGTATTATGTTGTGTACACTGAAACATAAATCGAAGTTAGTCAAAATCCTTTGATTCTCTGTCTTTCACTTTTTCCTTCAAAATTATCTATTGAAAAAATTCATTTGTGCTTCACTTACCTGTGCATTCAAACTGACTAGCTTACGACAGTTATTTCTGTATATTAAATTGTTTTTCATTTACCGAGTTTTTTTTTTTTTTTTTTTTTTTTTGTTAGAATTAGTGAAAAACACTAGAATTACAGTAAAACCTGTTTTTGTGCGATAGATAGAACCGGATGAAAAGAAACCACACAAAAAATATTCGAAAATATTTCATAAATTCTTACATATAACAACTTCGTCGAAATACTACAGAGGTTTTTATGCGATGAAGAGGAACTGCATAAAAAAATTGCACTTAGACAATACGTCAGTTATTTACGAAATTTATGGGT
Organism: Trichonephila clavipes; assembly: GCA_019973935.1. Lineage (NCBI taxonomy): Eukaryota > Metazoa > Arthropoda > Arachnida > Araneae > Nephilidae > Trichonephila > Trichonephila clavipes. The sequence continues at coordinate 739,583 of BMAU01000244.1, read as the reverse complement.
AAGTACTTTCATAGCAAAATAAATAGTTAAATCACACACAGAAATATTTTTAAAACATTTGGTTACTCATTTTATACATGGAAAAGTTTTCAAAATGCCTACACATATTTCACTGCTACTCATCGTAATCCAAAGCACGCATCTTCCTCTGATGAATTAGTTTAAAAGCGCTTTCGTCACTTGAAGAACAAAATTTCATGGATTTGTTTATTATTATTTAAATATTGAGCATGCAAGAACTCATTAATTTTGAATTAAAACTACATAAGATAACGGGAGTTTTGTAGCAAAGCACACATATAGTAGGCAGAAAAAAAGTGTGCGTTTACCCTCTATTTGAATATTCATAATTCCTGGAATTTTTATCAACAGGCGTTGTTGTGCCGAAATATTGACCACGCGAGGGCGCTGGTGTGCGCACATCTGTATTAAAATTGTAAAGATCGTAAGTGTGTGTGTGTGTAACTTGTATCGTAGAATGTAAGCCGCATCGCGGCAATTCGTATCTAATTAAACATTACTATACCTAAATTATCTCATGGAATTATTGTGGACTGTCTGACTAATTCGCCCGGATACACACTCCTTTCGTTTCGATATGAATATGGACATTGCTTCGTTTATAATTCGCTACAGTTGTAGGTTAACAGAGTTTTTGCATTCACATATCAAGTAAAATAGCTTAAGAAAGCTGTGGGGCAATAATTTTTACGTTTTCGTGAGATACAAAGCAATTCAAGGACATGGAAATTAAAAAGAAGGAAATTAGTATTGATTAGCGTAAAATCATTGTGAAAATGTGAAGATAGAAAAAGTCGTCGGGATATATCCAGATCCTAGGGATGGCAGTATTCATCCATCTAGCGTGTTATTAATAACTTTAAATCTACCGGAGTTTACACATCCAAACCTCGTTCAGGTCGTCCATCTAAACTCACAATTAGAGAAAAACGAAGTATGTGATATCCTTGGTGAAAAAATTCCGCGTTTGACTGCAACTTAAATAACAAGAGACATTCAAACATATTTGTGCGGATATTGCAAGAAAATGCTTGAAAAAGGGCCAGATACCGCAGTCGAGTGGCTCGTCGAAAACCTTATATTTCAATGACCAACCGACTTATAAGGATAGTATTTGAAAAAGAGAATACACACACACACACATAAGCCTCCGGAATTCTGGAGGACTATGATATGTCTGTTGAGAACAAATTTTGCAACTTCGGCATAAAAGGTCATAAATTGGTTTGGAGAAAACCATGCACACAGCGCTTCAAAAAGAGCATTTAGTACTAACGGTAAAGCACGGCGGCGGTGAAGTCATAGTATGTGGGAGCATGGCGAACAATTGTGTTGGCAAGTTGGAGTATATCGAATCAATTATGAACAAATATGATTACCTTGAAGTCCGAAAAAACAATTTAAATGAAAGTGCCACCAAACTCTGCCTAGGATCGTCATTTCGTTTCCAACACGACAACGATTCTAAGCATACCGCTGAGATTGTGAAGCTTTGGCTCTTGTATAATGTCCAAATCAACTGCACACGCCCCCGCAGTCACCTGATCTGAATCCTATAGAACAGTGGTCTCCAATCCCCGGTCCATGGATCAAATACTACCAGTCCGCACAAGAAACATTAAATTATTTCCTTTTTATTTACTGTGGTATATTTTTCTTGGGTTTGTGCTACTTTTTATGAAAATCACTTTACATTTCTTGTTAAATCACTTTATATTCATTTTTTGGTGTAGCCAGGGGTGTAGCTACCGCCGTATCAGCCTTATCAATGATACGGGGCTTCTAAGCTACAGGGGCCCCACCACATGTAACTACAGTCCCACTAGCAAGGTTATCATAAATAAAAAGGGACCCGAAGGAATTTTGATACAGAGTCCGCTCAGAACTAGCTACTCCAGTGGATGTAGCTATTTTTTATTCTGAGAAGCCACGATTAAATACAATTAAATTAAAATTATTAAATCAAAATAGTCTAAAATATAAGCAATCAACGTCCTGCCCATTAGCGGACCGCGGTAACATTAAAAAACTTTGGCCGGTCCGCGGCGATAAAAAGGTTGGGGAACGCTGCTATAGAATATCTATGGGATTTGCAGGAGCTTAGGATTCATCAACACAATATATCTAGCAAGGATATGCTGAAGAGTGATAAAGAATGGGACGAATGGGAGAACAAAAGCGCTGAAGAAACCATTAGACTTGCCGAAATGCTTCAATTCCGAAACGACTTCAGAAGTTTCTCAAAACACGAAGTTATCCAACCACCTACTAAATAGCTAATTATCATTTTTAAATAAGTTTTACAGTTACTACTAAAACAGTCAACGCAGACATTTCTACTTGATTTTTGTTAGTATTGCTACCAATCCGTCTTTATTTTTAAAGTTGTGAAAGCAAACCGAATTCTCACTTTTTTGCTATTCTCAATACTTGTTAAACAAATACAGGTTGTGCAACGACACGAATACTGGGCAACTTCAATAGCGCGTTGGACCACCTCCAGCTGCAATACATGCCTCCACACGGTCCGGCATTGAGTTGATTAGACACCTTATGTTGTCCTGAGGCAGATGGGCGCACAAATCTTCAACAGCCAACTCTAAATCATGTACAGAGTGACACGATGACATCTGCCATTTTAGCTGATCCCACAAGTGCTCTCCAGGGGACAAATCGGGGGAGCGGGCCGGCCATGGAATAGTCTGAAAATTACGTAGGAAGTATTGCGCAACTCTTGCTGCATGCGGACGAGCATTATCTTGCTGGAAAATTGCCCCTGGGAGACCATTTAGGAAAGGTCCTACATGGGGTCGAAGAATTTCATCAACGTAAGGTTGGCCCGTTAAGGTTCCACGCATCACAATTAAAGTGGACCGGCTATCATAGGCTATGACCCCCCAGACCATTACACCAGCTGTGCGGGCAGTGTGACGTAGAACAGTGTGGGGGAATTGTACCGCTCACCAGGGCACCTCCACACCCGTACACTGTTATCATCTGTCCCCAAAACAAACCGAAATTCTTCACTAAACACAACCTTTTGCCAATCTGTGACATTCCACATTGATCTGGCTTGCCACCACTGTAGACGCAGTTGCCGATGTTCCGGTGTTAAAGGGAGTGCACGGAAAAGGCGCTTGGATTTAAGATTTGCTTCTGCAAGGTGTCTGGAAATTGTTTGCGGAACAATTGCTACGCCTACGTTTAATCGTATCGTTGAACGAGTCACTGTGGGGCCCACAAGTGCTTGCCGCACGATCTTTCGATCCTCTCTCCTCGTGGTCTTCCTGGTCGCTCCAGACCCGGTTTTCCGCACGTGGGTTACCTTCTCGTGTCCACTGCTCTCAACAATTTCTAACGGCACACTCCGAACGATCCACCTGGCCAGCTACAGGGCGCGTCGACCAGCCTGCAGTTTTCATCCCGATGATCAGGTCTCTCTCAATCTCGCTTAACTGTGAGAAATGTCTTCTAGCACGATTACCTGGCACGTTTCGCTTACCAAAGTTTTCCTACAATCGGCGGGAAATCGTCACGTTTATGAATCTTCGAATTTTAGCTGGCTTATATAGCAACCTCTTCCTGATTGTAGCGCCATTTCGGCGTGTATGAGCATGCGTATTGGCACAAAACTTGGATCATTTGCATATCACATTACGCTGTACCTATTTGCAAAGTTTCGCGATTGTACTTAGCTTCCTTCTTGGGTCGCTATTTTCAATGTTCCTGAGTGTATTTACCTATCAAAAGAAAAAAAGAAAGAAAAACTGCAAGTAAAGTTTCTTGATGTCTTCATCCACTTCCAGAAGAATTAAAAAAATTTTCTTTGAGGCTCTAGCTCTTACGTTTTGACATTTTCGAACTACAAGAAATGAAGTTATCAGTAAGACGAATTAACACTACAAATGAACGGAGACTAGTTCAAAGACACGGGGACACGAAACAACTCCACTAAGGGTGAAAGGGGATATCGAAGATGTTTCCAGTGAACTGTACAATGGGGGTTAAAGATTCTACTTCTTAGATGAAATGCCCAGAATTCTTTTGCTCTCGGTGAGTTAGGCACCTAATAAGACGATTTCAAGATTTATAACCACCATAAACTGTGTTAAAAGAGAGAACAACTTGAAACGTCCAGAATTACTTAAAATATAGGGAGAAAAAAAATTGAATCATAAGAGAAAATGTTCGTTAGATAGAAAATGCACTTCACTATTGGGAGGTTATTTTACGCAGAAAATCGTGAAATGTTCTTGGTTCCAGGAAAAAGTTCGCTGTATAGAAAAATTCGCAATATAGAGGTTCGTTATATGGAGGTTCGACTGTACTTGTGAAAGAAAAGCTTTATGATTTTATGGCCCTGGTAGTCTAATGGTCAAGGTCACGGACTCGTGGCTGGCGTGTCATGGGTTCGAAACTCGTACTGCTGAAGACCCACTATGTAGATGGGGTGATGCACGCGTTAAGGATGTCAAGGCTTAGACGTCCTCCCGGTGGTGTGGTGTGGAAGTTAGGAGAGTGGGTTGCCAGCTCAAGTGCCGTCCTCGTCACTTGACCATGGTTCAAAATTACGTAGTCTGACGCCAATAGCCCTCGTGCAGACTTATAGTGTTATGTTAATATAACTCTTATTCTCTCACTTGCCTTATAATTTTTTACTGTCAAATAAATTGCTCTGAATTTGGCTAGCTCATCTCTGACGTATGTGATCACTTGAATGTAGAGTGTACATTTAGAGAAAAACACTTAATTAGCGTACGAGTCCATTTCAACACTTCGTTCACCCGCCTTGTAGAGGGTATGGTGCACGTGAAATGTGTCGGCTAATAATTAGTAAATTAATTTTCAAAAAGATACTAAAAAAATCACAGGTGTATTTTTTTTTTTTTTTTTTGTATTTTATTTTCTACGAAATGTAATTTATGCAGTAAACATATGTATTAATCATATATTCTACATTAACAAATTGATTTTAAAGCTATAATTGTACTGAATTTCTGTATTCAGATGGACTTTGAGCTATATTCGTCCGTTGGCAAAATGCCGAAAATCTTTTCTATATCTATGTCTAGAGTTACAAAAAAAAAAAACCACAGAACTTTTAAACATCTATATCTTTTCTATAAATTCAAGGCCATTTACTTGCGAGGAGAAAGCTATGGGTGGTTCTAAATTCTTTAAGTAAGAATGCAACTAAAAATTTGAAGAAACGTGTGAAATCATAAGGAATTAAATGTATGAGAATGGTGAAAAAAATTTTGAGAATTACTGAAAGGGGGGATATAATAAAGTATGTGTGTATCTAAAAAATCTTAGATTAAATTTATAATTAACCATATCATTACATGGAACCTAAATCATTACATGTCTTGGAGAAGAATAACGACACATTATATAAGTACAAAAATCTGTAGTTTTTTACTTAGGGGTGCTGTATATGTTCAAAAGTGCAATATAAAAAATAAAGACAAATATAAGTTATTCCTTTGAAAGTGCATTGCATGTTCTTATAATAGCAAAAGAAGAGCATAAAAATTCAGTTTTATATGCGTGAATTTTAAAACTTCTTTCTTCTAATTTCTTTAATTTTTCAACATTTTTTTTAAGGAAAGGCAAACATTTCATTTTAAATATTTTTATTTAAATACAGTTTTTAATTTTAATTATATAAAATCAATAAACTTTACAAAAAAATTTCATTCAGTTTTTATTATAAAACCTAATATGTGTTATACAGTGGCGCACACAAGGGGGAGGTCCTGGGGGTTCGCCCCCCCCAAAGCCCTTGATTTTTTTTCCCATTGATCATAATTCTAAGTATATAGTACCTAAAATTTAATTAATTACTTGTTATTAATGATTAATTTTATTAATTAATGTTAATTATTTAATCAAAAATTAGTTTTTTACTGTGTTTTGTTCCCAAAAATCGACAAAATCAAAAGGAGCATGATACAAGAATGGTGAACTTTCGACCTCGGACCCCTCCCCCTTGAAAAATTCTTGTGTGTGCACTACTGTTGTTATAAAAATACTAAAAGATTAAGTTCACATAAAAAAAACAATCAAACAACATGTTCTTTAGGTCATTTTCTTTGTAAACAGAAAAAAAAAATTGTTTGTTTAGTGAAAAATTTCCTATTTCCGGCATATTTTAAGTTGAATGTGTTGACTACCATTTCAAATTTCAAAGTGCCAAGAACTTGATATATATAAACTGCGTGAAATTCTGCATGAATTATTATCAAAGAAAAAAAAACGCTAACTTTTTTTTCTTGTGTTTTGAATCAAATCATGTCATGGGATATACTCCTTTAATGATACGCATCCAGAGGAAATTGAAGACAAAAGGGCAAATGGATCAAAATAAACGAAAAACTGTTTTGCGTAACGGTCATGGGGAAATAATTCGAGAGTCGTAGCGGACACATTGTACCATATATATTCAACCAATAACCAATTAATTTACCTCTATCATCACCTTATTTGAACTCTTCCGCACAAAAAGAGTTAACATTCGACAGGATACTGCAAAAGATGGATGCTTTCAGTTTGTTTACCTCTCTGATTTACTGTCTCGAAACGATTGATTATTCTGAATGAAAGAAAGGATGTGAACAAGTAGGTTATATACCCTCAATACTCGGAAGACCTCACTGGGGGACATTTATTTTTTCTCAAAAAAAAAAAAAACCTAATTGTGTGCTCCCATTAGAGGTGACTCATGCGCAGGGACATCTTTTTTCTAAATTATAGTAATGAGACTGTTTTTTTAAAAAAAGAGATAATTCTCTCTCTCTTGTTGAGATCCACAAGGTGTGTAAAATGCCTTTGTGATCTTCAAAGTTGTCTCAATTCATAAAATATTGTGACAAGTTATTATAGTTATGAATTTTTTCATAATTTTTAGAGATCCCAGATCAACATTTTGTGCAAAGAAATACGGAAAATAAATCCCAAGCATGAATATGTAACTGCGTTTACCAGACAATAAAACGTAGGTTATCAGTGTAATTAAGTGTTCCTCAAACTTTTAATACTTGCGACCCAATTTTCAATCATAATTTTCATCACGCCCCATACAATTATTATTGGAGTAATGTATTGAATACATTATTACAATAATAATTGTATGTTCCACTTAAAAGTAATGCATACAAAATTTAATATTTATCTTGATAATTTGTGTAGTTTATGATAAAGTTCGTATGGCAGCTTTAGCATCGAACTTCGATGCTAATGTACCATACGAACTTTATCATAAACTACACAAATTATCAAGATAAATATTAAATTTTGTATGTATTACTTTTAAGTGGTGCATATATTTTAAGTAAGTTACTTTTAAGAAATAAGAAAAGCATAATATGTTGTATTTTATTTCTAATTTTTAAATTGAAACGGATTGCAATAAAAGTGCACCATGTATTTTTATTATGTATGAATATGTTTTGTTTTGCTTTTTCTTTCAGTAAATTAATACTTTTTTTATATGTAACATCTTTCCTCTCGCTTGCTAGATATTTGTTGGAGTGATTTCGTGAAAAGGGACGGATGTGTGTAACGGGAAGTGACGTAAACGTGCGCTATTTGATTTGACCAATGAGAGCGCGTGGTGGTGTACAGCGCATCGGGGTACAGCTCTAGTAGCCATCAAGCACTCGAGCGCTTGACTCTAAATTCACCATCGGTCTGTAAAATCCACCCCTTAATTGCAAGAATCTCTATATTAGAGCAGGGAAAATAAATTGCTTATCTACACACTAATCCTAAGACCAGTTTTAATTAGTATGCTGCTCCAATCTGGGCACATGCAGCTAAAATTCATATTTATCAAATTGAAGTTTCTCAAAGCATCATTCTCCGACAAATATTAAAAGCTCGATGCTTCATGAAGAATAAGGACATCAGATCCGCGAGCAAAATGATGTCTATCCGACAATTTATCAAAAAATTAGCAACTAACTTCTTTCAAAAAATTGATAACTCTAATAATCCTTCGATCTTGGATATTAAAATATATGTCCCTGATCCTAATTTTAACAGACCCAATAATATTCATTCGGATACTCTCTTCAGTTAAAATTCTTAATTAAATTCATTTCATTCTTCTCACCCAACTAAAAAGCTTACTTTGACTCCTTCCCCGAGCCTTCGTTGCCTAATGGTTATAGTAGCTGACTTGAAGTGAATCGCCCCAGGTTCGATTTCCAGGAACTCGCTATTTTCAAATTTACTTTAAATCACTTCAATTTTCCCTGGAAAATTATGTATCCAGATGATCCAGAAAATTATGTTTACACGTTCTTTCCTATTGTTTCAAAATGCTTTTTATTTTTTTATTGGCTTTTAAAAAAGCTGTTTTTCTTATTTCAAATCATTCAATGTTTCTCTCATTTCTTCTACGACTGAGTTCTAAGCTGCATTCCCATTGTTCAGGCCTCACCTCGCCCACCCACTGATCGAAATATGTGTTCATTCTCAGTGCTTGCACTATTTTGAAGATATTTTTCTAGCACTTAAAGCATTTTAGTAATTTTAAATTTTTACACTCATATAAGTATATTTTACTTTTAAGTATTTTTTTTATTAACAAAGGGCAAGAGTGAATTCGTCACAGTCACTCAAAATCCTAAAAATAAGAGGTTATAGCTCGGAAGAACTAGATACTCTGTTCATCCACCCAATGAAACTCTAAATCCACTTCGCACATACCAGCAAGTCTTAGACTTCACCCAGGATAAACTTGCGATCCTTACGCTCAATTGTCAAAGGGCTCACCAAACAGTTTTCGATGACGTTATTTCATAAAAATGTTCGTTACTCATGTTGTCAGAGACGTGGTTAGATAGTGACGACCGTGTTTCGATACCTAACTTCGATTGCTGCGTACAGTTTAAACGACCGGGCCGCAGAGCAGTTGGTGTTAAGATCTATCGCAAACAGAAAAACTCACATGTTGTGACCCCTCATATGAACATTACTTCTCGTCAAACGAGTGGACTGGGTATTGTTAGTAACGGTATTGGGGGACATATATATATGAGCGGCAGAATACTTAGTTGAAAACGGACAACGGTGATTTCGGTGGTCGCATACATTTCTTGAAATCAAACGGTACAAAAAAATTAAATATTTCCTGTATTTTGTACTTTTACTATATACCGAAGGTAGATATGCTCTTTTAAAGAAAACTATCACTCGCTTCCCATGATTTTGGGGGGCAATTTTAACTTTAGTTTCAGCTTGCCAAAATCTGATACGCTCATAGCTTTTTTGAATGATGAATTCAAGCTCGAAATGAACAAAAATCGAAATGTTTCGACAACTAACAGTGGTAATGTTATTGACGCTGTTTTTCAACGGTTTTTAAATACACTCAGGAACATTGAAAATAGCGACCCAAGAAGAAAGCAGCGGATTGAAATGAAATTTAATGCACATAATGACACAGATGAGAGATTCACTTGATCTCAAAAACAAGACAATTAAACGAATACAGGGTGTGCAACGACACGAATACTGGGCAACTTCAATACAGCGTTGGACCACCTCCAGCTGCAATACATGCCGCCACACGGTCCAGCATAGAGTTGATTAGACACCTTATGTTGTCCTGAGGCAGATGGGCACTCAAATTTTGAACAGCCAACTCTAAACCATGTACAGAGTGACACGATGGCATCTGCCGTTTTAGCTGATCCCACACGTGCTCTACAGGGGACAAATCGGGGGAGCAGGCCGGCCATGGAAGAGTCTGAAAATTACGTAGGAAGTCTTCAGTAACTCTTGCTGTATGCGGACGAGCATTATCTCGCTGGAAAATTGCCCTTGGGAGACCATTTAGGAAAGGTCCTTTATGGGGTCGAAGAATATCATCAACGTAACGTTGGCCCGTTAAGGTTCCACGCATCACAATTAAAGTGGACCGGCTATCATAGGCTATGCCCCCCAGACCATTACACCAGCTGTGCGGGCAGTGTGACGTAGAACTGTGTGGGGGAATTGTACCGCTCACCAGGGCGCCTCCACACCCGTACACGGTTATCATCTGTCCCCAAAACAAACCGGAATTCTTCACTAAACACAACCTTTTGCCAATCTGTGACATTCCACATTGATCTGGCTTGGCATCACTGTAGACGCAGTTGCCGATGTTCCGGTGTTAAGGGGAGTGCACGGAAAGGGCGTTTGGATTTAAAATTTGCTTCTGCAAGGTGTCTGGAAATTGTTTGTAGAACAATTGCTACGCCTACGTCAACTCATATCGTTGAACGAGTCACTGTGGGGCCCACAAGTGCTTGCCGCACGATCCTTCGATCCTCTCTCCTCGTGGTGTTCCTGGTCGCTCCAGACCCAGTTTTCTGCACGTGGGTACCTTCTCGTGTCCACTGCTCTCAACAATTTCTAACGGCACACTCCGAACGATCCACCTGCCCAGCAACACGGCACGTCGACCAGCCTGCAGTTTTCATCCCGATGATCAGTCCTCTCTCAAACTCGCTTAACTGTGAGAAATGTTTTCTAGCACGTTTACCTGGCATGTTTCGTTTACCAAAGTCTTCCTACAATCGGCGGGTAATAGTCACGTTTATGAATCTTCGAATTTGCGCTGGCTTATATAGCACCCTCTTCCTGATTGTAGCGCCACCTCGGCGTGTATGAGCATGCGTATTGACACAAAACTTGGATCATTTGCATATCACATTACGCTGTACCTATTTGCAAAGTTTCGCGATTGTACTTAGCTTCCTTCTCTCGGGTCGCTATTTTCAATGTTCCTGAGTGTACTTTGAAATCACAATTATATGTGTCATATTTTAGCTATCATAAGTCTGTTTCCGCTCTTCCCCAAATTAATCAATAATAATTATTTTTGATAAAAAAAATTGCATTACTCCTAGTGTGTTACTTAAATAAAATTTTCATTAAAGATATAATTATTCGATAGAAAATTTTTTCCAATCATACCCAATTCATTTTTTTCAGGATATAAGTTACTATTGCGTATTTACTAAGATAACATGTCAGATGTTACACATCATATACGACTACTGTATAAGGCTCGTTTCTTTTTTTTTTTTAATAATCACTTATTTTCGACGTTTTGATGTGCTTGCGCATCACTTTTTGATGCCCCGTAAGGTTATCACGCCTCCCCAGGAGGCGGCACCCCACAGTTTGAGAAACACTGGTGTAATAGCAAACACAGTTTTTTCAGCAAATGTTTTTGAGCAGTATAAGGGATCATTTTATACATGCTCAACACGTGTGAAAAAAATTTATTTTTCTTTTTAAAGTATGTATAAACTATTCGAGTGTAAATTTATTTGTATGTGTGTGGCTGTGTTTCACCGAAAGAAATATGTTTACATTTTGATAATAACATTATAAAATTATTAACGCTAAGGTATCCGACTAGGTTGAACGAGTGATTTTTAGGTGTTTGATGTTAGGGCCATTAGATAAAAAAGGAAACATAAATACTGAGAAAAAAAGAATAAAATATGAAACTAAAGAGTTTTTTGAGTTGTTTTTATAGCATTTACTTTATCTAACTTATAAAAATATTTTTGTATGGTGTTTTTTGACGGAAGAAATTTTCCCGATAATTTGTACACGAAAAACGAGATATCTCCAAAAAAATCCATTCAAATTCAATGACATTTATAACATACTAGCTGGTATACCCGTTCTTCGCACGGGTGAACTGAAAAATTAAACACAGATTGAAGGATAAAGAAGTTTATAATGAGTTAATTTTACGTGAATTGCAAATTAAACAAAAAAAGCTTTTTTTTTGCGTAGCTCAGCAAAACAAAAAAAAAAGAGAGAAATAAAACACCTTTGTTAAATTTTAAGTATGTAGATCTAATAGCTGATAAAAAGGATATTTTTTTTATTTATAACTCCCCTAACACTCTTGAGGGTCGATTTATGAAAATACCATCCTAAGCTGATCTCTGCTCAGCCAAAGAAACACATTGTTAAAAGTTTTGTGTAATGAACGCTTAAAATAGTGTAAATGAGCTTTGTAAGACCCGCCGTGTAGGGGAGAAATGCACTTTAATACTTTATCTTTTTTATGATTTACTGCAGTTTTTTCATACAATATTTTTTTTTGGATCACTACATTTAAAATTAAGGGATATACATAAACAAAATACTCCACTTTGGAAACTTAACACTTGGACTTAACACTTACTTCAATTCAATTACTCTGACTTCCTAGCTATCTAATCTAGATTAAAGCTTAAGTGACAGATCATCATCTTAATTATTACAATTATCAATATTAAATATCTGTGTCACACTTTAAATTTGAGTAATCACTGCTCCGCTAGCAGTCTACCCTATCTCTCCTTCTCTAACCTGAAAGCCTAGACTTTATATTGTAGTCTTAATTTGTATGCACACGTTTTCTTCTTCGGAGGAAGCTTTCTAGTAAAATAATTTTTAAGGACACAAAAATTCCCCAAGAGGACAGTTGGTAAGAAGATCATGGATAGAGCTGTCACAAGTTTGCTTCAAGATTTAAACGCTGGGGGGTCTCGTTTCTGAATGACCACCTGATCGGGACATCTTCTCATGCACCTCGGCGCCCAATGGTCACGTATACTGGGATGGGCACAGTAGACCCTGGCCCTCATGGGCTGTTGTGCCACTGAGTTTGAGTTAAGTGTATAGTTAATATTTTCTTATGAAATATTTCGAGAATTATAATATGATGAAATTCCACATAATTACGTGATTATTCATGAAAAGAGAAAGACAGATGAGATGCTTGAAAGAGTTCGAAATACTGCACAGAGTTATAGATAAAATCTATGAATGCTGAATTAACCAAAAAATGCTCTTGCTCTGCCTCATTTAAATATATATTTTTTCTCTTCTTTTTAGAATATATCTTTATTTTCAAATTAGATTTTTGTTCTCAATTCTAGAGAAAGATTCTTTTTTTTCTTTTTTTTTTTGCATTATTCTTCCTTGGGCCTTTCTTTGAGATTTTTTTTCTTAGTTGTTTGCCATCAGTACATATGTCAGTTCTTCTAATAATATTAAGAAAATACTTAAGTTCCCTTCGTGAAAATAAGAAAAAGAAACTAAGGAATTCTTCAAGCGCATCATGAAATTTCTTTATCATTGACAGCAAAAGAGAGAGACTTTTTTTTTTATTTTAAGAATTCCAATCACATAAAATTACGAAACATACGACTTTTCTCTTGAATCCTTGCTCTTTACTCCTAGTTATTATTCATAACTCTAGTTATTATTCCTAGTTATTATTCATAACTCTTTACTCCTAGTTTTTTATTATTCATAATACTATTACTTCACAGAGACGTGTACAAGAATGAAAAGATGCGCGAATAATATTATTTGTTTCTGGAAGAAATTTTTTATATATATAAGAAGTTAACCAAGATATATACATGCACACACGAATGAGAGTATACATAGAGAGAAAGAGAGGTTTTCCCTTATAAAAGGGATAATACACAATACTCCTTTCCCTATACGTGTGTTAGCCGAGTGTGGTCTCAAACTCGTAGTTGGTGTTCTCTAATCGTGCGAGATCGAGTGCCATTAAAAACCCGCCGTGTAATGGGGCTGTAGAGATTCGAAATCCTCACGCTGACGGGGCTGTGGAAGTTTGGAGAGAGGAATGCCAGTTCAAGCGTCAATATTCCTCGCTTTGCACTTGAGTGCATTGTTAATAAAAATCAATTATATTTGCACAGCAAATTATAACAGAATCCATAATTTGTGAAGGTCTCCTTGGACCTCACTTTGAGAACGAGAATAAATAGGATTCAGATAAGAACCAGTAGCCATTTTTATAAACAACTTTCTTTATTTGGTTATCTTATCCAAATAGAATCAAAGACTTATTAACAAATATATCTAACTAGTATTATGAGGTTTTAAATGTAATATCCTTTAAATTAACTTAATTAATGATCCAATTAATTAACAATTAAATAACGATCACGCAGAGATTACCACGATAAGAGATCCCAAAATTATATTCTATGTTCTTATTGAACATTTAATTTTAATTTCATTCGCAATAATAAGACTAATATTTACCACACTGCAATTCAGCTCAGCTTAGCTCAGCTTTTATCTGAGATTAAATCATCTAACAAGAAATCTTCAATTTAACTTCACTATAACTTTCTGCTTCAATCTCTCTCTCCTACTGCTCTAACTTTACTATTCCGTTTGACTTAAATACTTTATCTAATCTGCATAACAAGGAATCCTGTCCGCTTTTTGGAGTTGATTGGAAATAGGTAGGGAATTAAATTTCCCTAAAAAGGACGACTCAGAAGGTTAGTGATAAAGTTCCGTATAGATTTGTCACAAACTTACAAAAGAACCCCCGCATATGTAATTCGTAGCAAAAACGGATAAGTTTATCTTGATAAGTCTTTCTCAAGAAAGAAAGCTATCTCTTTCATTCACTAGAAATCAAGATTCTCTTAGATACAAAGACCTCTCTTTCCATCAATGGTCCTAACAGTGGCGTAACGTACACCCCCGCATCGTGGATGGGAGGCAGGATTCTAGAGGGCCCAATGCCTAACTGAAGTCAAGTACGGCTTAGGGCCCAGAACTTGTCTTTACAGAGGGGCCCTAATATTCTCCGTTACGCCACTGGGTCCAAAGAATTATTCAAATCCATCAGTCAAATAAAGTTTCGCATCTATTGCTTTATAGTACTAGTTTTTTCAACCACAGTTGGGCTTTGCTTTCCTGTGTCAAGATACTATGAGCATTGACATTAAGCTTTTTCCCCCGTAGCTTTTCTAAATATGGAGTGGAATTTATTTTTCTGTAACATTTTTATTCTTGAACGTCTAATATCAAACGGTTATTTACTGAACTTTTTCATCATCTTACGTTTTAAAGATTTAATACTTGCTTTATTACAGACTTTTATTCATCTCTACTTCTGTGTGTTTCTTATATCCTCTTTTTCAAACAAAAGCGAAAATTTGAAATATGTGAACTTCTTAATTATTTCTTGTTGAAAATAGAACTTATACAGACGAAAATATTACTTAAATTACACAAATTTACTACATTTTACTTTTATCGAAATAAACCATGTGTCGAGATAACAGGTTTATATTAGCATAATTTATTTTAAACTATTTTGGTAAAAACAAGGTAGCTTTTTAATGCTTAATGCAAATTAAATGTTGGATAGTGGAAAATCATTTTAGATTAGTACTTTTTTTTAAAAAAAATGAACATTGTGTTAAGAAAACATACTATTCAATTTACCGAAACAGGTATTCCTTTTAAAAATCTCCAATCAAAACTCAATGTTCTAGCATTCAGTGAAATAAAAGAGGTTGAAAATTAATTTTTGTTAGCCTGAAAATATATTTATTTAAAAATAAGCATTAAAAACAATAAAAAATAAGGAGAGAGTATGAAACGCATACTCTCAATGGTAAAAAAAAAGAGATAGAAGAAATGGATTTTTTTTTACTCTTCCCCATTTAAAATATATTTAGTTTTTTTCCCAATTTGAAATTGAATTTTTGTAAGCGTTCAGGGAAAAAACAAGTTTTTTCAATTATGTGCAATTGGATTATTAATGTCCAAAGAAATCATTAAAAAGAAAGTAATTTTAATTCAGTTAAAGCTCCCATAAGACCATATGCTGAACTTCTTCATTTAAAAGCTTTCAAGTTACTTTACCGGCTCCAGTTGTTTTTAAATAATTAAAGTGTTTGCATGTTTTATAACTGATACTGAAATTGTAATTCATTATTATTCGTGTGATTTAATTGTAGAACTAAGGTTAGTGAGGCACGCATGAAAGAGGGAAATGTGTTCCAGAAATTGCTTAGAAAATATTCTTCAAATGACAGAAAGAAAAAATATTTTTGAGTTAAAAATTATAAAGTAAAAAAAAGAACTGATAATAAAAATTAGCATATTTTGTTCTAAAAAAGTTCTTGGAACAAAATTTTTCAACAGAAAATCATTTTCCTAAATTACTTCATTTCTTTTTTAATCTAAAAATTAAAGTAGCAATCTTTTTCCTTGGCTAATTGAACATCATTTATTATAATCTTTTTAGAAATTCGAAGTGAGTGGCTGAATAAGTGAATATTAACGTCGCACTATATTCAGTTATACGAGGACCTTTGGCGACGGACCTTGCAATTTTAAATCATGGTCAAGTGATGATTTAAAAATTTAGAACTCTTATATAACAAGTGACGCTACATTACAAATGATGCATTGTAAGTTAGTGCAGGAAATTCGCATGTCAGTTGATAAATCTGTACCACATCCATCTTCACTAGCAAAAGCTACTCATTTGTTATTCTGTCAAGAGTTAATCCATTAAAATGTGGATGAGCCACTCATTTAATCCAGTATATGGTTTGTATGTAGGAAGCAGACTCACTATATATAAACATCTGAGATATCTCTTTGATGTCAAGAGTTTATTCTGACTTTGTCACAAAACTCAATTTCAATCATGATCTTGTTTATTTAAGGTATCCGACTACGTTCGGAACCGAGATTTTAAAAAAGCGCATAAATGGATAACTTTCATGATATTTAGTGTCAGATTAGAACATATGTATAAAATTGTTTAAAGGACATTTTGACAAAAAAAATGATTTAAATACAATATTTCGGTAAAAAATTAACTTATAGAAAACCCTTTTTCAAAATGTTCTCCTTTTGTGAAAAATGCTTCTATTATAATAATATTTTGCCTGTATATAGCTCAGACCTCTGTACAGAGGTTCAACAATGATTTTTTTAAAAATACAATCAATTGAAATAAATATCGGCGTTTCTTTTATAAAATTTCTCCCCTCTGTTGTCGTAAAACATGGATATATATATATATATAAACCCACTTCTAAATTATATATTTCAAAAATTGTAGTTGAGCCTCTATGCAGAGGTCTGAGCTATTTACAGGTAAAATATTATTATAATAAAAGCATTTTTCGCAAAAAGAGAATATTTTGAAAAAAGGTTATTCTAAGTTAATTTTTTGCCAAAATATTGTATTTAAATAATTTTTTTTTGTCAAAATGTTCTTAAAACAATTTTATACATATATTCTTATCTATAAGTGACACTAAATATCATGAAAATTATCCATTTATGCACTTTTTTAAAATCACGGTTCCGAACGTAGTCGGATACCTTAAACACCGCATAGAACTACTCACACTATATAAATAGGACAAATAGATTGGGATATTTATGTACACAATGACATTCCTTCAGCCAAAGCATGGGCCTCTGATTTCCAAGTAAAATATTCGCGCGTGGGGGTTTTTCTTTCTTTTCTGAAGTTCTACAACTCGAAGTGCATGAGCTCGTGGCCGGAGTGTCATGAATTCAAGCCCTAGTGCCATTTAAAAGCCGCCGTGTAGAGAGGCGGATGATTGTTAATCTATCATGGTCTAAAGTCTTCCCGTTGGTGTGAGTGAGTGAGTGAATATTAACGTCGCAATTCTCAGCTACACTAGGGCTTTTGGCGACAGTCCTCGTAATTTTGAACCATGGTCAACATGGCCAACCATGGACGACGCCTCTGCTGACACACCCTCTTCTAACTACCATACCACACCAACGGGAGGACATTTAAACTCTCGACAAATTTAACGTGCACTGCTTCCCTACACGGGGGTCTTCAGTGGTACTGGGGCCGCGGTAGCCGAGTGGTATAGGTATCGGACCGTGGCTTGCCTTGTCACGAGTTCGAGCCCATTGCCACTAAAGACCCGCCGATTATGGCAGCGATGCACGTTAAATCTGTCGACAGCTGAAACGTCCTCCCGTTGGTGTGGTGTGATAGTTAGGAGAGAGGGGTGCCAGCTCAGGTGTCATCCACGTCACTTGACCATGGTTCAAAATTACGTGGTTGGTCACCAAAAGCCCTCGTGTAGCTGAACAGTGCAACGTTATTATTCAACCAATCAATCAGTGGCACTGGGCTCGAATTCATGACACACCAGCCACAAGTCCGTTACCTTGACCACTAGGCTACCACAGCCACTCCCGCTGGTGTGGTGTAGTAGTTCGGTGAGGGGTGAGCCAGCTCAGTTGTCGTCTTTGCCATATGACTGAGGTTCAAAATTACGAGGTCCGTCACCAATATCCCTCGTTTTTCTTTATATTGTGTGATACCCCAAGGGCTGTGGGTATTATCTCTTCATCATCCCCGCGACCTAAGTTTGAGGGGATAAAAGATCGACCACTCATAGCTTCCATAATAAAACTTAGTTTATTATATCTCAATTTATATTAGGCAATGCAACACAAGTCTAGGAGACTAATGATTGGGAGTGATATGACATAAACTACAATTCTTAACAAATAGCGCATTAACCCCTACTTACTACCTTTATGATAAATTAACCACCGAATCTATGTTTATAGATGATTCCTTAACTTTCTAGAATCCGCTGTAGTATTAAAGTTTAATATAATCTACCTTACCGATATTCCACGGCGAACAACTACCAGTCTTTATATTGTCAATATAATACTGTATCCAACTTGATCCGGCAATGGACAATCCTCTGGCTTCGAACCCACTTAGAACTCTCCTTCTTAGAACTTCACTTAGAACTTCCGCCTTCTAAGGCCTCCACTTCTAACTCTTCGCTAATACTAAAGCTCCAATACACATTCCTAATCTGCATAATCGCGTTCTCTTCTTTAGTTGATTGGAAAGAAATGCCATTCTGGCCCCAAAGATTTCCCAGGGGGTTTCAGTAAAAGGCGCGATAAAGCCCCATCACAAGCGGGACGTTGATAAACCCTCACTCACTCACTCCCCTTGGAGCATAACAGCTGACAATTTTTTCTAATAGGAAAACTTCAGGACCGTATGGTCATACATTGCCACATGACAGAGAAAACGTTTTATATGTTTCCCAGAGGTGATTTGACCCCCTCCCCCTCTTTTTACCTCATGCCTGTTTGACGTTGAGTTTCGGATCACCATGTATAGGTACACACAAACATAATTATACTGATGCACAATAACTCTGTTTTTTCCTTTCCGAAATAGCTTTGATAAGGATATATATAATATTATTTTTATCGGTTTTAATATTATTTCATATCCTCTCATAAATATTCTTAAGAACAAACTCAGCTAACTTTGATTTCAGCATTATTTTTCCTCTCGGTTCACAAATAAAAAAAATGTTCGTGTATATCACTCTATTGTCAGCTGTTTTTATATAATTTAAGTAATATCATAATCTGTCTATATTCTGTTTGAAATACTGGAAGTGTAAATAAATTCACAAAATTATAGAGATAGCCTTTTCAAGTTACGTACATCTAAGCAGTTTAAGAAAATCATTTGTCTAATTGAAGTTGAATGCAGTAGCTAATAATGATGTAAAAGTCTGAAAATTTAATCTCAATACTTCTAATGCAGATAATTGAGACAAGCCCATCAATCCAACTGACTTTTATAAGACGAAGCCAATTGAGACTATAATTAATCCACCTTACATGATATTTAAATAGGAATTCCTTCATTCACAGGAATACAGCATTCTTGTGTAAATAAATCGTTTTCTCTAATATGTAAATAAACCTAGTTGTCTCTGTCACTAGATGCCGTTCTATATTCGTTTAAAATACAGAATAATACAGTTAGAATGTAAGTTATACAATTTCCAACTTAAAAAGCTATTCAATTAATTATTATCTCTATGCTCGTTCATTCCGCGTTCGAGTAGAAGACATTACCTGCTCCCCTCAATCAATCAGGAGCAACGTACCGAAATGTTCACTACTTGCTCGATTCTCTTCAGCCCCCTACATAAATGATATCCCTTAAGCCATAACGCGCTGCAACTAGCTATAAACACTGATGACACAGACATGATTACACTGGGTAAGAGATTTTTCGTTGTGTTCTCTTACCTACAACACTACGTCGCTTTACTTGGAACTCTGCTAGGAGACTGGAAAGTCAAAGTCAATGCTTCCAAAATGCACACACATGTCTCCTATTCACTTGAAGGTGACAGCTTCCAGAAGGTTTAACTTCTGTTATGAATTTTGGCCAACACGTCCCTTGGGTAAAAGATAATATAAGTACCTGGACGCGGAAAATAAACTTTTACTACCCATATTGAGCAAGCATGCAGAAAGGCAAATGCTGCCCATTACTCGTTTTATGAGATAATCTCTTGAAAGACTAAACGCGATCAGGTACAAGGCCCTACTCTTTAATTCCATGGTTCTTCCAAGTATATTGTATGCCTCCCTATATAGGGTACAGCAGCTACGAGTCATTTGAGAAGACAGCACGTTCTCACCAAGAGCTATTTTCCTCAAATCATAAACGCTTTTTGGTATGTTGAAGATGAAGTCATTTGTTATGATCTCTAAATTTAACCCACTACCCTTTAGCAAAAGGCGATAGCATAAATTCTTTACAAAAATTCCTCAAGTTCCCAATGAATTAATTCAAAATCCGCCAATCTCTTTTTCTCAAATTAGACTGAGGGCTCTATTGGATCATTAATTTATAAATTTCCCCGGGGTTAATGCATAACACATAAAGGACTTTTCAAAATTTGTTTTTGGTTTTTAACTTTTATATTTTTTTATATTTTTAAATCATTTCCCGAAGTTTTTTAATGTTTACTTTTTTCACCTTTGTTAAATTCACTCTTTTGCAGTTATCTTTCTCGACAGAATTCATTTGGTTTTTTAGTCTCGGAAACGCATTAATTATGTGATAGCTGCTTTCCCTTTATTAATTTACTTTGGTTTTAAACAAAATTCTTCCTGACTTCATCTGGTTTTTAAGAGATTGCCTCTGCTCACGCAAAGACCCATCAGGAAATTGCGATATGCGTTTTCATACATTTTTTTCTTTTCTTTTAAAAAAGATTTTAAGGGATTTAAGCAATGGCTCCTAAAATTTACATTTGCACTATTTTCCTAATATTTTCCCCTTAATTTTGGAGTTTCAACCTTTGTTCTAAACATAACTTTTCGCTGGTAGCTTGATGTACACAGCGTGCTTTTGGTTTTCCACGCTCACCTACCTTGAAGTGGATTTTTTTCTATCTCGATGTCCGAAAGGGGGCACTGATCAACTAAAATGAGCGGTGAAACTGCTCATCACAGATTTATCAAGCAATTTATGCAGCTTGTTTATGTCTTTATCCCTTTCATATTTTTTCTGTGCCTTTATTTATGTGTAATTTCAATCTTCTGTAAATTTATCAACTCTAATGAGGAGATACGCCACTTTTTGTGACCGAATTTCCGTAATTTCTATATGCCATTTGAAATTCCTTTAAAAGACACCGAAAAGCTAAAACTGACTGAAAAAGAGAAGAAACTAAACTAAAATTACCAACTAATGTAAAAAAATGCTAAAAAACTAACTAAATAAGAGGCTAAACTAACTGGTATTTAAAAAATATCGAAATTGATTAATCTATTCAATCTTTTTCTCTTTCATAGACTTCTTTTTGCTAATGCGATCAGATTCGAGTCGATTTTTTTTTAGAAATCTTAATTCTGTAAGGCAGCTACAGCCAATAAAGTTTTTGAATTACAATTTTGTTGGATATATATATATATATGTATTATGTTTCTAAATCTAATTTACTAATATGCTTTATTTTTATACGAGCATACGATGTATCTGTGGGCATTTGAGGCGCTTGCGGCCTTCAATCCCATATCTGGAAAAAGCAGATTTGGAGACGAAGGTATTTTTGTCATGCTATATGGTTTTGGATTCTGATTGGCTGAGCCAATCGTTCGGAAAGGTTCGATCTGAGAAGTAGAAGTTGAGTGCATGAGAGAGCTGAGTGATTGTTCTCTGATTGGATTTCGGTGAGTGAGGAAGTCGACTCTCATTGGCTGCCCAAGGGATCTGAGAAAGTACTATGAGTAAGATAGGAGGGTCTGGTCTAGCAGTGTCTTCATTTTTATAGCTCTCGAGAATATACATAATGAATATACAGTAAAATAATGTAAAAAATAATATTCAAAATTGTAAACACACATATATATATACACTCAGAAACATTGAAAATAGCGACCCAAGAAGGAAGCAAAGTACAATCGCGAAACTTTGCAAATAAGTGCAGCGTAATGTGATATGCAAATGAACCAAGTTTTGTGTCAATACGCATGCTCATACACGCCGAGGTGGCGCTACAATCAGGAAGAGGGTGTTATATAAGCCAGCGCAAATTCGAAGATTCATAAACGTGACGATTACCCACCGATTGTAGGAAGACTTTGGTAAACGAAACATGCCAGGTAAACGTGTTAGAAGACATTTCTCACAGTTAAGCGAGTTTGAGAGAGGCCTGATCATAGAGATGAAAACTGCAGACTGGTCGACGTGCCCTGTAGCTGGCCAGGTGGATCGTTCGGAGTGTGCCGTTAGAAATTGTTGGAAGCAGTGGACACGAGAAGGTACCCACGCACAGAAAACTGGGTCTGGAGCGACCAAGAAGACCACGAGAAGAGAGGATCGTAGGAGCGTGCGGCAAGCACTTGTGGACCCCCAGTGACTCGTTCAACGATACGAGCAGACGTAGGCGTAGCAATTGTTCCACAAACAATTTCCAGACACCTTGCAGAAGCAAATCTTAAATCTAAGCGCTCTTTCCGTGCACTCCCTTTAACACCGGAACATCGGCAACTGCGTCTACAGTGGTGCCAAGCCAGATCAATGTGGAATGTCACAGATTGGCAAAAGGTTGTGTTAAGTGATGAATCCCGGTTTGTTTTGGGGACAGATGATAACTGTGTACGGGTGTGGAGGCGCCCTGGTGAGCGGTACAATTCCCCCACACTGTTCTACGTCACACTGCCCGCACAGCTGGTGTAATGGTCTGGGGGGTCATAGCCTATGATAGCCGGTCCACTTTAATTGTGATGCGTGGAACCTTAACGGGCCAACGTTACGTTGATGAAATTCTTCGACCCCATGTAGGACCTTTCCTAAATGGTCTCCCAGGGGCAATTTTCCAGCAAGATAATGCTCGTCCGCATACAGCAAGAGTTGCTGAAGACTTCCTACGTCATTTTCAGACTCTTCCATGGCCGGCCCGCTTCCCCGATTTGTCCCCTGTAGAGCACGTGTGGGATGAGCTAAAACGGCAGATGCCATCGTGTCACTCTGTACATGATTTAGAGTTGGCTGTTCAAGATTTGTGGGCCCATCTGCCTCATGACAACATAAGGTGTCTAATCAACTCAATGCCGGACCGTGTGGCGGCATGTATTGCAGCTGGAGGTGGTCCAACTCGGTATTGAAGTGGACCAGTATTTGTGTCGTTGCACACCCTGTATTCGCTTAATTTTCTTGTTTTTGAGATCAAGTGAATCTCTCATCTGTGTCATTATGTGTATTAAATTTATTATGTGTATTAAATTTATGTGCATTAAATTTATGTGTATTAAATTTATTATGTGTATTAAATTTATGTGTATTAAATTTATTATGTGTTTTAAATTTATTTTGTCATTATGCTTTCTTCTTGGGTCGCTATTTTCAATGTTCCTGAGTGTATATATACTATTTACTATTTCCTTATTACTTAAATCATTCAGCTACAAAAAAAGGAGAAATATAATTAATCTCAGTCTGTTTCACAATCCTGTTGTAAAAATATTTTTTTGTAGGAAATTATGCTTAATATACTAAGGAATGAAAAACAATAAATGGCTATTTGAATTTTTAGCATAGACTTAGTTAATTTATAACTTTAAAAAAATGAAAATCATATAGTATTTATACGTAATTATATAACATGGTTACAGAAATACATCATTCCAGTTGAGCAAATATAAATCATTGTCATGTATAAAATGTTACATCTAATTCAGAGATTCCTAAACTTTTTTGTCTCATAGACCCCTTGCCATGATTTTCTGTTTTGGGTACACCCCTGCTTACCTAATATCGAATTTTTGCAAATTTATGAAATTAAATGTCTTTTTGACAGCTGGTACTACAATTTACTTTAAAAGAATTAAATTTCTAACTGTAGTGAAGTATAACATTTAAAACTTAAGAAGCCTATGTTAATGAAATAAATTAATTTAATACATAGAACACACAACTGTTACATAAAATAACTGAACAACAAATAAATCCTTTTAATGAGATGGATGGATCAGAGGTGCTTCAATAACAAATTTTCAATATTGAATATCAATATAGTCAGGTTTAACCGTAAATCTCTTTTGTTAGTAAGTGTCCAATTCCCCCCGCCCCAACTCCTTTTTTTTTTTTTTTTTTTTTTTTTGAGATTGGAAAACTCACTGAAGCTCACGTTAACTAGGAAAAGTAATTTAAAACTTTCTCACGATATTCCATAATTCGCGACAAATAACAGGCATGTCTTTTTAAAGCCAAAATAGCTGACATCCGTTTCTAAACTTTATTTTAAGATCGTTAGGGCCTATTCTGACAGCTACTGTAGAATGACATTTTTTTTTCAGTGTGGCTGCATGAATTCTCATTGTCTACTGTGGTATTACAATAAAAAAAGCAATCTCAAACCTAGTTTCAAAATCTGAGTAAAGGATATTTTAATGTTGAACCTAGATTATAAAATGTCCTGACAGATTGTCTGTGACAAATTGAGAAAATTTGCGACCGTCCAATATTATATTTCCTTAATTTAACTCTTGAAAGAAATGCTGAAATTGTCCTTGTAGTAATAAAATTTTTATGTTGTCCCCTAGTAACTACAAATCACCCTCAGTAGATTTAATAAATAAATCAGTTAAATTGCTGAAATCTGGTTTCTACTCGATCAAATTTTTTTAAAAAGATTAAAGTTATGATCTTGTTTAATGAGAGCCACTATTATATAGAACCCCATCAGTGGCGCACACAAGGGGGGTCCTGGGGGTCCGGACCCCCCAAAGCCCTTGATTTTTTTCCCGATAGATTATAATTGTAAGTATATAGTAAGTAAAATTTAATTAATTACTTGTTATTAATGATTAATTTTATTAATTAATGCTAATTATTTATTCAAAAATTAGTTTTTTACTGTGTTTGGTTCCCGAAAATCGACAAAATCAAAAGGAGCATGATACAAGAATGGTGAACTTTCGACCCGGACCCCACCCCCCTTGAAAAATTCCTGTGTGTGCTACTGAACTCCATTTACGCCTCATGGACTCCCAAATTATTTTTTCGCTGGCTTAGGCTCCTTGTAGGTAATCATAGACCCCTGAGGGTCTATATAGACCACATTGGAAATCACTGATCTAATTTAACACGTAGCAATAACAAAACACAGAGAAAGAGCTTATTCATCAAGAATAAAATAATGTAATTAAGGAATAAAATCACCCCCCCCTCTCTCACCTTTGGCAATTATATAGTGAATGTATATATATATACAGTCGGACCTCTATTTAACGAAGTCGCTAAATCCCGAAAAAAGTTCGTTATATGGAAAATTCGTTACATAGAGGTTCATTTTTCAATATACTTTATAAACCACGTAAAGCAAGTTTTAAATTCATAAACACGATATATTTTTAAAGAACTAATTGTTTAAACCACCAAAAAAGTAAAGAAAGAAAAACTGCAAGGAAAAAAAGTAAAAGAAATGTCGAGGAATATTCTGTATTTTCAACATTAAGAAAATACTTTTACATTAAAATTAATGAATTTTAAGGACATTTTCTAATTTAAAGCATACAAGTAATTTTAAACATAATTATTTTATATCTAAAAATCCTAAACATACATTATCACATACGTTCTTAAATTTAATTATTCATAAAATCTGTTAATTTTGCTTCAGTTTTTTTTTTTTTTTTTTTTGGTTTGAAAAATGTTTTGTTTGACAATACGCCTCATTTCTCTGCAATGCACCAAAAATCTCTTCGGGCACATTTTTCTGTGTCTTTTCTTAAATTTTTCTAGCTTGAAGAACATTCTCTATTACGAAAGGTTCAGAGATAGGAACATTTTTTTCTCGCTGTATATGTATCCACTTCAAAACTGCCTCGTCGACATCTTCATATATATATATATAGACACATGTATTTAAACATCTTGAACAAGAATTCGATTAATCATAATTTTGTAACTTATCTCGATTTCTTATAACAATTGATAAGGTGTTTGGAGTAATACCAAATTTTGAAGCACAATCCCTTTTCTTGAAGCCTTTATCCACTTCTTGAAGAATAAA
This sequence comes from Trichonephila clavipes, assembly GCA_019973935.1. Taxonomy (NCBI): domain Eukaryota; kingdom Metazoa; phylum Arthropoda; class Arachnida; order Araneae; family Nephilidae; genus Trichonephila; species Trichonephila clavipes. The sequence continues at coordinate 713,331 of BMAU01000244.1, read as the reverse complement.
ATTTTTTCGTTTGATGCTCAAGAACTTACGTTGTGACATTTTCGAGCTTCAAGAAACGAATTTACCAGTACATCTGATCAACACTACAAATGAACGGTTACTAGTTCAAGGACACGGGGTCACGAGAAAACCTAATTAAGCGTGAAAGGGGATACAGAAGATGTTTCTAGTGAACTGGACATTGAGGTTTAAAGATTGCTCTTCTCGGAAACGCCCAGAATTCTATTGCTCTCGGCGAATTATTCATCTAATAAAATTAGTTCAAGATTTATGACCACTATGTAATGTGTTAAAAGAGAGAATAACTTGAAATGTCCAGAAATACTTTAAAAATAGGGAGAGAAAAATTTAATCGCTAGATCAAAAAGTTCGTTGCATGGAAAATGCACTTCGCTGAAATGTTCTTGGTTCCAGGAAAAAGTTCACTACATAGAAAAATTCACAATGTAGAGGTTCGTAATATGGAGGTTCGACTGTATATACGAGGGTTGGGGCAAAAGTCATGGCAACTATTTTTTTTTTCTTGAAGATACGAGTCCGGTTGGAAAATGTGGCATGTACAAACGAAAGGACAAGTTGTTAGCTACATGTATGGATAATGAATAGCACTGAAATATCGTAGCACACTAATTTATTACGGTAGTATACAGGGCAATATGGCATTCATGGTGAAAAAGAATGATAATACAGTACACATAAAGTTGACATGACAAACCTGGGCCTAAAAACCTTCAATGTAGTCCCCAGCTACTGTCACCACACACTGCCAACGATGTGGGAGGCGCTGAATACCATCAGCCTCAGCATTTGCCGCACCATGTGTGAATTGTCCCGATCGTTGCTCTTCACAGGCTGACACACGTCCTTGCTGAAACTTTCCTATCCACCGCGCTACTGTACGGTATGGTAGAGCATTATTCCCAAGGGCTTCCACTTATTCACTGTGACATTTCATCGCTTTTCTCTCGAACGGCTATTTTGATAAAAGCGCGCTGCTCAACACAGGTTACTTCCATCTCGAACAACACTCACCAACTGACTGATTTCACAGCCCTCGCTGAGCTACTACCAGCTATCATAGAGTTATATGTTGCTCTGCATACACACTATGCCTGCAGAGCTTCCACTTGACACATATACGTTTGTGATCCGTTCACATATCTACAAGGAAAAAAATAGTTGCCATATATATATATCGAACACCACAAAGACAATCAGATTCAATATCAATACTGAACTTAAATTTTTAATTTTTTCTTTTTTATAATTCTGTTCAGTTTCTTTCACTGAAAATAATTTTCTGTAATGGAAAGAAATGCAGTTTGTAAAGGATCTGAATTTTTGAATTATTAGAAAATGAAAATTTATGTGTCCCTATACTTTGCACATATCAAAGAATGCAGTCAACAGATGTTGTGAAGAGACTGGTTACTCAGCAAACATGAAAATGGCGAACTGCTACTCGCAGAAGCTACACCGAAAGATAAGAATTGGAGTGGGTCCATCAGAATATGTCATCAAGTGATAAAAGCTCTAGTGTGCTGCACAATTATGAAAAGAAATGGAATTTTGAAGATCGCGGTGAGGTCATAAACTTTTGGTTAGAAGCCGGGTAATCTAGAACATCAACTAGGCTATCGCTTAGGGTTACTCATGATTTAAGGGCTCCTCAATTTATCTTCAATATTTTCTTATATGCTTATGAGCTATAGATTAGATTATTTATCAAAATAATTTTTTTTTACATCAGGTATGAAATGAGCATTTATCTAAGGTTCTACCTATAGAATATTGTTCTCCAATACCACTTTACAGAAAAATATGCCATATCTATACCTAGTTATTTCTACTTAAGGTATGCGACTACGTTCGGAACCGTGGTTTTAAAAAATCGCATAAATCAGTGTTTCTCAAACTGTGGGGCGCAAGCATATCGGAAATAAAAGATTTTTTAAAAAAATTAATTTACTGGAATGAATAAAAACAAAATACTTTCAGACATAATAAAAAATGCGCTTTTACTCTGATATAATTTATATATTTCATCTGGAGAAATATCCTCATCAAAAATAAAAACTTCTTGAATACCTAATTAGCTATCTTTGATCCTATAACCAAATAAAAAAAACTTTTATTTGATTTGCTGTAATCCCATGATGAGAGATTTTTTTATTACGATTCTTTTTAAACCTAAAATACTACTCTTTCAGAGAAAAAACAAAACCCAGACCCAGATTCGAAAAATTTAGGAAGATAAAAAGTTCATCATTGTTATGAAATACTGTACATAAAGCTGTAGGCAGCAGAATATATTTGCTCAACATCTGTTTGACCTTCTAAGTTATTGGTACAGTTAGTTATGACTCCTCTCTTATGTGTTTATGTGTTTGTTTCTCATTTAGGGAAGCTGCAAATAATGCATTTCTGTGGGGGGGGAGCTCCATGTAAAAGCGTTTCATTTTTGGAAAACCACATACAGCACTTTGAAGGATTACTTGGCCAAGATTTATGTTTATGAATACTCTCAAACATATACAGCATAATGAAAAATGTTATACATAATTTTTTAGCAGTAACATCCATATTATATATTGAACACACTTTTAACCTGGAAGTGGTCACGCGGGGCACACAGATCATGAAATCGTTAATTCAGGCAAAACTGTTTATTTGTTACAAAAGAAAAATTGAAAAGTTCTTGAAAGTAGGTAAGTATACTTTCTTTTAATTAAGTTATTCACTGTAATCACGATTTGTATCGTGTACAATAAAAAAAAGGTTTGGGGTGACTCAATCACCCCGCAAGACTATTAACGTTAGTATCGAGTGCGTGCCTGCTTCCGGGATAAAACATTTTGAAGTTTTCTCGCTTTAAATATTAAAAAGTAACACAATTATTCTTTTCATCGGAATTTTATATTATATTTTTCATTATTTAATATTAATTCTAAATGCTCATTCTGTGAGGCTTAAAATTACAATCCGCTTAAAACTGATTATAATAAGAGCATTCATTTTAAAATATCATTTTACATTTTCGTAAACATTGTCGCGCATTTGGGTTTACTCTCCTGACAATTCAGCTATTATATCAAGAATGTTTTAGTTTTTTTTTTAAATGGGCTCGTGCGAAGAGTGGGTACTTCAGACTTTAATGTATCAGTGCTGCACAAGGTATTTTTTATAACTAATTTATTAATACTAAATTAAGAGCAAGTTTAATAAGTATTAGCGACATCCATGGCTTGTCTTGCAGAGGAAAGTTTTCCAAAGGAAGGTTTACGATTAGAAATTGACACTCCGAGTACTTTTTTTATATTTGGTTGAGATCTATATTTTGTCTTCAAAGCAGCCACCGCATTTTGCAATTGTTCCAATTTAAAAATTCAAGAAAGAAAAATAAAATACACTCTGTCGCAACAAAAATATATGCACCCAGAAGAAATCAAGCTACAATCACGAAACTCGGCAAGAATGTAGTCTGGTAAGAGATATGCAAATGATTAAAATTTCGAAGCCAATGAGACAAGGCTAAGTGTGCTATGCGCATATTAGTTGCGCAACTGGGAGAGTTTAAAAGCATGAGTACGAGCGCCGTACAGCTATCCAAACGAATCTGATGACTTTGATAGACGATATTGAGACTTAGGATGCCTCTAAGACGTAACCGGCGGCAGTACGAGCAGCTGACGGACTTTGATAGGGGCCGTATAATAGGCCTCAGAGAAGCAGGTTGGTCGAATAGACGTATCGGCCGCCACCTCGGTCGGAGCGATATGGTAGTTGCTCGGTGTTGGCAACAGTGGATCACAGAAGGTAGAGTGTACCGTCGCGGAGGGTCAGGACGTCCCAGGAACACAAATGATCGCGAGGATCGTGCAATCAGAAGAGTGGCCACTTCGGCACCAACAACGTCGCTAGCATCGATTCAACGCCACTTACCTCCTTCCAGACATCCAGTGCCATCAAGAGAAACCATAAGGAGACGACTGACCGAAGTTGGCTTGAGGAGCCGACGTCCGCTAAGACGCTTACCACTGACCCCACATCATAGGCAGTGCCGACTGGATTTTTGCCGACCTCGGGCAACTTGGAGTGTGACAGACTGGAGACGTGTCATCTTCAGTGATGAATCCCGATTCAGTCTCAGTGATGATGACCACCGCACACGTGTCTGGAGGCGCACCGGCCAGCGGTCCGATCCGGCATTTATTGTCGAGCGGCATACAGCAATTTCACAAGGTGTGACAGTGTGGGGAGCAATTTCTTGGGACACACGATCATCTTTAGTGGTCCTTCAAGGCACTTTGACAGCTCGCAGATACGTGGACGATATTTTAACGCCGATTGTGCTACCCATGCTATCAAGTCGCCCAGGTGCCATTTATCAACAGGATAATGCTCGTCCACATACTGAGCGACTCTCCCAACAATGTCTTCAAGGATATGACGTCCTACCATGGCCTGCCAGGTCACCAGATCTTTCGCCAATAGAGCATGTCTGGACGCGCTGGGAAGGCAACTGCAGCCGTCCCGAGATACAGGAGAATTAACTGCGCAGATGCAAAGACTATGGCAGGATCTTCCACAGGGGGTCATAAGTGATCTAATTGAATCGATGCCACGCCGAATTTCGGCTTGTATAGCTGCCAGAGGTGGCTTTACTACTTACTGATTTTTAACCTTTTGCAAGCTGTAACCGCTTAATTAAATGATATTTTGATCTGAATTTTTAATCATTTGTTTATTTTCATATACACTACATGCATACCAAATTTCGTGAATGTAGCTCAATTTCTTCTGGGTGCATATATTTTTTTGCGCCAGAGTGTATATATTACTTAAAAGTAACATATATAAAATTCAATATACTTATCTTATTAATTTATACGGTTTATAATTAAGATTATATTGTAGCTTTAGCGTCAAAAAGTGCATTATTATTGCATTCAATACATTATTATTGTATAAGGGAGGGGGGCGATAAAAATTATCACATTGAAAAGTGGGTCACCAGTATTGAAAGTTTGAGAAGCACTGGCATAAATGGATAATTTTCATGATATTTAGTGTCACTTAGATTAGAAAACATGTATAAAATTGTTTTAAGGACATTTTGACAAAAAAAAAGTTATTTAAATACAATACTTTGGCAAAAAATTAACTTAGAATAACCTTTTTTCAAAATGTTCTCCTTTTATAAAAAATGCTTCTCAAATAATTGTATTTTGCTTAGATATAAAATAAAGACTTCTTCAGAGAATCTGAACTAGGATTTTTGAAAAATTCACATTATTTTCAGAGTTACCACCAATTGAAATAATTATCGGCGTTTTTTTTTTTTCTTAAAATTTATCCCCTCTGTTGTCGTAAAATGTATGGATAAACCCTCTTGTAAGTTATATATTTCAAAAATTCTAGTTGAACCTCTGTAGAGAGGTCTGAGCAAAATATTATTATAAAAGAAGCATTTTTCACAAAAGGAGAATATTTTGAAAATGGGTCATTCTATGTTCATTTTTTGCCAAAATATTGTACTTAAATAATTTTTTTATCGTAATAATACTCTTAAAACAATTTTATATACATTTTCTAATCTAAGTGACACTAAATATCATAAATATTATCCATTTATACGCTTTTGCAAAATCATGGTTACGAACGTAGTCGGACACCTTAATGTGTGTCTCAGTTTCAAAATTTAAATAGAACTGCGAGATTTTAGAACGTACACTTGAAACTTTAGAATACATCTTTGGTTGACTGACTTGCTTCAATATATCCAACGGCAAGTCAGAGGTCACTTCAAGCAATTCGTTCGCGTTTAGTTATAAAAACAAGAATATCAATACAAATAATCCGAAGAAACTTATAAGCATTTTATATCAACATTTAAATACATCTCTTGTCAAACCCTTCAGATTTTTTAACGATTACCTAATTCGCAAATATCCATATAGTACAGTGGCGCACACAAGGGGGGTCCTGGGGGTCCGCCCCAAAGCCCTTGATTGTTTTCCGATTGATTATAATTCTAAGTATATAGTACGTAAAATTTAATTAAGTATTTGTTATTAATGATTAATTTTATTAATTAATGCTAGTTATTTATTCAATAATTAGTTTTTTTTTTTTTTTTTTTTGTGTTTTGTTCCCGAAAACCGACAAAATCAAAAGGAGCATGATACAAGAATGGTGAACTTTCGACCTCGGACCCCCCTTGAAAAATTCCTGTGTGCGCCACTGATATAGTTAATCATGATTGGTTGCGACACACACATAAGGTATTCGAATACAATCATCTAAATTTCCAGTGAATTTGAATTACTCTAATTTAAATACGACTTCTTCAGTTAAAAATTAACTTTGTGGGCTTAAACCAGTATATATTATCCTTTATAATAGTGAATATGCGATAGATTTCAATTAGGCTGAAATTTATGCAAATGAATGGCAATTATCAATAAGTTATAAAAGAACAACATTACGTAACATTATGTGTGTGTGATACATATATATATATATATGTGTGTGTGTGTAATTTATATTAATACATATATCCAAACCCAAATCCTTATTTCACCTACTCTATAATTCTGTCTTTCAGTAATGTTAGACTAATAGTATCTGGTGCCTTCTCTCCAGATTAGCACACGAGAGATCTAATTCAATCTCCTAAGTAAACCTCATTTTATTTAGGAGATTGATACAGATTGTATGTTGTGAAAAGTACACGATGCATCAGTGAAGAGCACAGAAGCTTATAGGTGCTTAATCTCGTTAATGAGCTCACTTTCCTAACACAAAAGTATGTGTCGTTAATTAACCCTTTTACATATAAAAATAAACGTACTATTACTATTAATACTTTTTAATTTGGTTCAATAGTTATGTGTCAACTTATAAACATAAAATTTTATTTTAAATTTGCTTTCCCATTCACCATTCACCATTGAGAATGGGGGCTCGTTAGAAATAAAACAGAACCAATGCACGATTCTCGGCGTCCATCGAAACTGTTCTTAATGTCTCTGAGACGTCAAAGTCTACTGTGACCCATGAAATGAATAGTTTCTCCAAGATATCATTATACGTCAAGGGATTTAAAAAGAAAACACAGCACAAAAAAGGGAAGTCATATATTGTATAGAGTCGTTTATTGTGAAGACATCATCGTACTGTAGCAGCAAATATTTTTTCCCTTTTGCCGCACAGTGATCTGAAATAGATTGAGATATTCCTGCTTCAGGCCGAAAAAAACCAGAAAAAAAAACTTTGCACAAGAATTCTCCTCTGTTTGTGGCATGGAACAAGTCTTCTTGATACATAATTTTAATATGAAATTGATCCTACAGTCTTTAAACCGGATTTCGAGACACTACATGAAATCTAACAGCATGAGCTAATAATAATCTCATTTTCAGTCATTCGATTGCCTTCATCTTAACGAATCGGATAAACGAAATTTATCTAAAAATGACCAATCTTAGTACCAACAATTGAAGATCAATAAGCATAAAATATTTCCACGCAAATTACAAATAGGAGATATTCACAGTTTCCTCCAATTCTTAAAAAAGTAATGTGGGTATAATTACCTCATAAAGTTTTATTGTGGTTATTTATGATCGCTCGTATATAAACCATATTTTTTATAGTTATTTTCTTTCTTTTAATGGAGTAGACACGATAGCCTAGGAGTCAGGGTTCCGAACTCGGGACTGGCGCTGCCATGTCGTGGGTTTGAGTCTTAATGCCACTGAAGATCCACCGTGAGAAGGGCTGATGCACGTTAACCCCTTGACTGGTTTGTCCGTACACCGGACGGGCTACCGAAAGCTGGCCATTACCGGTTTGGCTGTATGTGGGCACTGATATTTTTTTCTTTCTATCTTTGATTTGAACATATTTTTAATTCTTATAGTGAGATTATTAGTGCTACTGCTTTTAAGAGATGCAGTTTGTCCATGGTACTGAAATACTTCTCGTCGAGATTTTCTTTGTGATAAAAGCGGAAAATTTTAATTCAAGGCAAGAATTTAGATTCTTGAAAATATTCGATAAAATACAGGAATTGGCAAGGCAATGTGTTATTTGTTGCTTAAGAAGAAATAAAAATGGAAAGGTTATCCAAAAAAGTCGATATTATTTATGTCCCATTGCAATGTAGGACACAGTATTACACCGCACTTCACAATTGTGTGTGCATATATATATATATAACTATATATATGCACATACACCCCAAAACCTCAACCGTTTGAAAAAGAGGTACGAACAGGAAAATGTTTTTGTATATATATATAAATATGAGAAAAATTCTTTTTTAAGATATATGAAACACATTCCTCATAGGATGAAGAGTGGACTTAAAAAGCAAACATTTGGAGGAGTTTGTGTTCCACAATCATAAAATAAAAAATAGTGTGAAAACTTATAAATTGAAAATTAAAATAAAATTCTTCCATTTTCGCATTCTATTAAGTATTATGCTCAGTTAAACACAACAAAAAAAATGTGCCTTTTTTTTGGTGGGGTGGGGCAAAAAAATTGACCGCTTAAGGGGTTAAATCTGTCGTGATGTCGTCTTTGTCACTGAACCATGCCTCAAAATTACGAGATCCGTCACCAATAGCCCTCGAGTTGTTTGACTTTCTAAGAACCTTGGATCTGCAATAGTTATTCAAAATAAAATCGGACTACGTAAGAGAAAATCATGAACTCTTCTATTTTCATTGTATTTTTAATAAAAAGATAGCTCATATTCATTAAAAAGATAGATCATATTTAATTAACTCAAAAATAGATATTTTCATTGCTGCAACATTACCCATAGGCTCGACTCATCAAGAAAGTTGTTTGTGTAAATCTCCAATTGCTTCTTTTTTTTAGAACCAATTTCCCCGTATTTTGCTGTAACCGAATAGTCACTTTATACCTAATTATCTAGCCACAGTTGGATCTCTGATCTCGCTTCATTTATCCATGGGGAATCTTCTTGCAATTGCTTTCCTTAGTCTTAGGCAATACGTTTTATTTTTAAGTCTTATCAGCTTCCGCCGGTCATGTGATAAACATGCTACTACCGACCTGTATTTAGCAATTAGATGTGCATAAGTAATTTGTTTTCCGAGAAAATGAAACGTTAAAAAATAGCTTTCCATTTTTAAAGAAGCCTTCCACCAGAATCTTCTTTGCTTAAATTAGTCAAAGAGAATAAAATATCGAATTTACATAAAAGAAACAACACATTGTTAGTATATTTACACAAGTATTTTTAGTCCACTCACATAAGAACTCAATTGATAAAAAAAGGGCAGGGGGATAATTTCTATTGAGCTCGTGTTTCTAACACCTTAAAAAAGTACCCTGCCAAAGACAGGGCTGAGATAATCTAATGATTTAGGACAGGGGTGACCAACACGCGGCCCACCGACCCTTTTTAAAAAAATTTTGAATATCAGATTTTTAAAGTTTTTTCATTTTGAAATTTGTTTGATGGGAAATTTATACACACACACACACACACACACATATATATATATATATGTGGGAGACAACAAGGGGTCCAAGACGTTGGTCTACTTCTATTTTATTTTAACATTAAACAAAAATTAATTAAAAAGGTAGAAAAGTTTTTACAGATGCTATGCAGAAGGTAACGCCTGCTCGCGCACCTCTCGCGTTCTTTTTCCGTTCTACCTCGCTGCTTCTCTCTAATTCTCTGCTCTAATGTCCAAAAGTTTTTGTTACAGTTTCGATTCAATGCGCCTGCGCGCGAAGACTGCGTTGCTTTTGGCTGCATGTCACAACGGCCATTCTGACCGTACGCTGTCCGCAGCGGTATTTCCATGGAGACCAGAGGAGAATCTGAAACATACAAAAAAAAAAACGGAACAGACAAGGACTATACGACAATTATATAGAGATTAAACATATCAATTTTTCTGAACTAGACAGTTTCTCCATCATGTGAAGGCACCTCTTCGACATCCGGAAGGTTCCACAGGAAAACATTGTGTTTCACCGGCATAAGAACATCTTTTTCAACAAGTTGATCTTTGGTTGAACGCATCGATATTTTCCTCTGTAGAGTTCTGGACGTCTGTTCAAAACGATTTCTCTTTTTCCTTCGTTTCCACTGCCAGGGCTGGAAGATTTTCCGGAGCAACACAAACCGTCTATATTTACGTTCCATAGGTGAAGGGGTAGGTGAGCGGGAGATGAATTCCACGGAACTCGTTTTCATGGTACCATTGGCTTTCTTACACAATACTATATCAGAACAATAATCAAAAACACTCTCTTTTATAATACCTTGTCGTAACCAATCATCAATTTGATTGTTTACCTGTAATTTCTCAGAACAAGATAAACGTCTGGCTCTCTGACACACAGGAATATCATTTTTCAATTTAATATTCATTTTTAACTTAGTACTCTTAATTTTATTACATTTATAATCCTTAATTAGAGAACTCAAATCATTCCTAGTATTAAAGTTCTTAACATATGGCAAATCATAACTACAGTTTTTTATCACATTTGAAACAGAAACATTTGGAAAAGAAACACAAGCATGAGCACCTAAAGAGGACATCGCTCTTTGAGGTCCTCTAAAGAGGACATCGCTAAAGCAACATCGCTCTTTGCGTGGCCTAGTTTCTCTATTTCAGAATATACACTGGGATGTATAATAAATTCTTCGGTCAAGGTCGGTGATATCGCCGTTCTCACACTTAAGCTAGTAGAGTGTTGATTAAGAGAAATATTTATGGGTTTAACTTCTACCATACGCTGTTCGCCAAAACATGAACTTAATGTTATGATCTTTTCGGAAGGTGTTTGCACTCTAATTAGTGAGGAATTTAAAACTGGGATCTGGCAACCTGAATCAATCAATGCTGTTACGGGCTGATTTTCCACAAAAATGTTTACGTATTTAAGATTTGAGCATTCATCGCTATTTTGTTTTTCGCTCTCGATTTTCAAAGTATTCACGTTTGTTTTATTATGGATGTGATCATTAGATTCTTTAGGTTTAAAACGCTTCTCACAGTCTCTTGCGCAATGAGATGAATCACCGCATATAAAGCAATTTTTATTTTCTCTTTCATGATATTGGGGATAGTTCTCTTTAATCTTTTTTTTTTTTTTTTTAAGTTTTGTGATTTATTTTTAAAGGGGTCTTGGGTATATCCATAAGTAATAGGAATTTCTTTATGTGATCCGCTTCTAGATGAAATATAAATATCACACTCTTTAGCTAAATCAATAGGCCTGAACCAATCTTCTGCTTCTCGAATGCCAATATGAGTTGCAGTTTCCTTATTTAAAGTTTCAAATAATTTATCAGAAATTATAAGATCACATAGAGATTCAAAGGAATTAACTTTTCTTAACGAACAATAATATTGGAAGTTTGCCGTCAATCTTGCAGCAAATTGGATGTATGTCTCGCCTGATGATTTTACAGCATTTTTAAATGAGTTTAAACACTCGCGAGGGTTAATTGGAATTCTCTGAGTACTAAAGATTTTAGTTTTTCATAGTCATTTAATTCCTCTTCTTTAATATACAGTAAGACGTTATGAGCTCTTTCGCCCAGAAGATTTATTAAAATTTCAGATTTATATTCGTCATTTATTTTCTTGGTTAAAAATGCGCGTTCTAATGATTGGAAGAACAGATTAAAGTTTTCAGATCTGGTGGGAACAGGAAGAGATAAAGTTTTTATACTTTTTATCATATTTTCTATGTTAGTTTCGAACTGTTTTTCTTCGACTTTAGCTGCAGGATTTAAACTTAATGCTTTATTTTTAGCCAATTGTAGTTCGATTTCTTTTTCTAATTTTGCTAACTGAAGTTTCGCGAGCTCAATTTTTTTGTTCTGAAGTTACCTCTCTTTCATTTTGCGATACTCTCTCATCTATACAGTTTTGAATTAAAGTTTTAACGAAATCTGGATCACTTTCAAATGTACTACTGTTCTCAATTTTAGTCTTTAGTTTAACTATAGTGTCAGTACTTTCGACAATATCGTCTAGCTCCTGAACAACTCTTATGAGATCCTCTTTAAGAGCGTTTTTATACATTTTAGAAATGGAAAGATCCTACCTTTTTTTTTTTTTCTGGCTCCCTTGTTGCTCGCACGTACGATGTATCAATGAAGAAAAATTTCGATTCCACTGATTTCACCTCTTCGCAGGTAATATAGTTGAAATTGTAGTTCCGGCCTCTACACAGGCGGATTTTCGACGATGGGTTCCAACCTCTACACAGGCGGAATTTTCATGCTGAGTTCAAACCTCTACACAGGTTGAACGAAGTTTCCGAAAAAATGGCGGCGCGTCTCCTCCACGGACGGCTTTTTTTTTTTTTCACGTTCCAAATTTTGATCAAAATCGAAATTTTTTTTTTCAATCGCCTCTACACAGGCGGAATTTTCATGCTGAGTTCAAACCTCTACACAGGTTGAACGAAGTTTCAAATGGCGGAGCGTCTCCTTCACGGACGCTGTTGTTCATTGTCCAGACTTTGGTTCAAAATCGAAAGTTTATCGATCCCTTGATCGCGGCCGAGCCCCATAATTTGTGGGAGACAACAAGGGGGTCCAAGACGTTGGTCTACTTCTACTTTATTTTAACATTAAACAAAAATTAATTAAAAAGGTAGAAAAGTTTTTACAGATGTTATGCAGAAGGTAACGCCTGCTCGCGCACCTCTCGCGTTCTTTTTCCGTTCTACCTCGCTGCTTCTCTCTAATTCTCTGCTCTAATGTCCAAAAGTTTTTGTTACAGTTTCGATTCAATGCGCCTGCGCGCGAAGACTGCGTTGCTTTTGGCTGCATGTCATATATATATATATATATATATATATATATATATATATATATATATATATATATATATATATATATTATATCTACAATGTATTTGCCTGTTACCTGTTCTTATTTTAAAATAAATCCTTTTTGAAAGTAGAAATGTCCTTTAGATTAAAATAAATTTATATTTTATCAAACAGTTACATTTGATTTTACTATAGTAAATTACTTTTTTAATAAATTTCGAATTGCATTATGCATATCCTTTACTATGAATGGTTCTCTGTGTGTTGTCATTTCTCCTCCTCCTCCTTTTCTGTTTGGAGTGCCCAAAAAGCAAGAGGGTCAGAGATGTTTTTTTTTAAAGTTTAAAAAATAATATTCACACACACACAGGACTGTAAATATAAAGGACAATGTATACTTAATCGTTTGCGAATGACAGCACTAACAAATTTCAACAATGAGTAACGAAAGATCAATTCAATAGGAACACCGTAATTTTCAAGAAAATTGCAACACACACACTGTAATATTTTAAACATTATTTAATCATTGCATTATTATATTATATAAACATTATTATATTATATATGTCTGTATGCATGAAAAATAATGAAAACAATAATAATAATTCATTCTGTTTTAAATTTTCACTCCAATAAATGTTTTTTTGTTTCCAAATCTGATATAAAGGTACATATTTTTATGCGCGGCCCGCGAGATTATGTTTTCCGAAGTGGCCCGCAAGGTCATTTGGGTTGGACAAAATTAAAACGAGATTAAAATGTGTAATGGTAAAAAGTGGGACTGTTTCAAAAATAATAAGCAATCCAATCCTTGATCCAATAAATAATGAAAAGTAAAACAAAGGTATCTCATAAAATTTATAAATTAATATTCTCTTACATTTTTGTTTTAAAAAGTTTACACAATGTTTTTTCATGAAGTAACGGTTTTTCTTCACAGCATGTATTTTTGTTGATAATATTTAAATATAATCTTATTTTCGCAAGTCACACACACATATTTTTTCCCCTTTCTGTTTAACTAATGTTAGCAATATGAGCTATAATAAAGTATATCATCTGCTTTCCCTTATAATTTATCAATTATTGATCGGCAAAAGAGATAAAACGTATTGATCGAGAGATTTTAGCTATTTAGGATCAATTAATTTATAAAATATCCTTGAAATCATTTATTTTTCGCTTTAACAGTCTATCGTTAATTATTAGCGAAATTTTTCATCTATTATATACTTTAACTGACATGTCTAGTTATTTCATGAAATACTTAGTTATTCTATGAAATAACTGAATTATACAATTTAACGGTAACATATCTATAGAGCATGTTCTCAAGCATGTACAGTGGTGCACACAGGAATTTTTCAAGGGGGTGTCCAGAGTCGAAAGTCCACCATTCACGTATCATGCTCCAATACGCCACCCAACAAATTCTTTTGATTTTGCCGATTTGGGGGAACAAAAAACAGTAAAAAATCAATTATTGTATGTAATAAGCATTAATTAATAAAATTAATTATCAGCAACAAATAATTAAATTTTACGTACTATAAACATAGGGTTATAATCAATCGAAATAAAAATCAAGGGCTATGGGAGGGGTCCGGACCCGGGGACTGCCCCCTTTGTATGCCCCACTGAGCATATATATGAATAAAAATTGAAGAGTCATTAAAATCAAAACCTGCCAGACTGTTCGCAGCTATTTCGAACAAACAACTAAAAGAATTTTTGCGCATGGGAAATCTGTCTCATTCATGTACGGAAATATTTCAAATTACAAACAAATCAAGAAAACTTCTCACTAGACGAGTTTTGAAAAAAGCGAAAAAGGAAATATATAAATGCATTAAAAATTTTCGTTTTCTTAATGTATTTTGTAAAATTCTTCAATTTCAAGAACTTTTAAGACATTTGAGGGGGGAAATGACTGTGTGTGGTGTGCTCCTCTCCTACATTTATAAGAAAGACGTCTGGATTCGCATTAATGGTCTTGATGTTAAAAGTCACCACCAGAAGAAAAAACATGAATTTTTCCTTTTTAATACTTCTAAGATAGGTTGAGTAATTGCTTATTAAAGGTGCTCTTCAAAGAAATACGAAGGATTTTGGCTACGAAACTCATAATTTTGACAAAAAAAAATTTTTTAAATCGAAGAGTAATCGTCATAAACGAAGAATATGAAATGCAACTTTTAATTTGTCAATCGTTCCATATTTTCCAGTAATATACCTCAATGATATTTTAATGAGTGTAAAAATGTAAAACTTTGGTTTTTATTTTTGAACTTAAAAAAAAATTGGTTCTCTTCGCTTAAATATTTATTATGTCTTAAAAAAGGCATTAAAATGAAATTTTAATGTGTAAGATCCCAATTTTCGTGAAAAATACATTCATTTACAATGAAAATCAAATCACAAACATTTTATTTCTCTATTCACTTGTAATCATTATCTTTTTAAAGTGGGAAGAACTCTGTCCAACAAATTGATTGCTATAAGGTAAGTACCTGCCGTTAAATTTTAATTTTTAAATAAAAAAATTAACTCCGAGAGCGTAATTAATTTTTTGCATAGCTGTTTAAAAATGCATATTTCAAGAAATAATTTGAAAAGAAACTTATGTATGTATATAAATTCTCTCAGTGTTATTCAAAAACCCTCAAAAATCTTTCATTTCTAAATTTCTGAACTCTAGTAACAAACCCTGGTGGTATTTAAAATGTTCTTTTTTTTTTGTACCAATAACGATTCTCCAGGTGCATCTCGACATTTAATAAATATTATTTTTACATGCCAATGACTCAAAAACTTATTTGAATCATTTTTCTAAATTATTCAATCAGAGTTTTTAAAATTGTTCGAGTTAATTACCGTTATGTTTTCGCATTTATGTATTTTTAAAGAGGAAAACCAAATCTTTTTTTTTTTAATTTATCCGTAAGAAGGCATTATACATACATATATATATATATATATATATATATATATATATATATATATATATATATATATATATATTATTAATTTAATCAATAGATTCTATAAATTTTTAAATTTAAAATCGATTAATCTTCAAATAAATAGTTATTTTTTTTATTTAACTAAATGTTTTCCTTAAATAAAATAGCATGTCAATAGATATTTCGAACAAAGTGCAAAATTTTATCTAAATTAATCAAATGATAAAAAGATGTGACCCCTTTTCTCTGTAGAGTATGTTCATGTGCTAATGATTAAGACCAGGATATAAGTATAAACAACTTAAATAACACTGAAAAGCAGAGCTAAGGACTGCTTATTTAGATAGATAATTTCATCATTTTTTTCCCTCGTATAAATTGCTCTTAGATTTAAAAGTTCCTCCAGATTACTGTGCCACGAAGTCTGACTTGAATCATATAGTAAGGTATCATCTCTCAGCGTTTTTTTTTTAATATCTGGTAAAAGAGATGTATAGTTTATATTTCGTCCGTAAATCTATTCTGAACATCCTCACAACCTCGAACCTAATAGCAAGAATAGTTCACTGTTAAAGGTATAATTTTGGCATACATATTTATTCAATGTGATATATTCATCCGTAAGTTTTTTCTCTCAACCCTCAAAAGTAATTATCTTTTTCATTAAATGTAAACAAAGGATTTAAGTTTATAAGAAACAAAGCATTTGTGATAACTTAAAAATTTAAAATTTATTTTCAATAGATTACGAAAATCTAAATGTATATACTATGGAATGACTTAAAATGAAATCAGTAAATAAATATTTACTTGTCTATCTTTTTTTTTTATAATAATCGAAATTTTAAGCCCGTTTAGTGAAGAACGCTAATTTTATATCTTCAAGAATTATTTCTTATTTGTTTTCAAAATTTTTCATAATTTTTGAGTTTTATTTTTTACATTATATACATACATTTTGTATAAATCTACAGCATATATATATATATATATATATATATATATATATATATATATAAAGCATTTCTAATATTTTATTTCTCATTTCCTATAAACTTTTGTGCACTGAAGCTGTATCACCTTTGAAGCTGTATATATTTTTCTATAAATATTTAGGTACCTGGTTCACATTGATACCAATTCCAGTAAACTTAGTGTATTGAAGAATATACTCCTCTATCTCTCTACTCTGAATTTTACGAAATAAGTGAATTATTCTTTGAATTATCAATCAAAAGCGGAATGCCTGAAGCTCCTTCATTATAACCGCTGAATCATCACAATTGCTTTGTTAAATCCAGCGGCGTATTTCATTGATCTTGAATTACTTTTGAACCTCCTCTGCATAATTTTAAGTCTATGTTAATTATAGAATGGATTTTACTTCAGGGATTTCAAATTGATTCTTTAATTCTTACCTCACAAAGGAAAAGTTAAGGAGTACACTTACATCATATTTCCAAATATCCGTATTATCTCTATAATTCCTTTCCGAGGTAGGTGGGTACCTGCCTCGGTAAGGAATTTCCAACCAAGATACACTGCTCTGTGAATATTGCAACGCTATGAAGACTTATCAGAAATAAACGAAATTTATTGCGAAATGAGTTACTTACAGTGGTTTAGATAAATGATCAAATTTACAGAGCAATAAAACAAAGATGCTGAAATCAATGTCTTGCAAATAATGCTACTGTACAACCACGACGTGAAGCTATGAGATTCTGTATACGTTATGGTTTTGAATTATACAGAATTTGAACATCGTGGTGAAGAAAGATATTCCAGTTGGCCTCCCCATTTGATGTCGAAGTTCAACCGTACTATCTGTCCGATGAGCGGTATAAGCGAGTTGTCGACCGATATAATCCCAGACATGCTTAATAGGTGACATATCTAAGGAACGTACAGGCCGTGAAAGAAATAGAGCTCGTAATGTGAAGAAGATTTGTACAGTCTCAGCAACATTTAGGTGGGAATTATCTTGCTGAAATACAGTTCCGGTAATGCATTGCAAGGACCTCGAGCTCTACAACCTCCCTGTTGTAGCGTCCGCTGTTCAAGTTCTCCGAATGTCTGAGTAGACGGGGCTTAAGATATCTTATATTGCCTCAGACCATAATGCTAGATATTCATCCAGTTGAAACCGAATTAGGAACTCTAAGTGAAGACATTGGCTTCTGTAATGTCTAACAAATACTCATCCACTGTTGCCCAGATTATAGTAGCCCTCATGTGAGAAGAGTTGTTGCAATCGGCATGTCATTGGTTGTGCAAGGGAACACTGGCGTAGCTAGCTCTGAGGGGCCCTGTATCAAAATTCCTTCGGGACACTTTTTTAGATATATAGACACTTTTTATGCCCTGTTAGTGGGACTATAGTTACACATGTTGGGACCCCTGTAGCTTGGAGGCCCTATATCATTTATATGGTGGTAGCTACGCCCCTGCTGGTGAACCAAGTGAAGCAGGAGACACTGGTGATTCAGTATCCACAGAATCCTTGCGCGTAGCCCATAGTGTGTCCGGACTCGATGAACCATTGTTCCAGCATAAGAGAAGATTAGAGCACTTTATAGGTGTGTCATTATCTGTTTTTCCGGTTCGCCGATTCTGTTGCATCATGGGCTATGTTCAAAGTTCTACCGGAATATCGACTTGTCTGGTTCTCCATGGTTCACTTCTTCCATGTAGCATCACTGTTGTGGTGGCATTACGCCATGTGTGATTTCACAAAACATAACTTCACCCCCTCCCCTCGAGGTCGATCATGCGGATCCGTTCAAACTCCATTAGTTACTCGTATGACAGTCCGCGTTTTTACCTGGGCACACGCATTGACTTCTAATCAATTACTTACAGCAGTCAAACAACGATACTCCCATTTCAACAGATCTTTACAGTACTTTTTATTCACGTGTCTCTAGGAAGTGTAGGTGTTTCTTGGCCACACATGCGTGATCGCTTTGTAATTTTAATAATTTGCATTTCCCGAAAATTTTCTTTAATTTGAAGGATTCCTTCATGATGTTGCAATTTTCGCAAATTTAGAGTAAATTCAACGTTTCAAGTTATTACATTTGACTGAATTTGAAGATGTTCTGAATTTAGATCAAATTCCTTAGCAATATATACGAATGAGTTAACAGCTTTAAGCATACTTGTAAAATTCCGTTTAAATGAAATCGTGCACAACAGTTAAATGAATAGATTAGCTAATCGGATGTTTTAATTGATACTATAAATTCAAATTTTAAAGGTAAAAAAAATAATAAATAGAGCATACTTTCGCTATATTTTTAACTTACTAAATATTTTCACCGAGTTTGATACGTGTGATTGAAAAAAAAAAGATACAGTTTTGTGCAAATATATAGATGCCTCGAATTCTTGGAAAAGAATTCTGATGAAAAGACACAATAAATTTTAGCTAACAAACCTTTAGAATCATAGGAATTCATTCATACTTTTTTAAAAAATGCAAGGGCTTTCAGATATTTGGAGCCATTTCCAAACGCGCACACACATTGTGCTCATGTCATATGAGATATTCAACAAAGTTATGCTTCCTTAACATATGCTGTGTTCTACACCTCAATATGTCTTTTGGATAATACGTCTGCTATAAACATAAAAATGGTTTTGCAAACATTAAATAAGAGCATTTGTGTACTTGGTGGGGATCCTAATCCTCTATTTTTCATTTTAATCCTACAAAAATATGATGTAAACGTGAACATCTATAACAAAATTGATGATAAAAGTATTTTTGATAAAAAGGAAAAACATGAACGAAATGTTAGTGAAAAGGTTTTTTAATGGAAATATGAAAGGTTTTTATAACTTATTTACGAGTCGATGACGAAATTCTGTTATCATTTCTGAGCTATATTTAAAACGTAATGTTGAGAGAAATTCAAAGGAAAATATTTGTAATTTGAAATAACTTCATATATTTTACGTTAAAGATATTAGGTTTGTAATATCTTTATGAGGAAAATTTTAAATAATATAAAAATCAGTATTTTAGCTTTATAGAACACTATATACTAAACAAATAGAATGTCACAGTTAATTTATAATTTTTTTATTACACAAAAATGTTAAACTTTTTATAGTTTCAATGTTAGTTTAGCAAGTATATCTAGACATAAAAAGACAAAAAAAAAACCAAGTTTATATTCTTGAATCTCAAAACTATATGGACTGAGAGAAAAATAAGGAGTAAATCAAAAATAATTAAGAAAAAACTAGGAGAGAGTACATAAAATGATAAAAAAAAATTTACTTTACAATATATTATTCTCTAACAGCGCAAAATTAATCTTGAACTTCCAAAGTACGCTATAAAAAATAAACCACGATGAAGATTCTTTTTTACTTTAAAATATTCTCAAGTTTTTCCTTAAGCTCATTATCGGAAATCTGCTTGCATGTACATAGAGCACTAATTATTTTTGGAAATAAGGATCGGTTTCTAGTCTACGATTTTTATAAAAATGTACTTTTATTTCTAGTAACAAATAAATTTTTTACTGTATGTGAAGCGAATTTTTCGAATCCACACTAATAAATATATTTGTCGTGAAATCCAACTCTTTTAAGTATACAAATGTCTTAGCTCATCAGTGTCTTTTGCTGTAAAACCCGAGAAGTGACTATTTTTCATTGAAAACAAAATATTAACATCCATTCATAGAAAGAGAAAAATGCGATCAGATGCATTGCAAAAATGAAGTGTCTCAAAATAATGTCGATATGTATTAAAAAGGAAATTGGGAGCAAAAAAAAAACATGTATTTAAAATCATTTACAAGTATAGGATAAACTTTTTTCTTGAAAAACTGGGATCATTACGTTTACCGAGATGCCGAACTGCCTAAATAAAACCCTATGCATCTCTATAAGTCACAATAGAATTTTGTTAAAAAAGAAGAATTTAAGCTATAAACCTATCTCGTACACATAAATATCTATAAAAAGAAATGTAAGAGATGTACTCTCTTTTTACATGCAATAGTACAAAACAATAAAGAATTGATTGACAATTACTTAAGAACAAATACTTAAGATGTAACGTAATAATTGTTTGCTCATTATTTAATTTCATTTTTTACCTGTGTTGTATAAATACTTATTAAATAACTAGGATTTGAAATAAATACGGTTCTTTTTTAGCCGCCAAGTATTGAATGTAAATGTTGAAGTTATTAAAGGAATAAAATCCTTTAAAAGAACTGGTTTATAGCAATAAGTATTCTCTACAAGACTTGGTTTTTATATTTTTAGAATAAATTACCCTAGATGATTTGTAGATATATATTAACCGAACAATTTATGTGTAATTTATTGTCGAAATAACTATCTTCTTTTATTGACACAACAGCCCTGAGAGGGCCAAGGCCTTAAGAATCCTCTTTATTCTGATTTCCGCTTCGCAACAATTTTCCAATTAGTTAATCTTAAAACTTTAAAATCGTTCTCCCACAATCAGACCATCTCAATTTCAGCCAACCCCTAATTCTAGTTCCAATAGATTTGTAATTGAAAATTCTGAACGTCAAGGTTGAGAGGTCTATACGGCAAAGGTGGCCTGCAAACTTCAAACGACCAATCTTGAAGGATTAAATGACATCTGCATCCTTAAATAACTTATGTCATTGTCTCCACAATCCATTCTCATTCACAGCACCAAAGTTATATCTAAGAACTTTTCGCTCAAAGACGTCTAGCTATTCTGTCTGGGATTTAATCTAAGTCCAAGTTTCAGATCCATAGGTAAGTACAGGTCTGAGGATTGTTTTATACACAGCGTAATTTTTATATGTCTTGTAATCAATTTTGACTTTAAAAAAAGCTCTTAGACCGTGAAGACAGCGATATCATTAGTAGAACTTAAAAAGACAAAAACGCATCATATTTCTAGTTTAAAAATGCAACACTACTTTTATATATATACAGTGACTCCCAAAATTGAGAGTACACTTAATTCCGAATTCACCATCGGACCACCAGGTGTAGAAATTAATACGCTATGTTAACGCACTTTTGTACATTCAAAATGCATACATTACTCTTCCAAATAACATTAAATGTAAGATGTGGAAATTGATTGAAACAAAAATATGAAGGTTTGAAAGAAAAACTACACCATTTTAATGTCACAAAATTGAGGGTACACTTCTTTAATCACTATGCAAAACTACTAGTAATTTTTTAAATAGAAATTTGATAATAGTTCTATGATAAAGGAAGGTTTTCAAAGGCTATCTGATAACAAATTTATGTTTGTGATTTGATGTCTTGATTAAAATGGAGAATCGGAAGGAAACGACGATCGAAGAGAGAAAAAACTTGTTAATAAACTGTCAAATGAAGGTAAATCCCAGCGGAATATTGCTAAAGTAGTTGGACGAAGTGTTAACTGTATCCAAAAATCCTGCAAAAATTTAAAAAAGACTGGTATACTGGCAAATAACGAAGGAAGAGCGAGAAAGAAAATTATGAACTCTATAACCGAGCGAAGAGTTATACATCAAGTGAAGATTGATCCTAAAATTAGTGCTCCTAAAATTGCAGCCAGTACCTCTAATACCTTAGGTCGATCGGTTTCTGCAGAAACGGTACGAAGAGTCCTAAGAAAGGCTGGTTATAATGGTAGAGTAGCTCGAAAAAAGCCCTTAATTGGTAAGAGGAATAGAGTCAAGCGATTGAAATTCACTAAAGAACACATTTTAAAGCCTCAACAGTTTTGGAACGAAGTCATTTTCAGCGATAAGAGTAAGTTTAACATCTTCGGCAGTGACGGTCGTCGAATGGTGTGGCGTAAACCAAATACCTCACACCACCCAAAACACACAACTCCTACTGTGAGGCACGGAGGTGGGACGGTGATGGTTTGGGGGGTGTATGGCTGTGTTGGGGGTGGGAAAGCTAGTATTCATTGATGGAATCATGCAGAAGATGGCTTTTCTTAATATTCTGCAAAATAATTTAAAAGAAAGTGCTGATAAATTGGGACACTGGGGTCGAATTTCATATTCCAGCAAGACAATGACCCCAAGCACACTGCGTTTGTTGTAAAAGAATGGCTGCTTTACCATTGTCGGAATCAACTTAATACACCTCCACAGTTTTCCGACTTAAATGTTATCGAGAATCTATGGCCCCACCTTGAAAGAGCTGCGCAAAAACATCAAATTACAAGCAAGGAACAATTGAAATCGGTATTGCAAGAAGAATGGCCGAATATTGCTCCCGAGACCACTAGACATCTTGTGGAATCGATGCCTCGGCGATTGGAAGCTGTCATATCAGCAAAAGGTTATGCTACTAAATATTAACTCTTTATTATTCATGATTTATGCAGGAAAATCGATGCATGTACTCTCAATTTTGTGGCTATTAATTTCTGTTAATTTTCTTTATAAGTTATTATATGTATGTTTAATCTATCAAATGTTTTATTTTATCATTCAAAATAATGAATTATGATCTAATAAACGCATCTATGCTTAAAGGTTTTAATTATTTCCCTCATTTAATACAATTTTTTCATTCTAAACATTGATTCCCATTTTAAAAGTAGGTGTACCCTCAATTTTGGGAGTAACTGTATATGTGTTGCAGGTTTTAACCATTACATTTTAATTGAAACCTAGAATTTGAAAAAGCCATGTTTTAACGACTTGTTCGTCGGTTTCTAAAAGAGTTATTTCTCTGTGTGTGTGTGTGTGTGTGTGTGTGAACATTAACTAGCTTAACATCTATATAGATCAATATTTGATTCAAATTCCAAATAAGGCACACTTTGATTGACTTCTAAGTTTTCGTTCGTACTAACCTTATAGGTTTTCGTTTTTTTGAAAACGTGTAATCATTCATTCAAAGGACCAGGTATAGTAAACAATCTAAAGAGTTCTGAAAACTAAAAAAAAAATTAGAAAGGTTTTAACAAGGAAATATATATACTTTCTTTTACTCTAAAACATTTTTTTGCGAACGAAAAAACAGTTTCCTCTATTTAAAAAAGTCGAAAAAATAACAATCTTATAGTTTTTTTTATTTTTTGTCAAACAAAAATTGTTAAAGACGAGCATGAGAGCTCTTGCATTTGCAACGAGTTAATTAATTAAGGAGGTTCCCTAATGGTAATTAGTGCATTTTTGAAGCAGACATAATGTAAATGTTTTAGCGTATGTATTAAAAATTGATCGTAAAATACTTTTTGTTCTATAATTGTAGCTCTTTAAAAACAACTTAAATTTTATTAAAATGTGTACTCATTTTTCGAAAAATTAAATAAAGTGTCTGCTAAGAAATTATAAGATTTATTAAGAGAGAAAAAATAAAAAAAGATAATGATATCTCGTATTTATCCAGACATAATCATTTATTATATTATTTAAAATTATTGAAACCTCATTATACAATAAATGTTGTAACAGATTTCATGTGTTTAAACTATAATTAGAATCCGAAAGGAAAGACTTCTTAATAATTTCTTAACAGATCGTCAAGTTTCTTACGGATACGATAAAAAATTCAAAACTGAAATACTGAGTTTGTATAAAAATAAGTAATTTTTTAGTAGTAAGATAAAATTTACTTATTTATGGTAAATGCAAGTTTCAAAAACAGGAACTTTATTTGGAAAGATAAATTAATCTCTAAATTTATATATTTCTAAAATTTGTAATTTTTTTAAAAATGGAAAAAAAATAATGATTTTTACACATTTTCGCGTACACCAAGCATCCTTCACGGCATATTGCTGAAAAAAAATGACATACATAGATAATATAATTACTCATGTAGCAGGAATTCGCAGAATTCATATTAGAAATTTACAGATTAAACTAGAATTAATCTTATTTAAATTAAAGAATTAATTTATAGTTCTTATGTTTTTCAAGAATTAATATTTATACTTAGTAACATGTTTTTTTTTAATTTAAAATTTTTAATCAAAATATTTTTGAAATTTTTTGTGTTTTTCTTGTATTTTTTTCCCCTTCTTTCTGGTATACATTTTTTTTTAAAGTGGAAAGATAAAATAGATTTGATGTTTCTATGTGTAAACCTTAAAATGCATATGGGCTTATTAACATTTAGATTAAAAAAGAAATCTCATATATATATATATATATATATATATATATATATATATATATATATCATTAACTAACATAAACATAAATTTTGATAGTTGAAAATAAAACCAAAAAAGAATGCCTTTTGTTCAAATAATTGCAACCCAAAACAATTCGTTTTGATTTTACAAGTGCAAGATAATGGATTTCTTTTTAAACGGAAATCTATCAAAAATGTTATGTTAACCAATGAAGCATAAATAAGAACACATCTATAATGAAGCAGGATTCTCTGTAACCTTTCTGAAAACTAGGAAAACTTTAACAATCTACATTTGAGTAAAAATCCATCAATAATCTCGGTCCGTTCAAGAAATAAAAATGTCATACAAAAGATCAACAAATTCAAATTATTCGTGATACAAGCAATAACAAAATTAATTTGAGTATGAACTTTAAATTTCAAATGATATTTTCGGGTAACAGAAAAAGGATTGAAAGCATTAGAGAAAGAAGATATCTGACCTCATAAGAAATTTATTTGAAACAAAAAAAAAAATCGAAAAAATTTTACACCATATGTGTAAATACATTTCTTTATTCAAAATGTTCCGTTTATTTGACTTATTTTTAATTTATTTATTTTGTACATTTATCTTTTTATTTTTGTTTATTTATTTTTACTTTTTATCTTTTGTTGTTTTCTATTCCATCTGGGTCGAAACGGGGGGTCTCATTTACAATGCTGAGCTTCACATAATGTTTTCATCCTATGGGGCTCAAAAATCAATGTTTTTAATCCAGCGTTTCTCAAACTGTGGGGCGCGCCTCCCTTGAGGGGCGTGACAACTCTACCAGGGGGGCGCGAGCATATTTAAAAGTCGATAACAAAAGATTATTTAAAAAAATTATTAATGTACTGAAAGAGTAAGCAAACAAAATACATTCTGGCATAATAAAAATAAAGTACACATTTACATTGATATGTTGCACTTATAAATGTATCAGTGCTACACAATGTGTTTTATAATTAATTTAACAAAACTAAGTTAAGAACAAGTTTATTAATTATCAGTGACTCCATGGGTTTGTCATATATATAACTAAAAACAAAAATTAACAGTTATCTTGATAATTTTATACGGTTTATAATGAATCCCTTAACTGCCGACTAAAAGTTACGCGATTCACTTCCCAATACCAACCGTTTTCCACGTAGGAGCGCATATGTGATGTACTGAGGGGAGAATAAAGAGCCCGTATGTGATGCATTTTGGGGGAGGGAGGAATTAAGAAGCAGCAAAGTAATCTGAAATAAGTAAATCCTTTGCAAACATTGTCAAGGTCCTTTTATTGCATTCCAGAGCCTTCGGAATAATTTTATGGATAGCAGTACGCAGAAAAGATCGTACTTCGGAAAGACGTATATATACGTCCGGGGAAATAAATGATTTGGCTTAGCGAGATGCTTATATACACCAGGGGCGCTTAAGAGGTTAAAGTCGTATCGTAGTTTTCAATGGCGTAACGGAGAACACTTGGGCCCCCCTGCAAAGTCAGGTTTTGGGCCCCCAATTTGGATATTACAAAGGGTAGGTACTTGGCGATAGTCAGGATATGGGCCCCCCGCAATGCGGGGGTGTACGTTACTCCACTGGTAGTTTTAGCCTCAAAGTATAATATTACTGAGTTCAATAC
Source organism: Trichonephila clavipes (assembly GCA_019973935.1). Taxonomy (NCBI): domain Eukaryota; kingdom Metazoa; phylum Arthropoda; class Arachnida; order Araneae; family Nephilidae; genus Trichonephila; species Trichonephila clavipes. The sequence goes on along the minus strand of BMAU01000244.1, from coordinate 686,723 downwards.
ATTATCATTGTATGAGTGGGGCTCGATGAAAATTATGATTGAATATTGGGTCGCGAATATTGCAACTTTGAGAAGCACTGTTTTAATCCATTTATTTAGTTTTATCTTTATGTTACTCTAACTCTGTAATGTATGTGAATATATTTATAAGCAAATTACTGAGAGTCACACACACACGGTCGCAAACTCGTGGCAGGATTTATTCCTGTCAAATCTTGGTGCTTGACGTCAACGGAGTGGAAAAATCAGAGAGGTGCCAACTCAGGCGTTGTCCTCGTCACTCGAGGATCATAATTGTGATATCCGTCGCCTGTAACCCTCGTTCGCTTTGCAGTGCAACGTTTATAAACAATTAAAGTGTCGGTTATGATTATTAAGTATGAATAATGACAATGTGTGTGCACAAAAGTGCCACCGAATCATCAGAATCGTATCGGTTGCAACTATTTAAAGTCTTGTGTCCTTGAAACTGTACTTTTATCACTGTGTCTATAGAATTTAAAACTGAGGCTTTTTATAAATATTTATTGAAAAATATTATAAATAAGAATTATATGTTTCATTTTCTCAGAAATTCTTACATTATTATTTGATGCAGCATTTACGATATTTAGGGCCACCCATCTAGTATAATGGTTAGTGACGCTCACTACTGTACCATTGCGACTGGGTTCGAATACCGGAGAAGGCATGGATGTTTGTAAATGTATAGTATCTTCACGGCATGGGTTACTCTAAATAGACGTCGAGCCGCAAGTCCTTTCGTGAGGTTGGTGGAAGGGTAAGAGAATTGGGAGGTCCCTGACCACCTCCAGGGTTTTCTCCCTCAAAATTGGAGCCAAATCACACTGTCACCGTGGGTTGCTCAAAGCTACGGATAACAACAGGCGTAAATCTAGCCCCTTGCCACGATGAATTTCGTGGGTCTTGATCTGATGTTACTGTTAATCAGGGGGCATGAATAACAACAACACGATATTTAAGCTTACTACAGGGTATATGGACAATATTACCTTAATTTTTAGAATCAACACATTTTCGACTTTCGGAATATAAACTTTACTTTTTACAAATGGGTAATTAATATTGTGCGAATCTTTAAATAAATAAAACTCAAACTCAGTAGCGCAACAGCCCACGAGAGCCATGGCATACTGTGCCCATCTCAATATACACGAACATTGGGTGCTGAGGTGCATGAGCAGATGTCTCAATCAGGTGGTCAGTCTGAAGCGAAAACCCCAGTATTTTAGTCCCCAAGCAAGCTTGGTATTCATTTTATCGACCCAGTGAAGGGATGAAAGGCTGAGTCGACCTTGCCCAGCCCGAGGAAAGAACTCCAAACCTGTGGTGGGGAATTAAATAAATAATTTGCGTAAATATTTGCACATAAGTTCCTGATATTATTTTTCTTTCACTCACATGTCTGAAATCTTAAAACTTAGCTGAGGGGCAAAAATACTAATTCTCTATTTCCAACACCATTATTTCGAAGATTTAATGAAAAGAAGTGGAATATTTTTTTTAAAAATTCGCTCGAAAGCCAAAATTATTAACTTTGTCATTTTAAAGTCGATGATAAAATGGGTCGCACACACACTGAAATTGCATAAAACAAATATTCTTTCCCATATTTCAGACAGAAAATTATCAGGGAAAAACAAAGTGGGGTACAAATTAAATTCTCGTTTTAGCTAAGGTATGCGGCTACGTTTGGAACTGTTATTTTGCAAAAGCGTATACACACACAAGTCGCCCCAAGCCAATCTCGGACACTAGAAAAAAAATCTTGTTTTGCAAAAATACTTTGACTAAAAGGAATTTTAAAAAAATGCCCCTTTTATGGGAAATGCTTCTATAATAATATTTTGCCTATATATAGCTCAGACCTCTGTACAGAGCCTGAACTAGGATTTTTAAATTATATAACTTAGAATTGGGGGGTTTATCCATATTTTAATACAACACAGTGGAAAAATTTTAAGAAAAAAACACCGATTATTATTTCAATTGGTAGTAACTCGGAAAATGTGAATTTTTCAAAAATCCTAATTCAGGCCCTATGGGGAGAAATCTTAGCTTTATATAAGCAAACAATTATTACTATAGACGCATTTTTCGTAAAAGGAGAATAATGTTTTGAGAATAATGTTTTGAAAATAGGTAATTCAAAGTTCATTTTTTGCCAAAATATTGCATTTAAATAATTTTTTATTCTAATAATATTCTTAAAACAACTTTATACATGTATTCTAATCCAAGTGACACTAAATATTATACAAATTATCTATTTACACGCTTTTTTTAAATCCCGGTTCCGAACATAATCGGATACCTTAAGTACGTTGTACTTTCGCTAATTTTTGCTTTTAAATTATTTTACAATACGTTGTATGTCTTTATTACTATCGTCAGTACATATAATTATATTTATAATGCGAAACATCGAGTAACTTGTGGCCCGCTGTAATCTAGCGGTTATGATCCCGAATTCGTTGCTGGCGAGTTGGGATTCGAGTCCTGATGCCACTGAAGACCCACCGCGTAGAGGGGGCTGATGCAAGTTAAATTTGTCGAATTCAAACGTATTCTCGTTGGAGTGGTGTGGAAGTTCGAAGAAAGTGATACCAGCAAAGGTGTCGTCCTTGTCACTTGACAAAGGTTCAAAATTACGCTATCAAAAGCCGTCGTCAATAGCGTTCGTGTTGCTGTATAATGTTACGTTAATGTAACTCTCCCTCATTGAGTAACTAGTTATATATATTAAATTAGATACTTAACATTATTTATACTTGTCACGTGTTTTGTTCTTTCAAAATGTCAGTCCTAAGAGAAAATTACATTATCCTTAGTCATTCTTACGAAATGATGAAGAAACATTTTCGGGCAATCTGTATTTTACTAGAAAAAAACGTGTTGAGGGAACTGGTACAATCTTCCATTCGCCGAATTTTGTCGACGCTCCCCAACCGATTTCTCAAAAACAAGTTTTTTTATCATTTCCCTTCCCTTCCTGGATTTTATTCAACCTATAATCATGGGAGGTTCCTTTCATTTGCCAATTCTGCTACTTTTCTATGGTTTCGGTTGCTTTTCATTTCCTCTGGCAAAACATTTACTCGACAATCTGTTGTTTTGATTCTATATCAAAGAGAGCGGCTTGCCTGCCAAATCATTGCAAAGCAAAATACTTTGATGGGGTGTTTTCATCCCTATTACTAAAGGTTTAAAATAATCCAGTTTTTTTAAAGATGCTTTTGCGTTATACAGAAATTATTAACCTTTTTTTTCTCGTGAATAATTACCATAAATTACAGAGAAAATCTAGTTTTATTTCTTATTAAAAATAACTCATGTCTGATACTGTTTTTGGAATTAAAAACAAAGTTCACACTCTCAAGTATCTTAAATATAATTTTGTACAATTTTTTTTATATTTTAAAAGAACTTTATATGAATAGCACAATGTATTGTTTTATTATTTTGTTATATAATCATACGTTTTTCATATTATAATATTTTTTCAATGTTTTCATCCATTTTCCTCTCATAAATGGAAATCGTATGTTTCATTGAAGCCAACCGTGGTCTACATTGTTTTGTAACAGAAATTCATAAAATCGAAAAGGTTAAAAAAAAAAACACTTTTTCGGATAGAAAAAAAAATCCAGTATTTATACAATTTGATGGTGTTGAAACACATGCAGTCACTCAAAAAAGTATTGGGAGACACTCCCAATTCATAGGTTTTTATCATGATATTTTACTTAAACATACAAATGAAACCGAAATAAAGAAATAAATGCTATTTTAGTAAATGCAAATAATAATAATTTGAACAAAAACTCATACATTAATGCAATTATGGTTAAACTTGATAATAAAAGAAATCGAATTGAAAACGTGCTCAAAAAAAGTATTGTGACATTTCCCAAAAAAAATTAATTAAGAAAAACAATTCAAAGTTGGAAATTACTATCTTGTTGGGCCACCCTTACTTTTTATGACCTCTCGAAGTCTATTTGGCATGGATTGGATGATTTTTTGCAAAACGATCTATCGATTTTGGTCCACTCTTCGACCAAATACTTTCTTAAATCCTGCTTGATAGAAATTTGGTGCTCATACACACAGTTTTTGCTGCAAATAATCCCACACATGTTCAATGGGATTAAGGTCTGGACTTTGTGCAGGAGTCTTAATAACAATAGAACAGTGATAGAGGACCCATAACTTACAAATATCTGCGGTATGTTTCGGATCGTTATCTTGGTATAATTTAAAATGTCCTGAATTTCCCAGCTTGCTCGCACTTTGCCTTAAATTTGGCTTAAGAATGTCAAGATAAACATATTTATTCATTATACATACATTCTAGTAAATGGCAACCTAGCTTGTCTATTTGCTTTGCTGATGTAGGGCTTTCTCTGAGGTACTCTGAAAATGATAGTTATGTCTTCTTAAAACATTTCTGACAGTTTCAGGATTTACTGATTTTCCGAACCTACTTTTACATTGCAAAGTCATTTTTGCTGCCCTAGTTCTTGGATTAATGCGTACTTGTCTCACAATCCACCTCTCCTCACGTTCATTAAATATCTTTGGATGACCTGATCTTTGCTTGTATTTGTTTTCTTGAACCTGTCAATGATGTTAAAAACAATACACTTACTCAATTTGAAGATTTTTCCTGTACAGCGAACTGATTTCCGTTTTTTCCAATGACTTATTACGAGAGATTTCGCACACCTACTGATACATCTTGGTTTCTTGCAATCTTTTCAAGAAATAATCTCTTACCTGTTGAAACGTTTATGTTTAAACTTCCAGTCTAAGAAAAGTGCTGTGAAATTAAATTCTATTGATGCGCTGCATATTTGTTAAATTTCTCATTTCAAAAGTGTCCCAATACTTTTTTGACTCTAGTGTGCCTTTGAATTATATTTGAAAAGCTAGATCAAATTATAATTCTATAATACTAATAAAATTTGCCTTGTATACTGTATACCAAAAATGTTAAAATATTTCTTAATTCATTTTATTTTTGTTTTAATGTAATAAATATTTTTATAAATGACTTTATAGTTACATGCATGCCTAGAGTGTCCCAAAACTTTTTTGAGTGACTGTATATCCATCTTTGTACTATATTCTTTAAAATTTATAAACACATTTATAAGGATTACTAAAATTTAAATCTCACAAAAAGTTGAAGATCCATTTGACATAGTAAGGTTATATCAACATCTAATTTTGAAGAACAAGGTGTCATTGAAAAGATTCATTAGATAGAAAAACGTTTCTTCATTAATTCATGGGATGATAATATACATGTGCCCATTTATAATTCAGCCTTTTTACAGTTTTAAAGATGCTGCTCTATCCGAGTTGTCGAGACAAAGAACTTATAAGTGGCGTTGTTTCTCTTGAATCGAGGGTTCGAGCACAGATACCACTAAAAGAGCTCGTCGTATAGAAGGGCTGATGCTCGTAAAATCTGTCGAGGCTCTAAATCAGCGATCCTCAACATGCAACCCGCGGGCACATGCAGCCCACTGGACCTTTTTAAGTGGCCCGGGCATGGCCCATTGCTCTGAAAAATTCATTTATTTATAAATCTTCAGTGAGAAATTGTTTCTTAAGAAATCAAATATATCAATTTTGATTTTTGATTTTGATGTCGTATGGGTGTGAATTGATTTTTTTCCCTGATAAGTGATAAGTAGAGACCATTTTTGAGTGGAACTAATTTTTAACTATCTTTCGTATCTTGGAAGCAAAAAATATTCGAAGAAAATAGGTTGTTTCAAGACGATTAGGAAGTTGACTATTCTGTAGTGAAAAACATGCATGGATCAATAATTGTTTGATTTGTCAAGAAAGTGTGTTGATTTAAAAAATACCAATAAACAGGAATCGTTCAATGACACTCTTCCTCGAAGATCTCTTTCAATAGGGGATAAATAGGCTTTCTTGGATAATCTTTAGAACAGTGCCCGCAACCTTTTTATCGCTGCGGATCGGTCAACCTTTGATAATTTTACCGTGGCCTGCTGAAGGTGCGACACGTTGATTGCTTATATTTTAGATTCTTTTGATTTAACAATTTTAATTTAGTTACATTTAAATATGCTGTCAGAATAAAATATAGTTGCACCAAAAATGAATAAAAGTGATTTCCGTGGAAAGTTGCGCAAATCCAAGAGAAATGCACCACTTTAAATAAAATGGCAATAGTTTAATGTTCTTTAGGTGGCCCGGCACGATTTGATCCACGGATCCGGGGGTTGCGGATCACTGCTTTAGAATAGCAAAGAAGTGTTTTGTGAGTGGTAATGTCACAATGGTAACAAAGGCACTCTATGAAATTTGTTTTATTATTCGTAATCATATGAAATCGTTTATTGAGATGCAGAAATTGTGAAGGGATGATTCTTTAATGCTTCCAATTTGGAAAAATTCAGTGACAAAAATAAAAAAAATAATAATAATTAAAAAGCGACAAAATATAAGAGTTTTAATATTTTGAGCAATTTTCCACATTTTAAATTTTTTATGTTATCTAAGTCTTAAAACATTTCTTCCTCCCCCCCTTCCTCCGTTAATCCTCCCGTTGCGGCTCGCAGGAAATAGCCCTTATATGTATGCGACTCGCGTGGAAAAGCTAACATATGTATGTGGCCCTGCTCTAAGTTCTCCCTTAGGTGTAGTTTGGAGGAATAAGTATCATCCTCATCACTTGATCGTGATTCAGAACTATGATGTTCAACGACAATGGACATGTTGCTTTAAAATGCGACGTTAATAATTAATCAGTTTTAAAGTAGCAAATACAAAAAAAAAATTCGCTTTAATGTGTACAGTTAACTACATTTTTTCTTTTAAAATATAAACGACTAAATGTGGAATTTATTACACGCGTAAGAAAAATAATTTAAAATACCGAATTATTTGCATATACTGTGTGTGTGTGAATTGCCTCGAGCGATAGTCAGAATATAGTATCAGAGGCTTTTTCTACCTGAGTGAGTGAGTGAATATTAAAGCCGCACTGTTCAGCTGCACGAGCGCTTTTGGCGACCAACCACGTAATTTTGCACCATGGTCAAGTGACGTGGACGACACCTGAGCTGGCACCCCCTTTTCATCACTACCACACCAACGGGAGGACGTTTCAACTCTCGACAAATTTAACGTGCATCGCTGCCTTACACGGAGGGTCTTTGGTGGTACTAGGCTCGAGCTCGTGACAGGCCAGCCACGATCCGATACCTTGACCACTCGGCTACCGCGGCCTCACTTTTTCTACCTGATAAAGTGTTCTAAATTTAAGGCTGTTTTCGGTTAATGTTAAAGAATAGGACCCGAATTCGCGTGAAATTTTTTCAGATATAAAAGAAATGAAAAATTAATATGATATTCTGACTTCACTATCCTTTAGAGAGCAGCATTTTTTATCATACTTCCCATTTTTAACCGAGTTGATTCATTTTTTTCTAGTATAAAATGTGTTTCGCATTTTTTATCCTATACCGTAATGTTAAATGTGGGCTTTTTGCTTTCACGTATTAAAACAAAAAAGAAAGTATTCACGGAATATTTTGAAATTTTTAAAAACACTATTTTGTTAACAGAGGTACGAGTTATAATATTGCAAATTTCCATGGAAATTGGGTCATTTTTCTGTCTGAAAATATGCTTCGTGTTTAGTTAGAGCTCTCGCACTTTTACCGATTTGATTTGATTTGATTTATGATTAACGTCGCACTGTTTAGCTACACGAGGGCTTTTGGCGACGGACCACGTAATTTTGAACCATGGTCAAGTGACGTGGACGACACTTGAGCTGGCACTCCCTCTCCTAACTACCACACCACACCAACGGGAGGACGTTTCAGCTCTCGACAGATTTAACGTGCATCGCTGCCCTACACGGCGGGTCTTTAGTGGTACTGGGCTCGAACTCGTGACAAGGCAAGCCACGGTCCGATGCCTATACCACTCGGCTACCGCGGCCACCGCACTTTTACCGAAGACAGCTTTAAGTTAAATAAGAAATGATGTATTGTGTAGAGAAAAAATTCAAAGAGAAAGGAGCAGTATATTAAAATGAGCAACGAATCTCCTGGGTATGCTACGCATATGACACATGTCTTGTGTTATTGTCTAAAAAAAGTATGAAATATTTTCATGCATTTATTAATTTGTTAAATTTTGCATTTAGAGTTTTATAATTATAATTTGGAATTATATATTTTCTAACAAATAGAGGGTTAATTGAAAACGTTTTATACTGTCTTATCACCATTAACAATCTTATCATTAACATTATAGTTATTAACAATAGTATCATTAACATTACAGTCATTAATAGTCTGATAACTAACAAAGTTTTCTGTATAGAAAAGCATTGTAATTAGTTGAGATTTTATTCAAACTCAGTTTGTGTGTGCTTTTTAAAAAATTTGAGCCAGTATTAAGAGAGAATATGCCTAATTCATATTGCAGACTTTTTTTGTTGGTTGAAATAAAGGAGTACTATTTCATTCCCTCGATTTTATCTTTATTTAAATTCGTAGATTATTTATTACATGATACATGCCATTTTTGGAAATGTGATTTTCGATTTGTTGATCAGATTTAAAGGGATGAATGATATTGACTTGAAAAAATAACAGGGCTCACTCTAATTTTAGATATACCAATGAAAAAAATTTTAATGCTTTTTTTTCTCCCTTTAAATGTGATATTCATTCCATTCGAAGCTTATGTAATTGACACATACATGTTCAATAAGTATTTATAGTTATTTTCACTTGTTATGCTTATAATTAATTGAAAAAAGAAGGGGAAGAAGAATGTAAATAAATTATTTGTAATTAAGCGAATTTTTTTCTAAATACGATCAAGTTATCCTTGTCAAAAGAATGAGAAACTTTAAATGGATATAAAGCTAGGATTGCTCTTGCATAGGTGGCAATACTTAATAGAATGGCTAGTTCGAATCCTTGAAGGCTTCCGTGCGAAATAAAGGGAGCTTTTACATATTAAATGAGGGGAACAGATTTTCAAAGTTCTGTGTACAAGTAGGAGAGTTAAATTGCAGTTAAATTAATTTTCCGTGATTTATTCTGAACTCAGTCGAATATTAGGATTTATATCACCAATAGCTTTCATATAACTCCGCGTGATATTACTTCTAATACATCTACAACCCCAGGGGCGCCTTAAAGCAGGGGCCAGTTGGGCCCGGGCCTAAGGCCTCATCCTCGATAGAATGATGATCCAAATAATTGTAATGGTCGAAAGCTGTTCCCTTATATATTCTCCGAAAAGCTGAGAATTTTGGACTATATGCCACATGGCAATAGTGACAAAACTGCGTTATTATGTGATGACCGTCACTCATGTTTAGGCCTATGCCTACCACCATTCATTATAATTCCTTATTTAGTCGAAAGATGGCAGTCGGTCGAATCGGTTTGTGTTTAGGTTTGTGAGATCGTGACTCATGCACATTTATTTGTTTCAGATTACCGTTTGTTATTTGACAACATATGCCGTATGCTGTCTACTTTTATGAGTCACAGGTGGCGGGCTAATTTTGTATAGGGGCCCGGGGCCTCAAGAAGTCTTAAGACATCCCTGAACAAACCAGTTATTTTGTATGCTTTGCCTCCTCTCAAAAACATCTCATTAAAAAGATGCCATGTTTCAAACAATTTTTTTATTGAAATATTTATCTAAATATCATGGTTCGAAACTGCTGAAAGGTGTTAAGACATGGGACAAAAAAAAATTACGTCTTTCAAAAAATGTCTTTCATTGAGAAAAAAATATACTTTAAGCAATTTATTTGTCGTTAGAAATAAAAATTAGGCATCAAGTTCGCACCTGCTCAAACGACATCATTTTTTACCATGCAATCTCCTACTGACTTTTCCTTATCACCTGTAATACTTATCTTCCATCGCATCATACACCCTTTGAGACACCTTTCTTACAGAGAAAAAAATTTTCAGGAGTGTTATCGCATCGATCATCATAATTGCCAGCATCACATAGCGTTCAGTGATAAGTTTTGTTGGTTTTAAAATAGATAACCATCGCATCTTTATGTATATTATTTCAGCCCAGCACTCAACATTTTTTGTATAATTATGCAGTCTGTTTTTTTCCTACAATAGCAGATCGTCTTAAATCAAGTTAGACCTGTATGTAATCTGAACAGCTCAAAGAATTCATGACGATAATCTAAGAATTGATTTGATTTTAGTTTACATCGTACTCTGAAGCCACACAAGGGCTGTTGGCGACATACCTTGTAATTTTGAAGCATTTTCAAGAGACAAGAACGACACTTAAACAGCGACTCCCTTTTATAACGTCAACAATACTCTAGGGCAGCGGTCACCAAACTTTTTGACCTCATGGACCAGTAAATTCCAATTTTAAATTCCGCGGACCACAAATAGGATTTTTTTAAGTGTTAAATATATTTATAAAAAAATATGTGATATAAGAACACACAGAATGTACCTAGTTAATAAAATGAAACTATTAATTGTAACCAAATTATATGAAAACAATATTAATAAGTCATAATAAAATAAACAAAAACTATAAAAACAAAACAATTGAAAAATGGTTTAAGTATATCAAATTTTTAGCATTATACATTCCTAGTGTGATGGATGTTCCTCCTTAATTGAAATACGTTTATGAATATTTGGATCTAATGTTGTTACTGCAAGACACAGAGAACTACATTTATTCCAAGCTGATATCGGCAACGTGTTTTGATGGCTGGGACAGATGAAAAGGCCTTTACACATAAATAAGTTGTGGAGGATTAAACTGTTCACTAATAAACTATTTACTTTTTATGGAAAGCCAAAATTGAGATCTTGATAAGGGGATAAATGAAATTTAAATTTGAGAGTTTCGTCGGATGATAGGTCGATGAGGCTTTCTTTTAGAGAGAGATGTATGCTTAAATTATTATCCTGAATTTTCACTGCACATGGATCTATTATATATATCTACATATAACAATTCAGCTACAGCAGTACGATTTATTTACCGAGGCGTTATCCTATGAAGTAGCATTTTAATAACTTTTTACGCATTGTTATGAATTGAATTATGCTTCAATACATCTCTTAAAATATAACTTAACTTGATGAGCAAGTATATTCCATACATTTTTCTTTGGACCAGCGAAATCTTGCGGTCCACTAGTGGTCCGCGGACCACCACTTTGGCAACCTCTGCTCTAGGGCAGTGTCCCCAACCTGTTTACCGCCGCGGACCGGTCAACGTTGGATAATTTTACCGCAGCCCGCTGAGGGGAGGACGTTGATTGTTTATATTTTGCATTTTTTTTTTGTTTTAATAATTTTATTATTATTGTATTTATAAACATGCCTTCAGAATAAAATATAGTTACACCAAAAATGAATATAAAGTTATTTAACAAGGAATATAAAGTGATTTTCATAAAAAGTAGCCCAAGCCCAAGAAAAATATGCCACAGTAAATAAAATGGAAATATATAATTTAATGTTTCTCTTGTGCGGACCAGTAGTATTTAATTCACGGACCGGTGTCGGTCCATGGACCAGGGGTTGGAGACCACTGCTCTAGGATCTTCAACCTTTCACGCTTGAGGACCAACTTAATAAATTTACAATGATCCGCGTGCCACACGACAGTCAAAAAATAATGTAGTCATGAAATTTATATAAAAAAATGTGGAAGTTTGTTTTACAAGTTTACAACGATTTCTAAGGATTGTGTTTTCATATTAGTATATATCTGAAACAGGAAATATATCCTTTTAACTACAACTTTACTGCAACAACTTCATAACAAAACTGCCCCATCGGCGCATTTCAAAATAAAATTATACAATATTGCATCATCCAATTATTCTGACCAATCACGGTATTCACTAAAGGAAATCATATGATTCTTATTGCTTACAGCTTAGAAAGCTATAAAAGCTGAGATCTCTGGAACGAAAAATGCTTTTGAGTACTGTCTTGTGTTCGTTTGTGTTGTGCTTTGTCGCTGCACGTGTAGTTTTCAATAAAAATGTGAAACTAAATTAAAACACCGAATGTTTCATCATCATTTCAACGACTTCAACAAGATAAAGATTATCCCAATAAGCCTGTTTTAATTCCCATGAAATCGTCATATATATGTAATGAAAAAGAATGAAGTTATTTTTTTCTTGCTTGTATGTGTTAAATAAATCGCAAAAAATACTCAGTTAAATATTTAGTTGGTATATGATTTTTTTATCCTTTAAGTTGTATTGAATATAATGATCATTTTTTAACTAATTATGATGTATTCAAAAAAGAAATAATAGACTTTCTTAACACACACATTTTTCTTCAACTAAACACACACACACACAAGTATTAGATTTACTTTATTTTTAATTTATCTTGTTAGCATGCTTTCGATAAATAATTCTAAACAGAGCGAATACATAATGCATATGAAAAATGAATCGCTTAAAAAATTAAGGTAATTATCAGTCTTCACGTATGATCATATACCTAGTTAAAACAGAAATTTAATAATTTTTTAATTTAAAAATGAGTACTTAACAAATAACTAAATAACTGAGAAAAAGTAAATAATGCGTATTTAAAACCGTTTACTTTTATTTCTTACACATTTTAATCAAATTACAATAATCCATTTTCAAATGATATTTTGGAGTTATTAATATCAGGAAAGAGCAAATCAACTTTCTTTTTTTTTTTTTTATTCCCTTCTGTCTATACCTATTTTCCAAGCTATATTGGATGAATACTTTTTCCCCGATCGTCTGTTGTATGCCGCCCTACATTAACGTTTTTTAATCGATGAAATATTTCGTGAAAACTATATTTGGGCTAACTTGGCGATACTTGAACCTTAATGCACTTTCTAGAATATTTTACTTTAAGTTATTCAAGTGAATTATTGTTAAACGATGAACTGAATGGAAAGAGGCGTAGCCAAAAATTTACTTTTGAGTGTCCCATTTATATAAATTTTTAATAATTTATATACAGTAGTTATATTAATTTCATAATTGTAATAATTTCACTAATTTGATTAATTTAATGCTATTATTATATACTGTTTAGTTGTTTGCTGATAAATATCAAAAATAAATTAATTTTATTTATGCAATTATAATTTATCTTAAATTATTTTTTTAATAATATTGCACGAAACATATAGAATAATTCAATAGTATCAAATATAATTTGTATATAAAGAGTGTAATTAACGCGGTCTGTTTTTTAAAAGTAAGTCTTCGTATTCTTGAGGAGGGTTCGTATAAAGTTAAATGTAAGTAATTTTATTGTGAATTTTGTATCTTCATACTGAAAAAGAAATAATTTTTAAAATAAATTAGAATTTTAATTTTGTGCAGTTTCAGCACGAATGATTTGCTTTTCACACACAGTTGATTCTATTCAGTAGCGAAAACAAAAAATTTTCAAAAGGGGCGGGGGTCAGGGTCGAAAGTCCACCATTCTCGTATTATACCTTAATACGCCGCCAAGAACTCTTTTGATTTTGTCGAATTGGGGAGCAAAAAAGAAGAGTAGAAAATAAATTATTGAATTATAACAATGAGAATTATTTAATAAAAGGAATTTTTTGTGGATAACAAATACTTAATTAAATTTTACGTACTATATACATAGGATTATCATTAATCAAAATTTTAAAGGGCTATGGGGGTCCGAACCCTTGACCCCCCCTTGTGTGCGCCACTGATACTATTTTTAAAGGCTTGTGAAAGAAATGTTACGAGGCAAGTTTTTTTTTAATATGATGGTAGTTTGAACTTATACACCTCTTCCCCCCACCTTGGTTTTAGCGCAGTATATTGAAAGAATTTTCAGCTACCAAACAAATGCTATTTCTCTGTCAAAAATAAAAATTAGCGGTGAATATAGTAAAATAAGAACTTGTGATGATAATCATGAATAACTCAAAAGCTACAAAACCGTTACCTATTTAGGTTTTGTTCATTTATTAGACTGAACAATTCATAAGAAGTAAATTTTATTACCAAGTTCTTCCTATTCGATAAATCTATTGAAAGAAATATTAGACAAACTTGAATGCTCAGCTTTGAATCCGTAAAAGCAGAAACTGCATTAGCTAATACTGAAAAAAAATGCTCCTTTTTTCAACGATTTCCGAAGTGTTCTATGAATCCCAACTTCGACCACTAGAGAGCGCTGCTATCTTCCTTTTTCGAGAACTAGAATACCGATCTTTCATACATTTCCTTTGTCAAGAGCACAGGATACAATGCCGATGAAAGTTTGAATCGCCTCAGTTACCCTGTCGTTGTGGAAGAAAGCAAAGTTCGACAAGGATGCAGGTGGCAAATTCGTGTTTCCCCCCTCCCTTTAACCATAGTTTTTTTTTCTTCCTGTAAATACTACATTTTTCATTCAGCTGAGGGCGAAATCTAGCATTTCTACAACTCGCATTAAAAGTTTATGACAGCCAATTTATTTCCAGTTTTTTTTACAATGAGACAGACCATATGTATTACGGTGCTAGTTTCGAAGAAAATAATTTAAATTTTTTACAATTATATTACAATTTCATATTAAAGAAAATTAAGTAATTATCGTCTGTTCAAAAAGAAAAAAAATCGAACTAAATATTTTTTAAATAATGAAACATACTTTTAACACTCTTTTATTAGCTTCACTTGTATGTAACAGAACTTTGAACTCGATTTTTACCCACTTTAAAAGGTCAAATTAATTCGAAATTTTGCACACTTGTCAAGGACCAAATGACAATACAATAATTTAATAATTTTGTTCCATTGTCCCGATCAGGTTTAACGAATTTCAGATTTGGCTACTAATTCCAGATCCTATTTCCAGATTTAGCGACTAAAAGATTAAGCTACAACCCTAAAGCGAAAACGCTCATGGTTAATACAAATGCACAACAAACAAAAAAGATTAATTCATCAATGAATAAATGATACTTTAAAAAACTAAAGAAACACGCTTTTTTTTATAGTTAATTGAAATAAAAAGTAATAAATAATTCTTAATATAAAATTAAATGATTAACGTAAAAATAATGTCATTGTGATAAATGCGTGGGGAGCTAGCTCGATATCAACTTTCATAATTTCTTACTAGTTCTATACCGAAATGCAGAGTTAGTGTAAAAATGTAGTGCAAAGCCCCCTACACGCTTTTACCACATTGATATTGATTTTTTGTTAATCATTTTATTCTTGTATTAAGAATTATTTTTTACTTTTTTAGTTCTATTCAAGCATGTTTTTTAGTTTTTTTTAAACCATACTTTATTTTCAAAAGTTTTTTCGTTAAAGTCTTCTTATTTGCTTTTAATGTGTATTAATATTTAACAGCTTCTATCTAAGATATTTTGAAAAATTGTCTTCCATATATTGATTCTGATTTGATTTTTTTAAAAGGACGTTACACTAAACCAATGTGAGAGCTATTGGCGACGGACCTCGTAATTTTGAGCCTCACTCAATTATCTATTGATTCTTTGAAGTAATACAATTTTTCTCTGGTCTTTTTCTTTTACATGCCCTAACTTCCCAACTAAAGATTCTCTTACGGTTTTTAATCAGAACTACGAGAGGGAAATTTAATTTATGTGCCACATCATTAGCCTCAAACTACTTTCGGAGAAGAATGGATTACGGTATTGTTTTGAAAGGGAACTGTCAAGACTTTTCCTTTATAACTAGGTCTGTTCTAAGTTACTTTTCTCAAGCAGAATATGTGAAGCGTAAAAACTCATTTCTCATTCACGCATGTTATATTAAGAATTCATTTTTGTACATTCTAGAATAATCATTTCTGAGAATATCATGGACAATTATAGATAATAAAATATCTGCAAGTGTCATTCATATCTTCATCTGAAATCATTATATAAATTGTATATAAAGAGTGTTTTTTTCCCAAGTATAGAAGTTTAAGTTGGCATTACTTTCCAAGATGGCGACCGATTTAACAGCTGTCAAGTGATTTATTCTCAGTTTGGTTTGGCAATTCATCAAAACGATCATCAAGCAAGGCGTAGATTCGTCGAATGGGCAAAAAACGAGATTGCCGTTGTTCCCGATTTTCATAAGCGAATTTTGTTTAGCGATGAAGCGCACTTCTGGTTGAATGGCTACGTCAACAAACAAAACTGCCGCATTTGGAGTGAAGCTAATCCACAAGTGTATGTCGAAACACCGTTACATCCAGAAAAACTGACTGGTGCGCTTTATGGGCAGGTGGAATCCTTCTTCAAAAACGATGAAGGCCACAACGTTACAATCAATGGTATAGAGCCATGATTACTAACTTTTTCATTCCTGAATTGAACAATCATGATGTCCAGGAGCTGTGGTTCCAACAAGACGGCGCAACATGTCACACAGCTCGTGCCACAATCGATTTATTGGAAGACACGTTTGGTGACCGCCTAATTTCACGTTTTGGACCTGTGAATTGGCCTCCAAGATCTTGGGATTTAACACCGCTAGACTATTTTCTGTGGGGCTATGTAAAGTCATTGGTCTATGCGGATAAGCCACAAACACTTGACCATTTGGAAGACAACATTCACCGTGTTATTGCCGATATACGGCCACAAATGTTGGAAAAAGTCATCGAAAATTGAACATCCGAGCCAGCCGTGGCAGTCCTATGCCAGAAATCATATTTAAAATGTAATGCCACAAGATTATCTTTCGAATAAAAAAAATTCATGTCAATCGAATAATACATCGTTTTTTATTGCAATTTAAAGTTCTATACCTCTAAAAAAAACACCCTTTATAAGACTGAAATCTGAAAAAAAAAGAAAAATTCTAACGTGTGACTTTTTAAACTATACTATATGGTCCTTTTTCTACCCTTTTCTTCGAAGAGCTTTGTGTATTAATTTATTATTATTCCTAGGCAATTTTTTTCACTTTTATGTTTCTCACGAGTTTTATTACATAGGTTTTGCTTATAACGTTAAACACGTTTGCAATATTCGCTATTTTTTTCTATCTCACTTTCAGAATGCACTTTTTTTTATTATACGGAAGTCCAAGAATAATGAAACTTACGATGCATTAATCTAGCCTCTGTTTAAAAAGTTATCATTAATATACTAACAATATTTAAAAATAAACTTTATTAAAGTTAATTTTTTACTTTTTTTAGACAAAAAAAGACCAACTTAACCTAATTAATTAACTGGTTAATTTAATTTTATTGAATATTTTTCTCCTTAAAAGTGAAATAAAAGAGTTTGGGAATCTCACGCCTGATTCTGTTATTACTAATTCTAATGAATATAAATATTCTAAATGAACAATGAAAAGTCATTGATTATTTCGTTCTTGATAAGCATTGTAACTTACTCCTTTTTTTAAACGTGTTTTAAGTGGCCCACGCAAGGGAGGGGGGATTGAATCCCCCAATAGATTTTTAATTTTTACCATAGAGATTACCCTTCGACCACTGGCGTAGCTAGTCCTGAGTGGGCCCTGCATCAAAATTCATTGGGGACTCTTTTTTTTTTTTTTTGGGGGTCCCTTAACATTTTACAATATTTTGCTTGCATATATTTGAAGTATCATTGATGCGGCAGTAGCTATGCCCCAGCCTTCAACGCTTTCATCTACGTCAGTGCTTCTCAAAGTTTCCATATTCGCAACCCAATATTCCATCATAATTTTCATCGCGCCCCCCTCATTCAATAACAACGTATTGAATTCAATAATAACATACTTTCACGCTAGAGCTACGATACGACTTTTTTCTCTTAAGTGCCATCACGTGTATAAACGTCTCGCTAAGCAAACATGTTTATTTTCCCGGACGTATATATAAGTCTTTCCGAAGAACGATCTCTCTTATGCACACTACTAACCATACCATTTTTCCGAAAGCTTTGGAAGGCAATAAAAGGATCGTGACAATATTTGAGAAAGATTTAATTATTTCAGATTATTTGTTTCTTTATTCCTTCCTCCACCCCTCAATCCATCCCATACCCGCGCCTACGTGGAAAACTGTTGGCATTGTGAAGCGGATTGCGTAACTTTCAATCGACAGTTAATGGATTAATTATTAACCGTACAAAGGATCAAGATAAGTTTTAATTTTTGTAAATAATTTTATATATGACAATCAAATGGGGTCACTGGTTATTATTAAACTTGTTCATTAACTTAGTATTGTTAAATTAGTTGTAAAATAAATTGTGTAGCACTGATACATTTATAAGTGTATATGTGTATATTATTTTTTATTATGTCAGAATATATTTTGTTTGTTTACTTTCAGTAAATTAATAATTTTTTAAATGGTCTTCAGTTTTCAACTTTTCAATATGCTCGCGCCCCTCTAGTACTGTGGGGCGCCCCCCCCCCCAAGGGGGCACGCCCCACAGTTTGAGAAACACTGATCTACATGTTTTATAGAATGAAACCCCGCCATATATAAGAGAAATATGTGCGCCACAGTGTATCTTGATAAATTATAATTAAAAATTATTATAATTTTTTATCTTGATATAACCTAAGATCGTGTTAAATATCTTTTTTAAAGGGGTGTAGATACCCACTTACAATATAACACATACACGCACACACACACACTTACAATAAATAATAATCAACAGCATTACAATAGTATAAGTGCTATATTTTTTTCAATTACACTTGATTCTTCTAATTCCGTTGAAAAAAGAATGCATTGAAAAATTTAGAACAATACTTCATTAACTTGTTTGTTTGATACAAATGTTCCTTTATAAGGTAAAATAAAATAAAAGCGCATTTAATGTCGTTCCAATTCAGGGCAAGGACCATCAACAGTAGTTCAAAAAGAGATTCAGTGACGAATTTTGCTAACACAAACTAGCAATTCAGAACAAGGTACACTAGTTCAAGTATTGAATAATTTTGCTTAAATCATAAACAGTTAGGGTATTTTCACTCTGTTCTTTCTTGTTTTTTTTCAAATAGTATTTTTAACTTCAATATAACTGTTTTTGTTTGAAAACAATGGCTTTTTAAAAATCCTATAACGCTATCTTACACTTATTTTAAACGGGATTTTTTTTACGTACGGAAAAGGGGAGAAACGGCTTTTCTGTCTTTTCTTTTTTCCTTTTTCTTCTTTTCCTACTTTACACGAAAACTCAGCACCATGACGGTGATAGTTCCTCAAACAAAAACAAAAGCATGATTGAATAAGCATTTGATAGTTAAGTGATGTTTTTATTTTATCACATGTGGGAGGGACATGGCGAAAAAACAGTTGTTTTGAAGAGAAAAATAAATTGGTGATAACAAAGTAACTTCAACAGATCATTTGGAAGATAACAACCATATAGTTCCCCCCTTTCTTCTTTATCTTTATATATAAAAATCTTCTGTGCGTGTGTATGTGACTAAACTTCTCCTAAGCGGCTGGACCGATTTTGATGAATTTTTTTGTGTGGGTTCAAGTGGATTCGAGGATGGTTTAGATTCACAATTCGGTGCGATACCGCAATTAGTTAAAAAGATATTAATTAATAACATTAAAAACATTCAACTCAATATTCACCTGCATTGTTGTAACAACGTTATTGTTATAAAAATGACGTAAGTTGGCGTCAAAAATCGATGTTCAGCCTAACTGGCCAAACCGGGTCTTCATTGTTACAAAAATGCAGACAAGTCATGCTTTTTTAGCGTTTTTAATTAATATCTTTTCAAATAATCTTTATGTATATAATTCTTCTATGTGTGTGTATGTGACTGAACTCCTCCAAAACGGCTGGACCGATTTTGATGACATTTTTTGTGTGGGTTCAAGTGAATTCGAGAATGGTTTAGATTAACAATTCGGTCCAATATCGCACAATTAGTTAAAAAGATATTAATTAAAAACCTTAAAACGCATAATTTTTTTACCCCCGTGTGCTGTTTTTATGTTTACCCCGTGTGCTGCTGTATGTGTGTATGTGACTGAACTCCTCCTAAGCGGCTGGACCGATTTTGATGATATTTTTTCGGTAAGTTCAAGTAGATTCGAGAATGCTTTAGATTCACAGTTCGGTCCGATATTGCATTTAGTTAAAAATGCTCCAAAATTATGTAAGGGCGCGCGACTGCTCATAAAAAAATCATGGGCAATATTCTTGAGGCCACTACTTTGAGCGGCAAACTTCAAGGTGTAGTTGTACTTCTACCACAGATCCCAATGATTCTTTCAGACTCACCTACCCATTCAAATGTTTGCAATTTCCAATTCGCTTGGCATTTGCTATGACCATTAATAAGTCGCAAGGTCAAACAATGACAATTTGTGGCTTAGATTTAGAAAACCCTTGTTTTTCGCACGGCCAATTACATGTTGCATGTCCAAGGTATGGCAAACCATCGCATTTGTTTGCTTATACCCCTCAAGGATTAACCAAAAACTTTGTACATTCAATGGCATTACGATAAGTTTATTTTTGTGCATTAAAAAAATATACCTGTTATAAAAATAGCTCGATTTTTATTTTTTTTTTATCCTTTAATCAAAACAAGCTTAAGTTTCTATTCAGAATAGCTTCTACTATATTCAACTTAGTTCATAGTAAATACATACTGACACGCAATCGATAGGTCGAATTGTGGTAACTGTAACATTTCATGATGTCAGGTATTGTAATAACTTTCATCAAAACGGTCCAGATTGTTACAACTTATTTAAAAAAGTTTGTAATTTTCGGATTTAAGATGTATGTACAGGACAACGTCTGTCGGGACCGCTAGTAGTTCATAATTTATGAAGCTTTTTGCGATGGAATATAGCATGTATTATAGTATATTGATAAATCATCGTTGTTTTTTCAAATATTTTCTTTGATTCCAAAAAAGCATATTTCCTAAAATTAACCATACGTGTTTTAAAAAATATATATTTAGCGTGATATTAGTACGTTTTTTTTCTAGCTTGAAAATAATTCTTTTAATATTCAAGATTGATTTCTCAACCACCAGATCATATAAAATATATATAAGCATGTGTGTGTCACAATCTAATTTAGTATTTAATCAAATTCTAATTTTGTGTATTTTTTCTTTAAATCTCGATTTACGAATACCACATTTTTCTAAGCGCATTTTTTAAACCCTATATTTTGACAGATTTATCCGTGCTTTTTTTAAAAAAAGGATATCTTATAATAGTTTACACGTGCCTTACTTTTAGCAATTGACACTTCCCCAGTTTTTTTCTCTAAAAAATCACCAACGTAACTCCTAAAAATAACTTATTTTCCTTCATTTATTGCATGATAATAAAATCAATGTTATTCTTTTCATTGTAATTAATTCTCTAGTTGAAAGAATTTGTGTGAGGATCCTCTTCTCTCTCTCTTTTTCATTTTCGAATTGTAGAGAATGTGTGAATGCAAAATGATTACTCTCCAGGTGTTTAAATTACTCGGGGTTTTTTGTCATGACTATTTCCAAAACATGTAATATGCATGTAAGTAAAGTAAAAGACAGCATATTCTTGACTTTCCTTTAATCTTGAAATCTACTTTTAAATTCTTCGATAGAGTGCAGTTATATAATTTGAAATAATTGCCTAGTTTTCTGCAGAAATATTAATACCATCTTTTTTAGCTTTTGTCATGATTGAAAAATTATGCAGTATTTGATTTTGTATTTCTTCATAATAAATGTGTAACTTTTCTTCGAATGCATATATTTTGCTCTGCATCAGTGAAATTATTTTATCTTCACCTTGTAAATTACTATTTTCTTTAAAGTCACACAGAAAAACTTATAAACATACTTCCACCCATCATTTTTAGTTAACTGTAAATTTTACTGCCATTCTGAAAACATATTTCTTTTCGCAAAGGAAAAAAAGCGCTTTTCCTCCTCTGAAGCCAACGTACCGAATTACGTATAGGAATGTCGCTACATAGACAGCCCACTTTATTCGAAAGACATTTTAATTTTCAGTGATTTAGTTCTCGTGCTCGGATATAATTAATTATATCTGTAACCGTTTTCATGACAGTTCTTGTTCCAGGATTAGCAATACGTGCAACCAAATTTTCCTGGTGAATAATGCAACGAAATGTTAGATTTATCAAAATATATATTTCTGCTTCTCAGCAGGACAATAAATCCATTTTCGGATTCAGTTATGGAAAAACAGCCAAAGATACACACAAAAACTAATTTTTTATAACTATATCTAGAAAAATGTAAATAATTTCGAAGTAATCTATACCTATGGTTTAGCTTTTTATTGGATGAAGTTTCAACAGTTCTTTTCACAGATTGAGTTTTTATCAGTATAATATTTAACAAATACCAATCATTGTAATGTTTCTGAAATATATATTTGCGCTATAGTAAAAAGCCAGGCTAAAAAAACTTTCAGTTTTTTAAGTCTTTAATTACGTTTTCACAAATATGCTATGCAATGCCTTCAATACGACTAACACACGTAAAATTTGCGAATTGAATTTTTTTTTAACTATTTGATTTTTGTTACTGAATTTATAAAACTCAATATGGATTTCGTAAATTTGATGTTGAATGAACAGCTATGTCATCTGCATACCTGTTAATGTTGCTGAGTCAGTAAACGTGTATTCATATGTTTACCAAGAATATAACAAATTTTATGTGATGCCTTTGCTACTGATGCATCAGTGATATTATCACCGACATTACACTTTGTTGCTGTTGCAAAGATTTTTATTTTTTAGTCAATTCATTTTGAGGAAAAATGTCATTGAATGATTTGGGTTTAGTGGTTAAATGTGTGACGAGCAATATTATAGATATATATTTTTTAAAATAACACTTTCATGACAAATCGAGCAAGTTGCCGAACCAGAATTGTTTTCGCAATACAAAATAGTCAGCTCCTCAATCGTCTTGAAACAATCTATTTTGGTGAGATATTTTTCGCTTGGAAGACACTCCAGACATAAGGGATAATTAAAGATTAGAGTTTCGCTCATAAAATGGTTGCTACTTCATTAATTGTTCATAACAGACCGTTACAGTTACAATTCGAAAAAAATGTCTCACAATTCACAAACGCACATTATCAACAGAAAAGTGATAGATTTTCCAGCTAAATTTTTAATACAATTTCTTAAATTATTGAATTTTTAGTGCAATGAGCTATGATCGGGACAACATATGAACTATGTGTCCCATGAGCTGAATTCAACATCAAAGCTTCTCAGATATGGGCTAGAGCAGCCATACTCAATCTGTGTCAAGCGGTTCGCAAGTTAAGTGCGGTTTTTCTAGCCTGCATCAGATAAGCTTCGATGTTGAGAGCAACAGTATCATCTGCATACGTTAATGTTAATAAGTGAGTAGCTGGGGATGTCATTGTGTGTGTGTTATAAATATTGAAGAGAATGGGTCTTTGCAGGGAGCCTTATGGCACACCTGCAAGGATAGGATGAGAGGTGGAGAGAGTAATCTTTAATACGGATTTGAAAGGATCTGTGCCGGCGATGTAAGAGTGAGGGAAATTGTTAACGGTTAATCTGAGGGTGAAACTATCGATCCAAACAAACCCTACAGTTGGGTCATCCGTCGTTTCTTTTTCTTTTATTTCGCGTTATTACCAAGTGACCAACTCTCATTTCCCACCAGCTGCACAACTTGTTTAGCTGTATATATTCTCTGAAATTTTTATATTTATACGGCAGAACCTTCATGGTCTTGCAATTTATTTTTTGGACATTGTGTGTGTGCATACATTTTACTTCTGATTTTTAAGGTAAACAAAATTTATTGTACATAGTATTTAATTTGTATTGAATTGCATTTTTTATTTCCAGGCGAGATTTTGGTAAGGTATTCGTGCGAAACCTTTTTTTTTGTTGAAAAAAATTGAGATTTTTTTTTGTACTTTTTGTGATATTTAAATTTGCTTAATAAATCGTGTGAGTAAAAAGCTTTAACTGTAAAGACAAAAAAACTAATATACAAATGAGAAAAAAACTGCTGAAAATTTATAAAAATTACATTAACGTGGCCAACTCTCAACAGAATGTTTATGAAGGAATTTTAAGTTTTTGAAAATTTATATATTACATTACCATTTATTTTTGAAGTGATCTAAAAAAAGATAAAAGATACTCAAATTTTTACAAAAAACAGAGCAGTTTATCTTAGATACTGTGTGAAATCGCTTAAAAAACACCTTCTATATTTATATATATAGTTGTTAATTTTGTAATAATGCAGTGATTATTAAAAAATAAGTCAAATCAATTATGATAATACTCAAAACATAACTTTCAACTCAACTTTTTCAACAGTCTCATTCCGCGTTTTAAATTTTCCGAAAAGAAGAATTTTAAGTCGGTAACCGCATGTATGAAATTGCATCCACTCATATTAAAACAGTTGTAACTTTTGTACGAGTAAGAGGAAAATAAAAAAAAACTTTATTTTTATATTTTTTTATAAACTTATAAATTGATCTATAAAATTAAAACTAAACTATAAAACATTTTTGTTGAAATCCGAGATTTTAATGTAGTCTGATACCTTAAATGTTGCATGGAATATAAGATAGAGCATTCATAATGAACTATTTTAATTAAAAAACTGTGTGTCATTATAACTATATAACTATTTTTTAACTCGTTGTAAATTGTTAATTTATAAATTTTGTGGATATTTTAAATCAATGGTAATCAAACTGTGTTCCTCGGAACCCTGGGGTTTCACGAGTCTCAGTAAAAATATTGAAAAGAAAATTATAAATGTGAATGCAACATAAATTGCACGTTCACTGTGAAGTTTGAATAACAGCAAGCATCTAAGGCTCATCCCAGTCATTAAAATTTTATTCAAACAATAATGTTATTTTGAAATACTTTTTTTGACTATTAGTATATAATATAATAAAATAATATTAAAACATTAGTGAATATATTCTATAATTTACTATCCATGGCTCCACGAAATAATTTTAAGCTAGTAGTATGTCGGGTAAAAAAAAGCCTGTAATGAAAGAGAAGGAACAAAAATTGCAGGTATAACAACAGATTAGACGTTAAAGTCTCAATTTCAGCAATAACAGTTCCTAAATTATGGGTTGCAGATTCATGCGAAATACTCAGGATTTCTCACGTCTCGTTCAGTGCCCTCTAGAACAATGTATATTCAAGTGAAAAATATTTATTTGCTGCTGTTCTTGTGACTAATGCCGCCTGCCTGAAGAAATCAGGGAAAAAAAATACTTATGATCGTACGCAGCTACAAAAATAAAATATAAAAACAAATTAAACGCAGAATATGAAATGCGACTGCGGATAATTTCAATAGACCTTGACTTTAACAGTTTATGTAAAAAAGAGAATTCAAACTCATATTACAGTTATTAAATATACTGCATGGGTAGATGGATATGTATTATTTATGTGTGTGTATGACTAATATTAAAATTACATTACAATTAATAATAAATACAATACTTTTTAATTGTTTCTAAAAAGTACTTTAAACGTGTTGATCTACTTTAATATTATTTTAAGATATATTCTGTGTGCGTCCATGTGTGAGGGGTTCCCTGAAAACATCTTATAGTTCAAACTTTTTTGACTCGCTTAGAAGACCACTGTTTTAGATCTAATATAAAAATATCTTTAAGGTATCCGACTACGTTCGGAAACGTGATTTTAAAAAGGAGCATAAAAGGATAATTTTCATGATATTTAGTGTCACTTAGATAAGAATACATGTATAAAATTGTTTTAAGGCCATTATGACAAAAAAATTATTTAAATACAATATTTTGGCAAAAAATTAACTTAGAATAACCTTTTTTCAAAACGTTCTCCTTTTATAAAAAATGCTTCTATAATAATAATATTTTGCTTTTCTAAAGTAAAGACTCCCCAGAGAGTCTGAACTAGGATTTTTGAAAAATTCACATTATTTTCAGAGTTACAACCAATTGAAATAATTATCGGCGTTTTTTTCTTAAAATTTCTCCCCTCTGTTGTCGTAAAACATGGATAAACCCACTTCTAAGTTATATATTTCAAAAATTCTAGTTAAGCCTCTGCACAGAGATCTGAACTATATACTGACATATTATTATAAAAGAAACATTCTTCACAAAAGGAGAATATTTTGAAATTTGGTCACTCTACGCTCATTTTTTATCAAAATATTGTACTTAAATAATTTTTATTGTAATAATATTCTTAAAACAATTTTATATACATTTTGTAATTTAAGTGACACTGAATATTATAAATATTATCCATTTATACTGTTTAGCAAAATCACGATTCCGAACGTAGTCGGATATACCTTAAAGATATCTTTATATTTTGTATAGTAATTAACATTTTTAACAATTAATGTTTTCCCCCAAATTAAAAGAAACTGTTAACAAAACGGAAATGGGTTGTGAATTAGTTTTAATCCTATTCTTACTATCAGAAAACATATTTTAGTAGTTTGTTCGGAAAACGTGCCTATTATATACTATGCAGCGATATCTCTTATCTGCAATTGAGTGAATACATTTTCTATTTACGACGTGTCAAAAGCCATGTGACGGAGAACACAAATTTAATGAGGTATCAAAAGGATGTTTTAGCAAAAACCATAATTACATCATCGTAAATAAGTTAGAATGACACACGAATGAAAAAATGAATTGCAGTTTAAGGCTGTTTTCGGTCAATGTTAAAGGATAGGGATGAAACGGCAAAAAAAGACATTTGTGGGCAGGAAAAAGCTCCAATAATAATAAAATTTTTTATGGATATAAAGAAAATAATTGTTTAAAGGATAGTGTTTCTTGAATTTTGATTTTTGGAAAATTACACAGTTTTCAGCATTTTTGCAAAATGAAATTTGACTTTTCTATGTTAAAGTATAGGAGGTGGAAACGCAAAAGACATTTTAACAGAAAAAAAAATTCTTTTTAGAGTAGAATTAAATAGTATATAAGAAAGCAAGCTTCCCTCTTTGGACTAGTGTAGCCAGAATTAGGTTTTATGTTTTCTTAATTAACTTTTTTAAAATTTTAAGTTCATTCTGAATTATTTTTGGCGTAGTTAGGACTATCTCAAACAGATGGCACCACCATCGTTTGAAAAGCGAATTTATTCTTGGCTACGAATACTTATTTTTGGCGATATCTTTCTGAAATATAGTCGCCAGCTGAAATTATGGTAACTTGCAAATAGTGGACAATGGAAAAGGTTTATGATGTACAGAGATTTAACATCTCAAATCTGACGAACTTTCCGATTTAGGAAAGTTTTAAATATTTTCTGCATGTGTGCTTTAAAAAAAATCGTTTATAATTATACTGCTTAGATTTTTTTTTTTTTTTTTTTTTTTTTTTGTCATTGAAGGAATGTCTGTAAGAATATTTAAATTCTGCGAAATGACTTAACGAAGAATGAAAGAGTATACTTACTTTTATACTAGATCGAAAGTTGTGAATTAACTCACAATAAGAACACAAGTTACTACTCCTTACTCAAATTAAAATTTTAATCTAGTTATTGTAATGCAATTATTATTATTATATTATTATTTTCTTTTTAATTAACAAAAAAATTTCCCATCGATTTTATATTTGACGTAAAACTTTACCATAAACCATTGGAACAATTATTAACACAAAATATTGTTTTCTAATTTAATTAACAGAAACTTATTTTTTCAATTAATTATGTTCAGATTCTAAGCCGCACCCCAAATTCTCAGCACATTTTTGTGAAAAAAATAGTGTAAAATATATTATCGATATATGATATATTTACGGAATGAAAAGTGGCTGCGATACCTAGTGGTCAAGGTAACGTACTCGTGGCTGGCGTATCATGAGTTCGAGCCTAGTACCGCTGAAATTCTGTCGTGTAGGGGAGCGATGAACGTTAAATCTGAGAGCTCAAACGTCCTCTCATTGGTGTGGTAGTTAGGAGATGGGAGGTGCAAGCTCAGGTGTCGTCCTCGTCACTTGACTATGGTTCAAAGTTACGAGGTTCGTCACCAAAAGCCCTCGTGTAGCTGATCAATATGACGTTTATATTCAATCATTAACTAAACGAAATAAAAAAAATAATAAAGGTGAATTAATAAAATGAATAATTAATTTACTTTACCAGCATTAAAAACTTTTTTCAGTCTTCGAATCTAAGCTGCACCAGAATTTTTGTAGCCTAAGCATCGGGAAAAAAGTGCGGCTTAGATTCGAATAAATATGGCAATATCGCGACTTTAAAGTCTCTCTATCTTTAAATTTTTGCCTTCTTTTCTATTAAAAAATACTGTCTGGCATTTTCTGTCATTGAACATTTTCAATAACTTGATCAAGTTCTTGACTAAATTTTTAACATAATAGAAGTTGGGATTTTCTTTGCGCATTACATTTTACACATATAAAATTTAGAATTAATGTTAATTCACATTTTATCCATTTTAGTTAAATGTATGATAAAAAATTTTTAGTAAAATTTTATTATGAATTCTTTATGGAAAAAGAAATATGTTGGGCATTACGATATGAACATATATTTATTGCTCATTGGAGTTTTTATTTTATTACTATAATTAGAATATTGATTTTTATTACTAGTTCATTTTTGAATTAGAAAGTAAAGCATTCAGAAAAAGATATATCTGCTGAATAAACTTTTAAAAACACTAATTTTTAAAAAAATTGAAACTTAATTTTCTAAATAATTAAACGGTATTTTCATTTTTTAAACCCAAATATTCATAATTTTTAATTTTGGAAGACTTTTAAAATGAATGATTTATTTTATAAACGAAGGAAAAATATAACTGTTATAATTAATAATGTTTGATATTTTTATCTCGTAATTGTGGATCAAATTGCTCGATTTTCAAATGTTAAAAAAAAGTTTTACATTTCTTATTTTTTCCATTCATTTTCTCAGGAAATATCATAATCAGTTAAGAGCAATTTATACCTTTTTTCGGGGGGATATTGAATCTATCCACTAGAAAACTTAAGTCAATCTAATTATTACAAAGCTATTTTACCATAAATTATTGTTTAAAAACAATCTGTTACTCCGTATAATCACTATATGATAAATTACTTTGCCGTTTTGTCAGCCACAGTACCGTTTAGCGTCCTTTCAAAGGCATCTCGTCATGTCATGAGGTCAACATCTCATGGTATTTTTCAAGCACTTAATGCATTCTTTTAATTTTAAATTTTTTATTTCTATTACTGTCCTTAAAAAATTTTTACTTTTTAAGTACTATTATTTAAAAAATGTAAGAGTCATAACAATCGAAATCCTAATGGCGAGAGGTTATAGCTCGGAAGAGCTAAGTACTCTGGTCATCCACCCCACGATGTATAATATCTCATGGGAATTTCACTTCAGAGGGGACCGGAAAACACTTGTTGGTCCGAAGTCTTTAGGAAAGAAAAAGTACAAAAAAGCAATAAAAGTTTCCAATTTCTTTCCTATGTACTAAAACAGAAAGAGAGGAAGAATAATTTATTTGGATTCCTATATAGAATGAAACTATTATTTTGTTACCAAATATGCCCAAAAATTAAACAATAATGCAATTTTCTTTTGATTTAAATATAATGTTAACTTCCAAATTGAAAAATTGTTATTGACATATATTCATTAAATAAACATAAATTTCTTAGAAAAAAATAAAGGCAATGTTTATATATTATATGCTTGATTAATTGTGCTTGATAATTAATTGCCAGCCTATTTTCTCTCCCTTATAATGATATTTTAATCATTCTCTAAAGTTACAAAAGTAAATTTTAATTTCAAAATATCTTTCTTTTCTTTCTTTCTTTCTTCCTTTTTTTTTTTTTTTTTTTGCTGAACATGAAATAATTTTGTAATGCTTATTTTCATTTACGTACCATTTCTTATAAAAATATTTTTTGAATTTGAAAAATATTTTATATGTAAAATAATGGTCAAAACCATAATTAACCAGTTTTTTTAATGAAATAGCTGCATACTATCTTAGAAAAATATCAAAATTGATAACCTTTAACTTTTTTAACATTTATATATATATATATATATATATATATATATATATATATATATATATATTATATATATATTATATATATATATATATATATTATATATATATTATATATATATATATATATAACATTTATATCTATATATTTATATATATATATATATTTATATATATATATATTTATATATATATATATATATATATATATATATTTATATATAACTACTTTTTTAAAGAAAATTCTATTCAAAATTGTTTCCCTTAAACCTTTAATAATGTAATACAGGTGTAAGTGTATAACCTAATTGGAAATTTCTGAAACATTTTTTTTTTTTTTTTTTTTTGTACATAAGAACACTTTATTTTGTAATACTTTTAGAAACATTTATTATTCCATTATAAAATATTAAATCGTTTTTCTTTATATGTAGTGCCTACTAGATTGTGAACATTCCATTGTTTACTGTACCGGGACCAACAAAACAAATTTATTCACGTTAATACATTGCTTTTGCACAACTAAATCGTTTTGTAATGGAAAATGAACTTTTTTTTATTTGTGGATAAAAACACCTATAATCAAGGAGAGCGAACAACTTATTGACATTTTAAAAGACATTTGACGGTAAAATCTATATTAAAACAAGAACAGCTCCTAAAATTTAGATTGCAAAATACATAGGATTTTTTCCATAGTTAGAAATGAGTAAAGCATTCATAACAAATTATCAGAATCCATAAGTCGAAAAAGTAAGAAAGCCATTTTAGATCTCTCATGGTCAAGATTCAACACTATTTTACTTCCCCCCGCCCCCCAAAAGAACAAGTATTTCGTTTCACAGCCGTAAAGACTGTGGCCCTCTTCCCCTTGCAGAGAAAGGGGAGGATTCTATTGAAGGAAGTGCGCTACACACACAGAGAGAAATTTTTTTTCTTGCCTTTTTCGAAATCAACCAAAAGCGGAGAGCAGAGTGCACACGATCTTCTCTTTTCAAACAATCAAATCTCACCAGCAATGACATCCAATAATTCACAAAATAGCTATAAATTTATGTTTCGAGATATCTTTCCGATTTTTTCGAAATTTCGCAATTGTCCATAATTCTGGAGATCTTCGTATAATAAGGACCATTATAAATTTATCATCTTCCATGCTCTCAATAATTGACACATTTGTTGAGTAATTCAGGTACCACTGAGAATTGTACCTCTCGTGAAATAGGTTGCCAACCCCTGTTCTATTGTATAAAAGTAAAATTGTATCATACTGTTTGTTCATTAAAACGTGAAATTTAATTTTTCATTGCTTTAAATCCACCTATTCTTCCTTTAAAAATCATTTGTTCAGGAAAAATTAAACAGTTTCGTTCTGTACATCATTTATCTAGAGAATTGATCGACAAACTGTGTTCCACGAGTCCCAATAAAAAAAAAATGGGAAAGAAAAATTACAAATATGTATGCAAAATGGATTTATGTTCTCATGAAATTCGGTTAGCCACAATTATCTAAAGATCTTTTTTAACTTTTATTGTAATATAATAAATGAATTTTAAAACTTTATTTTATGCAGTAGATTGTGAATATACTATTATTTGCTATCCCGAGTTCCACGAAGTAATTTTATACTAGTTAGAGTACAATATTTTGAAACCTTTTACATTTGTGGGGAAAAAAACACCTATAATGAAGAAGATAAAAAAATTTATCGACATATGAACAGATTCGATGCTAAAATTTAAATTTAAGCTAGAAATTCTATATCTTAGGTTACCAATTCATGCCATATACGCAGAATTTCTCACACAGCTATGAATATTTTCATGCCATTCACAAAAATGTATTTAGAAAGTGAAAAATACTTTTAACGCGATAGGCAACAAAAACAAAATACAAAAACGAATTGAACACGGAATATGAAATGCTACTGCAGATAATTTCAAAAGCTTATACGTCGATAGTTTGTGTAAAAATTGTGAACACATATCTCAGTTAGTAAGTATAATGCATGCGTAGGTGACATTTGGGTCACAAATTTATATTATCAATGAGTAAATAACATTAAAATTACATCATAAAATTTTTTAATAAAAATATAATATTTTTTTAAAATTGTCTTTACATATAATATCAAAATATATGTTTATCTATATACTTTAAATATTATTTTAAGATATATTCCCTTCAGCGAGGAAGGGGATTCCTCGAAAACATGTTACAGTTCTAGGGATTCCAAGAGTTGAAAAAGTTTGACGATTGACCAATGTCCAGAAATGAAAAGTCTTTCATGGTCAAGATTCACTCTGCTGCTTTAACCCCCTCCCCCGAAAAAAAAAAAAAAGAGCTAACATTTATTTTACCAGTTTTACGACTGTCACCCCTCTCTTCGCCCCCGCGTGTTCCCTTTCGCTGAAGGGGAAAATTTCATTGAAAAGGTTACCCGAGAGAGAAATTTATTGCCCATCTTGGGAGTCTTGAGACAAATATTTGTGCCAAAAATTTCGCAATAGACAACGCCATCTAGATGTCATGTAAGGTGTTAAACTAATGGCCCGCCATCACCTTAAAGAGAAAAGGAACTTCCTCGTGGAAGCTTTCAATAACGACAGTAAAACTCTGTGAGAAAGAACTACATAATTATGCTTTATATTTGGAATTAGTTGATCTTGTATTTTTAAGTTCTATTTGGGGAAGGGGTACTTTTTATTTTAATTTTAATTTATTTGGTGAATGTTAATTTTTTTTTTTTAAAAAAACAATATCCTCTATTGAATTCTCGTTCATTGCTTAGTATGAGTCTAGACCAAAAAAAAAAAATTCTTTGAAAATTAGTTTTTTTCTTTGTGTGTGTGTTTTTCTCATTCACAGAGATCATTGAACACTTTTCTAATGGCATCCTAAACGAGAAAAAAGAGTTGATAGATCATTTCAGACATTTGACAGGCAGTCGGGCTCATTTATTTTTTGATTTTACTCAACCGATGTAAATGGATGATTTGCCAAGAATGCAAATACATAGCAGTTCTATTATTTCTTCATGTAATGACTGAATTTCAGGAGATTTTGCGTCTGTGTTTGAAATATGCTGTCGGCTTAGATTTTTATGAACATCAACACATATAATAGCATTCACGGAAAGAAAAAAAAATGAAATGAAATAATATATACCTGCTAGAAGAGAGATCCATAGTTATGACTAGAGTTATTAGAAGAAAAAGAAATGTGCTTACGTTAGCTAAAAATTAGAGATAAAGCAATTGAGGACAATGAGAGGTTTCTCTATTTGTGTCGTCGTCTTGTAGAGGTCACCTACGAGGCTGGCGTTATTTCTGTCAAGTCAAGGGTTCGAGTCCTGGTGCCACTAACGACCTACCGTGAATAAGGGCTAATGCACATTAAATCTATCTAGGCTCAAGGCAGTGGCGTAGCTAGGTATCCAAAGGCCCTGGTGCAAAGAAAAAAAATAGGGTCACAGAGCTTGGTTGGATTTTACCAAGTAAAAAAGAAAAACTATATGAATATTTTAAATATACAAGGCTACAATTTTTATTTACTATCTTCTCTTTCTTCGCATAGTTTGCCCTTAACCGCACCACTGGATTTCTTTTTCTTTTATCCATAATTTTAGTTTTATAATTTATCCAATACAATTCATATGTGCAGGAGTACTTACTGACATTAAAAGGGAGGAGAAATGCAATGCTACGCTCCAAAACGTCGTTGGGGAATTCTTAGCTATTTATTTATTTATTCGGAAGGATCGAACTCATCCACCAGAGGGCTTGGAGCTACTAAATGGTCCACCGAGATAGATAGGAAATGATGCAACAAATATGCATGAACAAGAAAATACATTACAATATTATTATTATTATTATTTAAAAAAAAAAACACCTCTGCAAAAAAGCAGCGGGGATGGGGGGGGAATTACATCAGTGTATTGCAGATACGGCTAAGATAGCGAAATATTGAAAAACAGGAAACTAGCTTATTATATGAATTATATTGTTATTAAAAAGCAGCCGTATAAAATCGGCTAACAAATGTTTTTTTGGACTAAAGAAGCAATTAAGATCGAAATTTAGCAGCGGAAAAACGAAGTTAAGATTATATAAAACATTAATTTTGCCTGTGTTGCTGTATGCTAGCGAAACCTGGACGCTGAATTTGGAGACTATACGAGCTCTGGAATCTTTCGAAAGAAAAGCACTGAGAACTATATTTGGGCCTGTTAAAGATCAAGGATGTTGGCGTACTAGATATAATTTCGAGTTATATAGGCTTTACAAAGAACCTCAAGTTACTCAAGTCATCCGAAGTAACAGATTGAGATGGCTCGGCCACATCTGGAGAAGCCCTGAAAACAACCAGACCAGAGCTTACACATTTAAGAATCCTGTGGGATCTCGAACAAGAGGAAGACCACCAATAAGGTGGATAGATGATGTTGAAAATGACTTAAAAACTCTAAATATTAAAAACTGGCAGAGAGTTGCTGTGTTTCGTTGGAATTGGAGGAAGCGAGCTGTGGAGGCAGCCAAGACCTGTAACAGGTTGTTACGCTTATAAAGAAGAGAAGATTGTTATTAAAAATAGATGTAACTTGGAAGAAATTGCTTCTTGTGCAGATTTTTTAAGATGCAATAATATGGTAAGATTCTTCACGGAACTTGAAGTTTATTTTCCAAGTAACAGTTTATAGAAAAATGAAAAGATTGAAAATAACAAACTTTTCAATAATATCGCAAATTTGGCTTGCTTGGTGGTCAGGGTCCGAGCCTTCCCACCCCCCCCCCCCCAAGCATGAGGGCCCCGGTGCACGGCACCGCCTAGCCCATTGGTAGCTACGCCACAGGTTCAAGGTCATCACATTCGAGTGGTGTAAAAAATTAGAGGTCAGTTCAGTGGCGTAACGAAGAATATTAGGGCCCACCGGGCAAAGTGAGGGTTGCTGCCCCAACCCGGATTTCCCAAAGAATTGCAAAGGGACCCCTAGAGTCCTGTCCCCTCCTCGGAATGCGGGGGTGTATGTTACGCTACTGGTTGAGTGTCAGTTTAGGTGTCGTTTTTGTCATTTGACCGAAGTTCCAAATTCCAAGGTCCGTCACCTGTGGAGTAACGGGGAAAATTAGCCCCCCTGCAAAGTCTGATTTGGGGCTCCACCTCATATCTTACAAAGGATTGCAAAACCATAACACCAGGCTCTTTGTGCCCTCTAGAATTCTAGGCTGCCCGCGATGCGAGTGTTGCAGGGGTGTACGTTACGCCACTGTCCGTCGCCAATTGTTCTCAAGTTGCTTTGAAATGCGACGTTTACCCAAATATCCGTCCCCTGCAAAAGATAATTTTCAAACCAAATATTCTATGTAACAAACAATACTTCGTAAATATAAATTAAACAGTAAGATCTGTGTGTGTTCCCTTTAATATTCATTGAAACAAATGAATATTATATTAACCAAATGATAGTAAAAATTACCCATATAAATGTTTACTCTATATAAGAGTGTAATCAACTTTTTTTTTTCTGAGATGACATGCATATAAATAGCAGGATAACTCTTATGTGTTCGTCTTGTCAATTTTACCAACTTTATGTACCTTTTGCTCAAAATGGTGAAATTTTTATGGTAGCCAGAATAAAATGTTTTACATGCTTTAACGAACCATTTTCTTTTCAAGTATAAATAAAAAAAATTGTTATTAATTATTTGATTTATTGAAACTTATTTTTAAGTTGGCATTTGGTAAAATTTCACTGACTAAAATAAATAACTATCACGAAATCATTGAATCCCCGTGTTAATAACTTAATATTGATGCCAGTACAAGTCTGGGTTCTTAAGGCTACACAGTACCCTTAGCTCATAGATGTTGAAAAAAAAAGGAACACGAACTTGAAAAATCCAAAATTTGAGAAAAACTTATTTAAAGATTTTTTTTTATTGAAGCTAAATTTAAAAAAAAAAATTCTACTTTATATTTACTACATCTAAATCCATCTCATAAAAGACTTTTCAAGCTTCTCTTGTGTAGTTTTATTTTTTTTAAGCATTTTTTTATAATTGAACAGTTTTCTCTCTATGTCGAAGATATAAATTTTTTTTTTATTAAAATCTTCCATAATTTTCACACAGTGATGACCAGGACACACACACACAAATTCTAATCTTTATTAATGAATGGCGTGCTTACTTATATTTACTACATTAAAGCAAAAAAAAAGACAGGTAAAACACTAGATTTTAAAGTTTAAATGGACACAAACACCGTTTTTGGCACACGAATTCTGAAGATAAAAAATGTTTCAATTTTCATAAAAATTTGTGTGTGTGTGTGCAACGTTGTAATTCATACACCTGTTTATGACAATGCGTTTTTAAAATTTGAAAATAAACCTTAAATAAGCAAATTTTCCCGTTAACACACACACTACGGTATATGAGACGAAATTTCGAACGTATTTTTTATCAGAAAAATAGATCAACTCAGATAAAAAAAGAGTAACAAAATAAAATATCCTGCTCTCTGCATATGATAACGAAGTCAGAATACATTAATGTTAGAGTGCCTTTATATCCGATGAAAAATGTGTCTCAGTTTGTGATCCTATTCTTTAAAAATACGCAAAGATTTTGAAAAAAAGAAAAAAAAATCGAACCCTTGTTTTTTTAATAAACAAATGTGGTACATCGCTGGGGAAAGAAAAAAAGTGCAGCCCCATAACCATCGCATAAATTCGAAAAAGAAGGGTCTATTCTTTATTGTAGAAAATTGTACAAGAATATAAAAGAGAGTGTAGTTTATATTGTAAAACTAGCTGAATGCGTAAACCAACTCTATCTTCATTTCTTTAAGGCTATCTTCGGCTAATATTAAAGAATAAGGGCCAAATTCGGAATATTTTTTCAGATATAAATGTATTCAAACATTAATATTATATTCTGGCTACACTATCCTGTAAAGAACCGCTTATTTTATACTACTCATTTTTATCCGAGTTGGCGCATTTTTTCCTTTTTGAAATGTGTTTTGCATTTTTCTCTATACCAAATGCTAAATAAGCTATCCTTTTACATGTTAAAAGGAAAAACTAATTATTTATGAAATATTTTGAAATTTTAAAAACACTATATTATAAACAAATGCATGAGTTACAATGTCACACATTTTTATAAAAATTGAGGCATTTTTTCTGTCTGAAAATGTGCTCTGCGTGAAGTTCACGCTCTCGTACATATGGCAAAAACAGCCTTAAATAGTCTGGTCTCACCGTCGAATATATTTTAATACATTACTTTACACCCCAGCACGGAAATAACACGAGCACAAGAAATATATGGTGAAAACTCACCCCGTCATTTTGACACGAGAGTGATACGGATGATTAACCATTTAACGATGCGGAACAGTAAAAACAATTTTTTAATCGAATTTCACCTACCTAGTTCCCTAAAAGAAATCTAATATCACCGAAATCCCCCCCATTGATTTTAAATATTTTACATCAGCTATCTCAGTAATTATACTTATTTCGTCAAACAATTTGTAGCCTTGGTAGCCTAGTGGTCAAGGTATCGGATCGTGGCTGGCTTGTCACGAGTTCGAGCCCTATACCACTAAAGACCCGCCGTGTAGGGAAAGAGACGCGCGTTAAATCTGTTGAGAGCTCAAACATCCTCCCGTTGGTGTGGTAGTTAGGAGAGGGGAGTGCCAGTTCAGGTGTCGTCCTCGTCATTTGACCATGGTTCGAAATTACGAGGTCCGTCGCGAATAGCCCTCGTGCAGCTTTACATGCAGATCCAAGTTCTTAAACGATACGATTCACAAGATTTCACATACTGTGTTACTATTGCTTTGTTAAGTGAAAATAGACACGCATTTTACAATATATTTGAATGTTCAGACGAGTTTTTTTTTTGTATTAAAATGCCACAACGAAACAAAGTAAAAGTAGGAAAAAAGAAACGATGCCACAAAAAAGTAATATCAGTTGGGTTATTAACAATTTTTTTTTATCACTCAGCATATCAATTGCACGTAACAACTAATCGTAGATTTGCAGAGAAAAAATAGTGGAAAAATTACGAGTTTTTATATAGTGTACACATTTAAAAACATTAAAAAGCACAAAAATACACATAAAATTCCCTTAGAGCATAACAAATTTTCCTTATCTAAGTCCCTCGCTATATTTTATTAGAACTGCTTGCATCAGATCATCGTTAAAGAAACCTGTTTTCTCTCATATGAAAAAACGCGTATTTTTCATAAATAACACGAGAATTTCAAAGTGGTTTTAAACTATATGGCAAATCATAAGCTCAGACCTAACCAAATAGTTGATACGTATTTCTCAATAGATTATAAATCACACACACACATGTATATGCGTACGTAATACTCTCTTGAGAGTAAAAAAAAAAAAAAGAATTAATGATTGTTTTTTTTAATTTCGTTTTTACTGTTTTTTTTACACGAAAATTAAACTAGACTTATATATAGTTTTTTTCCTTTCTCTCTATGAAAGCTTTCATTTATTCCATATTCGCGCGCTTTTACTGATTCATTTGTTTATTAATAAAATATATATAAAAAACGTTTCTCGTCAGATGTTTCGCTTCACTTTCGGGCCAATTGGGGCTCAAACCCTTCACGTAATCTGATGTGGAAGTTTGAAGAGAGAGGTACCAGCTGGGAGTTCTTCTCATCATTTATATAATAGTGGTTCAGAATTAAGAGGTCCGGCATCAACAGTCCATTACGTAACTGAAGCAGGACCTTATTAAAATAAAATCATATCAATTTGCTTATAGTGGAAGAGGCGAATGATGATTTTATGCAGGACTTATATCAATAATTCTGACAATTATTTAAGAGAGGGTTAAAGTGTAGTAAATGGGGGAGGGCACTTGGCATAGTCAGTTTTATTTGGCGACTAAAAGCGGTCGCCAAGGTACTTTTTTCAGAATTATTATTTATTTTAGAATTTAATTCGATATCTCACCATGACATTTAGATAAAAATTGCCAAATCCAAAGAGCCCCCCATACTACACTTGAGCCTTAAGAGAGCATATATATGTATAATATTATTTTCAGCCATTTTAAACTACACTCGGACCCCTATTTAACGAATTTTACTCTTCCCCCGATTTAAAGAATAATAAACCCCGAATCAATGAATTATTTCAACAAGTGAAATTTTTTTTCTTCATTGACTGATTTTTTTTTTCAATTGACATCCCTTTTGTCAGGAACAGAAATAAATTTTGTCTTGTAAGTAGCAAATTTCAATGGGAAAGGGTGCAGGGTGTTATTAGACTTTATAGGTGCAGATGAGTCGTGAGTGTAACCTATCGTATGAGTTTTGAATATTACAGGAGAAACTCCTTTCTTATCTCATCCCACTCCCCAACGCAGGAGATATTTTAAGATTTGAACGATTATTTTACATTTGATGACGGACTGTGTAACTGAAGTCCAGGAAGTTGTTGATTTGTCGGAGCCAATGAATAGTGATTTTGATGCAGAAATTGATACAATGAAACTCTTATAAACACTTACGTTTTCTAATGCTTTACAAAGTTTGGAAACTGTGAAAACATATCTTATGCAGCACGATGTAAATGAAGCAGTATTTTCTTCTCTGTGTTTAGTCGAAAAAAGAGCTATTTTGAGTTAGGAAACAAAAAGAATTTCCAACATTTATTAGTCAGTATTTTAAATGTTCCAATGAACTGGTGCGTAATAATTCCCTAATAGTATTTTTAACTCTGTTGGATAAAAAGGGTGAAATTTCTAACTCTGGATATTTTTTGTGTAGTTGCTTGTTATAGAATACTAAAATACAATCTGAAGTACTATTACACAATTTGAAATTTGCTTCAGTACATTTAATTTTCGTATTTTGGTGTTACCTTCTTCCCAAGTTAATATCATACAAAATATAAAACTTAATTTTCTAAATTTGTCGATAACAAATGCATTTAATATTATTAGAGTTTTAATCCCTCCATTATCTCTTCGGGAAAATTAATGGAGAAAACCTGTTTCCCTCGTAGATGTTAATTGGCTACACGCTTTTTTCTTTGTCTCAGTATTTGTGTGTGTTCCAGTCCCTTTAAGTTCCAGTATCGTTTTGTAATGTGTCTTCTCCAATAAAAGCATTTGATATTGATTACCTTGCCGTAAAGGAAATATTTCGGTACACTACACTTTACATTATAACAAACATCATGAATCGCACCAAATTATAAAGATGAAGAGATTTAAGGCAGAAGGGACGAACATTAACTTCTTTTATAACTGACGTAAAAACAAAATTTGTAAATTATTCAAATAAAGATTTAAAAAAATGTTAACTGAGAAATTCTTTCACATCACTCTTATATTTTGCGTAGATATTAAAAGTTACCGTGTGTGATTACAAAAATTGATAAGATTTGATATTTATAAATAAGGCTTAAACACGGTATAACAGATTCAAAATGAAGCCAAGGATATCAAACAAAACATTTACAGCCTTTTCTTTCGATTTTTTTAAAGGTAAATAATGGCTTTGGAAGAAAGAAATTAATTTGTAGGAAGAAGTATGAATAAAATAGCTTTTCGTATTTTTAGAGATTAAATTGCAGTTCCAAAATGAATCGCGCGCTATCAAACATAAGATACATTTAATTGATCTATAAAAACGTTAAGATTATAATTTTGTTTAAAGCAAAATAAATGTTTCGAAATAAAACTATAGTTGATAAAGTAGAATTGGAATTATGTAAAATTTGCGATGGAAAAAAAATAAATAAGAACTTTATAAGATAAGTATAATAAAAAAAAACTTAATTTCTCAGGTATCCTAGTCTATTAAGGACTTTCTTTCATTTTTGTATTCAGAATTTATATATATATATATATATATATATAGTTTCAATATCATTTTATTCTACATATTTCTATAAACCAGACTTGCAAGGACCAACTCGGTCCAAAGTGTGCCGGGCCAGCAATTTTTACATATTTTGGACTTGTGCCAGACCTATGTAGAAGTCCTCAAAACAATAAATAGAGTAATTAAAATTTTACCTTTACATTTGAAGGGCTGTATTTATATGTTTTATCATGATACTAACATCACATTTTCAATACACTTTTCATTAGATAAAGATAAAAATGGGAAATTCTTCATAACGTTATTTTTTTTAAAGGGGATAAAAATGTTTCTTTACCCAAAGAGATAAAATGTGTCGAATCACGGTTTATTTCTCAAAAATTTTACGTTAAGGGTTGAAAGATCATATTTAACGATACTCCATAATAATTTTGTGGTAAAGTAGAATAAATATTACTCCCCCACCCCTTTAATTTCTAAGTGATTATTGTAGTCTGATTGGATACACAAGTCTTACCTATATATATATATATATATATATATATATATATATATATATATATATATATATATATATATATATATATATATATCTCCAGAAGTTCATTTTTAATAAAAGCATATAACAGCATTTGATCATTGAGAAATGTACTTTATTAAATTAATTGTGTAAATTAAGCGATTACTCTTATAAAAAAAGGAAAAAGTAAGAAACATTTCCTTTTTTTTAACAAACACATAGTATCTGATTATGAAAAAATCGTTTCTATCTTGTGATATTACGATTTGTGCAATACTGTTGTGTAATTAATATTCAAGTTCTTCAGTCAGTGGCGTAACGTACACCTCCCCATCGGGGTGGGGGAAGGGCAGGATTTTAGGGGTCTCAAAGCCTGATTGACGCCAAGTACGTATTTAACCAATTGACGAAATATTAAAGGTAAAACCAGACTTTGCAGGGGGCCCAAATATTCTCCGTTACGCCACAGTCTTCAATGTATATTCAGTTAGGTATTTGCTTAGTAAATTCATGAAATTGAAGTTAAATTTTGTAGATAACACTGTTACATTCAGATTTAAGAGTATTCAATTTTTTAAAATCTTATATTAACTAAGCGATACGTTTTAAAGGGGAAAAAACCAAGCTGGTCTTCATTATTGGATTTGGATTGAAGTTAAAAAAATATTCTAGTTCACAGAATACTTCAAGCATTCTTTAGTGAAAATGAGTGGTAAATTTCTCATGCTGCTGTTCGTTAATTTTTGTTTCAAAATTCTGCATCCCTTTCTTTCCACCAACCAAAGTTTTTGAAACGGTAATAAAAACAATAAACGATTTCATGGAAAAAAAATAATAAAAATCTGCTGGGTTTGTGAGTCGAAAACCCTTGTCCCCTATAAAGAAAATGACACACACACACATTAACCCTAACCCCTACCTAAAAAATTATGTCTCTGTAGGCCCTCGCCGGTGGGCACTTCAAAAGAACCCGCTACTTATGCGGCAAATCGAAGCCTACATTATCCAACGCTGCAAAACACTTGGAGTGACTTAGTTATTTGACCGAATCGCACCTCAGCGGCGCAAGAGTAACAGAGAAAGTTCTAAGCAAAGCGAAAACTGGCGCGATCTACAAAAACGCAGATAATACTTACATGTGGAGCACCACACCACCGAAGTACCACGTGTGAGCGAGAGGAGATGAGGGGAGAAGGAAGGGGGATGGAAACTACCCCAAGCGCGGTTTTCGTCCCGCCAAATTCTACTATCTAGATAGGACGGTATTTCAAATACCGCGGGTGTGTGTAGCTGGCCTTCCTTTCCGCGGGAGAGATAGTTCTTCGCTTAGAATGGTAACCATTTAAAACCGGGGAAGATGTTTTTGTTTCTCTTCTGTCACAAAGAGATTTTCCTCTCTCCAGAATAACTCTCCTGTTAACATCATCTATTTTATCCTCTCTCTCTTCTTTTTTGAATAAAATTTTTTTCCCACATGGTGTGATACATTTTTCCTAAAATACAAGCACTTGTATTCCATTTAATAGTTTTGATGATGCTTTCGCACATGATCGAATTGGAAATGTATTAAGACAAATCATTCTTCTGTAAAATTTTTATATTGATTGAAAATAATTAAATCTGGTTGTCGCTGTAAAGAGTTGAGACATTCCTTTCAAGTAATTTCGTGTTCATTTTAATTTCACTTATAAATATTGATTTATTATACACATTTCAAATAATTATTTAAAAAAAAATTTCTTCATATTTTTATTACTTATAAGAAATTTTTTATTTCCAATTTTTAATTTGGGTATTCAACTAAATAAAAGACACTAAAAAGCTTTCTTAAATCCAT
This sequence comes from Trichonephila clavipes, assembly GCA_019973935.1. Taxonomy (NCBI): domain Eukaryota; kingdom Metazoa; phylum Arthropoda; class Arachnida; order Araneae; family Nephilidae; genus Trichonephila; species Trichonephila clavipes. Next base: position 643,376 of record BMAU01000244.1, on the reverse strand, counting down.
TTCTATCATTTTCATTAATTGTTTGTAACTGTTTTTAATCTCTCTTTCTTCAGTGTACTGAGATGTGGTCAATTGCTATTTTCAAAATTTTCTTTATGTACAAAACATATTTTTTGCTTTCAAAAATCCTAAAAACTAAAAGCAATATTTGAAAAACATTTTTAATGGAATCGCATAATTTTAATGATTTTAAACATAGGAAAGAACACTATATCTCCATTGTCAGAATCATGTGTATTAAAGAGAGAGAGAGAGAGAGAGAATAATTAATTTTCCCTAAACTCACCGCTTGTTAATAACACACATCCCATTTCTACTCAGCATTGTTGAGCGCTTTTGGCGATTATCCCGATCAATGCTGTTCTCAGTGATGCGTGGTTTAATTTTTCTACAGAGATAACTCGCCAAATGTAGAAATGGAATTTTGAGCGCTGAGCCGCTTGCGTGTCGGTTCGAGTGACTATGTTAGAGTGAAGCTGGAGACGGGTTGATGTGTACTTTGATCGGTAGTGTACCTTTCTTCGGCCAAATCTTTAATACTCTAGTTGTAGATGATCGTATGGATTTATATATTGCCGTTATCATCGCAAGTACGATGTTTTCATGGTGCGTTTTTTAAAATTTTTCTGAGTTAATTTGCAATATTTTAATAATGGAGAAATTGCATTGCGTACCGGATGTTAGTAGACAGGATTATTATGCGTTTGTTAATGAGTTAAAACTCTTCCATCAAAACCGGGGTAAGTTTCGTCGAATTTATTGCAATTTTTTTTTTTATGCATATAATTTTTCATTTTTTTAAAATTTTTACCAAATTTTTATTTAATTTTAGGACTCCTTTTCGTCATCTTCCTAAGATCAATGGCCGGGAATTAGATTTACAAAAATTTTACAATCAAGTCACAGCTCTTGGAGGACTACAAAAAGTAAGTAATTTTTATTTATTCTATTTTCTTCGTCAAAAAATTCAGAATATTTGTATACTTAATTCTCTGATCATCGTTAGAAAAATTTTCATTCGGGGTTGCCATCGACGTTACCGATCGTTGCTTTCGCCGAGGCCTCCGAGGCCTCCGTTATAGCATGAACTACTATGATCGCATCTCAATATTGGATTTTGTTACCTTGTGACTCTTTATACACTCCGTCCCCCTTTCCCACACTTCGCCGCCTATAGTTTTCAATTTCTAGTGAGATGCTTTGCGTATTATAATTATGGATGATTATTTCGTTTTTTTTAAGTCGACAAAGGATGTTAAGCCTAATGTAGAGGGTTAGATATATATTTAATAACATGTACGTTGTGCCATAAATATTTGGCGGAACTCGTCCCTTATGATTATTTCTATTGTTTCATGTGCCGCATTTATTTTTAAAATGTGTCTGGAAGTTGAATACGTGTAAATAATTGAAATTAAAGTTTCTTATTTTTTAAAATAATCATCTTTTGTGTCATAATTTTTCTTTCATTTGATTTTTGAAAAATGCCAGTTTTTGCAATTTTTAAACAAGGGTTTTTGTCAGCAAATATGAATTTTGTAATTCTTTTTGGATTTCTGAGCGAATTATCATCTGTTGCATATAATACGTCTTTTTAGATCTCTTATTTACCTTTCATGTAAGGGAAATGTCAAGTTCAGCAAACCGATCGCTTTGAATCTTAAGTCACTGTATTTTAAGATTGAGCATTTTAATTAAATTTTTAACTCGTTGCTTATTTTGCAGTGATGCGTTTGGATAAGGAATTACATTTTCTGTATTTTTAAAAAGTATTTTGTTATCGATAATTAAGGAATAAATTCAACACATATATATCTATGTCTTTCATAATAATTTCGTCTTTTTTGACCGAAATATTATTTTATTACATAAAGTTCGACATTAAATAAGGAATGGAATTAATTACTTTTCTTCGTTTTTTTTTTTCGTTATGTAGAATGCTACTCTGTTATAGATTTTTTTTAAATGTTAAATACTTTTTCTTGTAAATGGATTTTATTAATGTCAATAAAGGATTTCTTTCCTCTGTTATAAATTTAGAATTTTATCCCCCGTAAATTTTGATATCTGTAAAATAGGAAGCTCTAATTAAAATGCAGTTTAGCAATAGTTTCCAGAAAAATAAGTTTTATAATAATAAGTTTCCAAAATAAAAAGTTTTATTTATAAAAATGTTTTATTTATAGTCTGCAATTGTCCAACTTTAATGTTTATTATAAAATTTTTTGTCTATTGATTTTGTTTGAATAAAATAAAACTAAATAAGATTGCTAATTTATGAATTTCGTAGTGCTGCTTTAAATTTGAGTACTAAAGCTAATTACTGGTAATGTTTTTTTACTGTTATGCATATAAAGACGCTGCTGACTTATACATTGCAATTTAATCATTAATATTTTTACCTAGTCTTGTTTCTTTCCATACTTTTAATGTAAGATTAAGTATGTAAGGAACATGTTTTAGATTTTCAGTATAAAAATATTGAAATATTTCGTTTGTAGTATGCATTTATATGCATCTGACTTTTTTTAAATATGTGTAAATTACCTTAATGACTGCACAGTACCAAAAATGTTATAATTAATCTAAAACAATCAGTGGAATTTAATACTTAAATTTTAAACAATTTAAATGGGGAAGAACTGTAATAAGCATTTTCAAATATAAAATTTCAAGAACTTTTAGTTGTAATAGCAGTTTTATATAGTTTGAAGATTAAATGTTTTTTAAATTTATCTTAAAATATTTGTAATATTGCTTCTGTTTGTTTTAATCAATATCTGTGTGTAGAATGTCAATAGAGAAAGTAAAAAATAAATGCAGGAATTAAAATTTTACCTTGATTGGAGCATGAGTTGTTAAAAACCAGTTATTCATTAGTTACAGTCTTTTAGAGTACTACTGAACAAAATATGTATTTTTTTAAAACTTCTATGATATGTCATTACAAAAAAATCAGCAAAATAAAAATAGCAAGAAAAATAGGAAAATATTGAAGTGTATAGTAAAAATGGTGAATTTAGTAAAAATCTCAAGTGAAAATTTAAGTTGTATGAAATTCTATATGTACATTTAAGATGTGTTTAGAAAAATAAAAAAATGTTTAAAATTATTAGGTAGATTTTCTGAAAAATATACTAAAGATTTAAATTGTTAGCATCTTTAAAAATCTGAGAGTTGAAATTATTTGGACAAATCTTTAGAAGTGGAAGATTCTTATTGAAGAAACCAAAATATTAGATTGAATTTCTATTGATAAGTAAATTGAAATATTTTAATATTGAAGGGAAGTTATGATTCAAAAATGCAGTGCATAATCATTTGTTTACTATGTTTCTCAATTTTTTGACTAGAAAAATCTTATTTGATTGCTAAATATAAATTAAATTTTGTGATTTAATTCCAAGTAAGCTGCATTTTGTTTAAATATTTTACAAAGTAAACCATTCATGCTTTGTAAAGGGAAAGTTATTGGTGCTAAGCATTAATATAAATATTCACATTTAAGGCCTCTTCATGCTATATTTAAGAATAGGACCCAACTTTGGAATATTTTTTCAGACATAAAAGTACTTCAACATAAATGTTATGTTCTTGCTTCATTATTCTATTGAGAGCATCATATTTTATCATACTACTAATTTTTGTCTGGGTTCATTCATTTTTTCCATTCAGTCGATGTGTTTCACATTTTTTATATTACATCAACTATCCTGTTCCATGTTGAAATGAAAAATTTATTAATGGAATGTTTTTAAAAATGTTTTATTTCTGTCTGAAGATGTATATTCTGTTTAGTTAACACAGAGAGACTCTTGTACATTTAGCATAGATGGCCTTAAATATAAATATATGTACTTTCATGTCCATGAAAAAGATAAAATTAGAATCCTCACTTGACAAAGTTTTAAAATTTTTTTTGTATAATTTGATATTTGTAATAATTGCTCATGTTAAAGTTTGGTTATTTTTGCCGTAAGTCAATTTTTAAAAATTTGGTTAAAAGAATTACCTTAGTAATGTGATTATATTAAGTAGAGATTTAACATAAGAAAATTAAGTCTTGTGGAATAATTTTCCTTCTTGTTCTACATCAGCATAGTTTTATCTTAATGTATATATATATATATATATATATATATATATATTAAATGTTGCTGTTAAGCACTTCTGGTGGCTGATTTAGAGTTTTTCATTGTATTTTATTTTTAAAATTCACTGTGTTAAGTGCTTTTCTATCATTATCATATAGTTTTTCATATCGAAAAATGTATTGATACATTTAATAAGCTGACTCATTTGACCTATTTTTGATATCTACTTTATGTTAAATATTTTACGGATCACAATACTTTAGTTCTGTGAAAAATATTTTTTACTTGTAAAATAGAAGTGAAGGAATAGCATTATTATTCAAATTAGGATAATAATGCTAAAGATTTTTAAATTATTTTTATCATGTGTATTTTGTCTTTAAAGAAGAGATTTTTGAAATTATGCTGCACAGGAAAAATTTATGTGAAGTTTTACTTTTCTTTAAAATTTAAATTATTTTCTACTTTGAGAGTGAGATAAGCGTTAGATATATTGTAAAATGTGTGATTTAATTTCCTAAGGTTGACATATATGTAGTCTCAAGGATTGTTTATTTTTTTTTTTAATTTATGAAGCCAAATTTATAAACATGCTATATAAATTATACTTCACAAGTTTTAATAAACTATTATTAACTGTGAATTTCTTTATGTGGAGAGCTTGAGTTTATACATTAATTTGTACTTGGATAATTTTAATATGAACTTAATTATTTATTAAAAATTAGTTTTTAGTGATTTATATTGTGTAAACTTTATTTAGTGTTTTTTTAATTTGTATAAATTGATCTTCTCTTCACTTTTTCTTTTATTATTAATTAAAAATTTATAAATAGCTTTTGCTATTTATTCAAGAGCTCTGAAGCTTAGCGGAAAAATATACGTAAAATATTTTTTATTTTAGGTCATAGATCATCAAAAATGGGACTCTGTAATAGAGGTCTTGAAGCTGCCAAAAGCCTGTGTAAATTTTGCCTTAACACTTCGTCAGATATATATAAGGTAAGTGGTATGTTTTACATAATTGTACTCTAGAGGTAAAGGACATTAACTCTATTCCACACGTTATTTAAGTGTTAATAATTCTTTCATTTATCCCCATTCTACAGCATTCTTTTACTTGCATCAACATATGATGTTTAAATGAATTAAAATAAGCTGTTTTGTAAGATTTTTAAACTATTTATATGAATTCTTATATATTAGCAAAATTAGTTGAGGTCCCCCTTTTTTTAAAATCTCTTAAATGAAAATATTTTTGCCTTAATTACATTCATGAGATCATATAGGATTAAAATAGTCAATAATAAAGATTTTAAAAGCTCAGTTGGAGATTATGATTTGCACCTAAAAAAAAAGCATAAAAAACTCTAAGTCCTTTACTTGTTGGGTATAGTATGTTATTTTGAAATGAGCCGTATCTTTATTAAAGCATAATATTCAAGTGCAATTCTTGGAAAGTAATTTTTAATTTACCCTTTGGAAGCTTTGGTTAATAAAATTGAAAAATGGTTATATTTTCTTAGTTATTGAATTTTAAATTTGGCATATTGTTCAGTTTAAATAAAAAAAAAAATTCTGTTGTGTATCAGCTTGATTTTAATAATTTTTTTTTGTATCATAAAAAATGGTTTCAAAATACCAAATTCAGTAACTGGCCGCAGTTAACATAAGGTTTAAATTTTTTTTTCTTTTAGTTATGCTGGAATATTCTTTTGATTTTTTTTATCTTTTAAGTAAAAATTGATATATACGTATAATAACATAAATAATCAGGCGGAATGTTGTAAAAATAATTTCTTATGTAATGTAAAGTTTCACAGGTTTTCCTGTTTTGACTTTGTTTTTGAGAGCTTTAAATATTAATCACTAATTGTTTTATGGTACAGTTTCATATTAGGTATTTTTATTTATTAAAACATTTTTAAAGTTTCATAAAAAAATTAAATAAATAAGTATGTTTTCAGTGAAATTTCATGAATATTTTGATTTGTTGTAATACACCTACCTCATAATTCTATAGTGGTTTAAAAGTGGGATAAGACGCCAAGTAATGAATAATATTTATTGATTTGTTTATGTTTCTAAAATCAAGCGTTAGGGTAATCTATTTTTGTTAAAACATAACATTTTGCAAGGTCATTTTCAGCCAAATGTTAATATATATTATTCCAGAAGAATTAAATGCCTCGCATCTTTAAAAAATGGTTTCCCGTTAGATCTGAGAATAGGAGAGAATCCCTCGCGGAACCGAAGTCGATAGCAATCTAAGTTTTCTGTTCACAGAAACCGACATTCATGTTTTCGATTTCCCGCCCAATAACTGAGGCACTCTTGAAACTTGGGGTTTACTGGAGAGAGAGAGAAGTGATAGAATTCCCAACCGCGCACTACATTTTAACCCACCTCTTTACTCTGCGACCGATGTAGTTCATCTGTTCACCACCAGGCTTGAATCACTAGTGTGGCCTCAATGTATACCTTATCTAAATGTCTGATGTCTTTTAACCACGTGAATTTTAGCGCGGGAGTGTTTTTAATCTTGGTGTTCCCTCCGTTTCTTTCTCTCTTCTATTAAGCGTCACTTGTCAAGACTATTTGTTGTGTGTGACTTAGTTGGTAACTTTACAACGCTGCGCGTGCATTGTTTAACTGAAGGTGGTAAAAAAGAGAATGGTATCCTTCTCAATTATTGTGAATCGTTAATTACAGGTGCTAAATTTTTCTTTTGTAAAGCATGTTATGAGAGTTTTAAAACATGGGGGTTTCTAAATATTTTAGCTACCGTTTGAGCTTTAGCTTTCTTAAAATTCGAATTAAAAGCGATTGCTCCGTTTTCAGCCTTAACAAAAGCTTGAGATAAGTTGTGAGAATGTAAAAAATAAACCATAATGAAGTGAATAGTTTTACAAATATTGCTATAACAGTTTTTAAGAATTTCTTTCGAAGTTAAATGTTTTTAAAAGCATTAACTGATAGTCTTTTTTTTTTTGTAGTGTTTTAGCCTTGGTATAGTTTTTAAAGCAGGAGCGTAGCTACCGCCGTATCAATGATACGGTGCCCCTGAGTTACAGGGGCCCAACTTGACTAACTACAGTACCACTAAGAGGGGTTTCGCTTAAAAAGAGGGCCCCGAAGAAGTTTTGATACGGGGCCGCATTTGGAACTAGCTACGCCAGTGTTTTAAAGGTCTTAATATTTCTTTTTTGAATTAAATAGTAACTTAATTAGAAGACTACTTTTTTTTTTGTTTTGAGTGTGTGGTAATGAACGTTACATTTAAAAGTTTGGTTGTGAATATTTTTAATTTTACTTCTATACTGAATAACACTAGTAGTAAATTATAGAAATAACGTAAAATTAAGAATATCTATAGGTAATAAAAATATCTTATTTGTCCCTATTAATTTATATCGATTACTCGAAAAGTAATCGATTCGCTTCAATTTTTCCTTCTGTTACGAACGTTGAAAGGACTTTACATTTTATTGTATTCCAAAAAACAGAAAAAGTAATTTAATGGCTATCGCTTGCCTAATGGCTAAAATATAATTTTTTTATTTAAAATCAGCAATAAAAGCTCAAAACATGATAGTATTTTATTCATCATTTCATATTTATTGATTCTTCGAACTTCCTGTATGCGACGTTTTATAAATAATTTTTGGCATTTATTAATTATAGCTATTGTGGGAAAAGAAAGTAGTTGGGCTCGATTTGTTTACCCTCCGCTAATATTGACCATACCGGCAACATGAATGTGAATGAGATAAGCTTTAATAGCCTGTCATCTTTTAGGAAGCTTTATCTGAATACTCAGTTATAACTTTTCCTTCTCTCCTATAGACCGTTACGAAATGTATTTCGTATGGAGCACCAGATATGGCAGCCTCGCAAACCTGTTCCCTGAGTTAGGTAGGACTTTCCCTACCGAAACAGCAAGTGATACTTAGACAAGTCAATAACTAGATGCTTGCCTAATGCCATTGTATTCCGAGAAACTTTGGAATGTAATGTGCTTGGTCTTTTTAAGTCGTCTCCATTAAAACACTGTTCCAAGGCCAGCTTTTGAAGATCTTGAGTTTTGAGTGTCTTATTCCTTGGGGGTCCTAAAATCATGTTGATTGCAGATTTTCCTTTTCACTCTTTGAATTGCATGCCATAGTTCCGCCTCGTTTATTACCGAGGCTGTTGTCGGTCGAAAACAGGTTTTATTTTATACGCCTCTTACTTTCGCGTTTTTTCAGCGAGCTTTTTGGAAGTCCTTTCTACAAGGCGAACCGCGTTCAGACGTAAATGAAATTTGGTTACTTCCTATACGCGCTTTAAGCATTTTTATCACCTACTAGAGATTACTGAGATAGGATTCACCGATTTCTGTTTTGTCCCGGAATGGTACCATTTATATAACACGCTCATCAATTTTATCAGCGCATGCGAAATCTATGTATCTTCCCCCCCACTCGTTTTTGGAGTAATTTTAAATAATAATTTTATTTTTAGCATTTTCATTTCTAGTTTTCTTATAGATTGCTTAGGATTTTTGAATTTCATTAAAGATTTAAGTAATTCTCCGTTAACATGTCAGTTTCCAAGCAATTTGTTCCATCTTATTTTTTTGGTATTAACTTGGATGCGCTGGTGTTAATCAAAGATTTGGGGGTTAAAAAGGGAGGGGGATGAGACCCTCTTAATTGTATTATTTATGCATTAGTAGTAGAATTAGTGTATTATATTATTTATCATCAAATTTTAAATTGTTTTGCCAAAGTATTTGATTTGACAGTTTTAATACGCTGTCTATTGCACCAAATTTAGTGCACAAGGCAGATACCAAGCACAACATTGTTTTTTCGTATTTTTTTTAAATTCGTAATTTTTCAAGGCACCCCCTATATAGGTTCAAGTACATAAAAAAAAGAAACCTATTTTTGTGTAATTTTTTTCATACTTCCTGAAAGATATTTTTTATACCAATCATATTGATTTATTTCTGACTTAATTTTTTCCCCCCTTGTGCTCAAGTAATACAAGTTAGTGCAAAAATTGCCTTTTTATGAGAAATATCTTAAATATTACAAATTGGATTGCAGTTTATTTGCTTACGAAATCATTTTCGGTTATTAGATTAATTACCTTTTCTAGATGAATTGTGATTGTTTAATTCTTTGATTCCAGGCGCGATACGCTACCACTCCATCCCTGGGCCTTCCTGATTATGATTAATATTGAAGAATAGAAATGTAATTAGTATTTTATTACCTCGCTGTTAACCTTTCCTATTGTTTCCTTCTGACCTCTGAATTTACTAACTTATTGTGAAACATATTTGATGTGTTGTTTTCCGAATTTCTTTGAATTGATTGATTGAATATTAACGTCACACTGTTCAGCTACACGAGGGCTTTTGGCGACGGACCACGTAATTTTGAACCATGGTCAAGTGACGTGGACGACACCTGAGCTGGCACCCCTCTCTCCTAACTACCACACCACACCAACGGGAGGACGTTTCAGCTCTCGACAGATTTAACGTGCATCGCTGCCCTACTCGGCGGGTTTTTAGTGGTACTGGGCTCGAACTCGTGACAAGGCAAGCTATGATCCGATACCCATACCACTCGGCTACCGCGGCCACAAAATTTCTGTGAAATAGTAATAAAGGAGACGTGAAAACAATCGTCGGATCTTATACTAAAGAATTCATTTGCAATAAATTTTTAGAATTTAATTTCAAGCTTCATAGTATAGTTTGCATTCTTTACTATTTTTATTTTTTACTCGGGGTTCTTTCTTACTAATTTTTTCCGACTTTGCGTTCCAAAGTAAACCATTTGACTAAAAAACCTTTAAAACTATGCATAAAAACTGTTACTATTTAGATTTATTAAGCTAACTAAATCCATTTTTATTATTATTAGAAATTTATTGCGAGTACAGAAATAGAACTGTACGGTATTATCAGCAAAATAGGGACAATTCTTTTGTTGTACCGAACTCATAAATCGTAAATCTTTCCGAAGAAAATCAAAATTGTTCCAAATTCAAACACGTTTTTATATTTTACCTTGCGTATTTGAACCCATAAAATTAATCTGTGAAATTATTTTAAAAATTAATCTCATTATTCTTGTGTTTTTCGTTGTGTAATTTTGTGGGGATTGTGGTAATGAATGGTACTGTGTTAATAGTGCTCCTATATGAAAATTAATTCAATTTTACTTTGGACTCTATAAAAGTTAAATTATATAAAAAAAGTATAGCAAAATCGTCTTAAAATGTTTTGAATTTAAAATCATTTAGTTGACAATGTACAAGGAATTAAAAAATTTTAAATAATTTTTTTTTGTTCACTAGCCTGCTAAAGGTAGAAATTTTGTTTTGTTTATTTATTCATAATAAGAAATGGCTCAAGTTTTTATGAGCGAGTATTCTTTATATTCATGATTTCCAAGTCCAGAAAACTCCACAGACGTGTCCTTGTTGACAAATGCGGCGAGTTTCATAAACAACCCGCATTTACGATAATTAAAGTCACTTTTCCCGCACGTGGTCTTATCGTTTGACCTAGTAAATTCACACTGTCTTGTGTATACATATGCTTTTCGCGCCGCCTTAAAAGAATCACCTGCACTGCAACTCCGCGCATCGCTCTGTGATAAAACCGACCTGTGCGGAAATGCTCCTTTCGTATTGGCCAAATTGGTTACTCTGAGCCTGACGTATTTCTTCACCTCCCCGCTCCATTCTTTCGTTTTCTTTCATTTTTCCTGTAACCCTATCCCTTTGATCTTGTGTCCTTTCTTTCCGTCCCACAGTCATGAAATTGGATCGTGCAGTAACGTTTTCTGTTCTATCATTCTGCGGAAAGCTTAGCACAGTGTTCTTGTGGCAACTGAAATCCATTGTTTTATATTTCATGGGATATGAGGGACACATTTCCACAACCTCAAATTTCTGCTCTTTGCCGGCTTATGAGATGGCTTAGGTGTGGGGAGGTATTTGAAATTAAATATGATCGAACGATGAAATTTTGCAAAAATTTATTTCTTCGGTATTTTTAAACGTACTTTTGCGAAAGAAGAGCTCTTTTCTCATTTTTATTAGACATTTTTTTTTCTCTATATGTTTAAGATATTCTATAAGCTTTCTCATTGTGTAATCCACAATTTCATTTGTTGAACCGTTTGAAACTACGTTTAAAAATACATACTGTTATAGCTGTTGAATTTGTAAGAAAAACCATTTTCCGCTACGAGTTGTCATTCCTCCCATGTTTAGTGGGAGTAATATTATAGTTTTCAGTGAAAATGGTGGTTACCGCGTAGTGGAATGGAGGACCGCTTTCTCACTGTAAAATTAATATTTAAGTTTTTTTTTTGTTGCTAAAAACAATCTTGTATGTTCAGGGGCGTAGCTACCGCCGTATCAATGACACAGAGCCCTCAAGCTTCAAGGGCCCCAAAATGTTCAAACAAAAAATTGTAAAGTGTTACGCCCCCCAAAGAATATTGATACAGGGCCCACTCAGGATTATGCTAATTCTGACATTATTTTTCACCTTTGAATTAGTGGATCTTTAAATTCCTTTTACGATATCATATGAAAGGGGCATAATATGAATGAAATATATATGTTCAAATGTGTCCATGTCATTGATGATGGCTGAAAATTACCGAGATTCTGTAAAAGTAGTCTTTAATGTAAAGACTCACTGAGAGAGAGAGAGAGATAATTTATATATATATAATACTTGCTTTCATAAAACTTTCGTGCATGAAAATAAATATAAATTAGAGTATAGAGAGAGAGATGTTCTTGAAATGTTTTGCGTAAAGGAATCGACGAAAATCGCAAATTATGAACGTCAACTGTTGGAGAAAAAGGAAAGACACCATGTGAACAAACCTCGTAAACTTTTTCCCAATACAATTTGCCCGCTTCTTCGGAACGTGCGGGTTTGTTTTGACAACTTGCCGCTTTTACGACCTTAATCCTGTACCTATGGGTGAAGAACCGTATTCGAGACCTTTAAATTAATTTTTCATTCCTGTAGAATTCAAATGCTTTCGTTTCGATTTGTTTAACGATATTATGCGCTTTACATGTTTTATGATTGATTAGTCTACAATTGTTTTACATCAGTTTAGTTTGATTTAGCTAATCAAATAATTGATAAGGAAAATGTCTCATCTCCAGTTATGGTGGCATGGCTTATTTTTTCTAGATTGTTGCTGTCTAACCGCCTGCAGCCCAACAACAAGAAAAATTGTTAACTTACTTGCCTTAAAATTGCAACTAAAAAGCTATGAAAAATAATACGAAAACAATTTTAGCATACAATATTAATTCATAAGCAATGAAACTTATTCTTTAGCAATGAGCAGTGGCGCTCACAAGGGAAGGGGGTCCACGAATCGGGACCCATCTCCCCCAGCCCTTGATTTCTTTTCAATTGATTATAATACTATGTATATAGTATGTAAAATTTAATTAAGTACTTGTTTTTAATAATTCATTTTATTAATTAAGGCTAATCATTTATTCAATAATGTATTTTTTACTGTTTTTTCGTTCTCGAGAATCAATAAAATCAAAAGAATGTTTAATGGCGTATTGGAGTATGATACGAGAATATTGAACGTTCGACCCTGGACTCTCTCCCCCTGAAAAATTCTTGTGTGGGACACTGGCATTGAGAGAGAGAGAGAGAGAGAGAGAAGGATGTAAAAAATCATCCCCAAAAAATAGTATTAATTTCTCATACCATGCACGTAGTAGGAATGCTGGTATGACGTACCTCTCGACGTACAATAAATGATTCATTAATGTTCTTTGTACCTTTTTTAACCATGGCCGCGGTAGCCGTGTGGTTATAGTTATAGTTCGTACAGTGGCGTAATGGAAAAAATTAGGGCCCTCCTGCAAAATCAGATTTTGTTTTTAATGTTTTATAAATCGGTTGAATACGTACTTGGCATCAGTCAGCCCTTGGGCCCCCTAGAACCCTCGGCCTCTCCGCAATGCGGGAGGGGGGGGTACGTTACACTACTGAGTTCGTAACTGGTAATGTTTTAGTCGAGCCGCGAGTTGAGTCTTGATTCCACTGAAGACTCGTCGGGCATCGAAACTCAGTCATAACAGTATTTTGAAATTTAGAAGGCAATTTTGTGCATTTCGATACATTAGTTTAACACGGTCCTGTGAACAAACGGAAAAATATGCTGCTTAACTTTTTTTCTTTGATACAGGAATTTAAAATAAGTTTTTACGATTACCGTAAAAATCATTTACTTTTGGTATATTTTCAACTACATTTTGAATCGATGTAAATATCTTATTTACCAGTTCTCGAAGTGCCGTGTTCCTTTATAGTAAGGTGACCAACCGTCCTTCTTTAGGGAGGACAGTCCTCCTTTTATAGGTTCTGTCCTTCCTCGAAAAGTGTCCTCCTTTTCAATATTTTAAAACTGATCTGTTAATCTCTGTATTCAAAGATGAACCAAACATGTTTCTATAATGCGGAAGAATGGTCTGAGACAACTATCACAGCAAATAACAGTTTTCAATGGTATTTTTTGACTTTGTCGCAAGTAAATTTGAGCAGATATAGAAAATTACGTTGAATTTTTATCAAAAGAAATGCCTGATATTAAAATCGATGACAATTGTCTGTTTGAAATAGAAAGGAGACTGAATGTATATTTAAATTCTAATAAATTAGAACAATTGGAAAATCAACATACTGAGAAATTGGTAAAAGATGGGTGAAATTACTTAAACTATTTCAAAAATGAACACATTCGATATGAAAATGTAATTACTCTTGTTGAATTTACTTTGTGCTGCCCTAGAACTAATGCAGCAGTTGAAAAAGTTTTTTTTCTGTTGGTAATGATTTTGGGGCAAGTGAAAAATCAAGATTGTATGTTAATCTTTTAGCTACAGTGCTTACCGTAAAGTTCAGTGTGAAGAATATTTTTTACCCTTACTTCCCGATATATTAGAAAATGATATGTTGACAAAAAAACAACCATTCAATGGAAAAATACTCGTTTAAGATAATAATTAAAAAGAATGTTAGCGTATTTTTGTTTGAATTAATCAAACGTTTCATATATTTATGTTGTAATTTTTCTTAAATTTTTCGTCCTCCTTTTTCATTGTAAAAAAATGGTCACCTTATTTATTTATAGTGCAACGTTAATAAACACTCACGCTCCACGGAGTACAAGGTAAAAATAATAAAACTACACTGACGTTCAACTTAGACATTTAATGGCCGCGATTGTCGAGTGGTCATGGTAACGAATTCGTGGCTTGCGTTATTTCTGTTGAGTTGTGAGTTCGAATCTTAATGTCACAGTAGATAGGCTAACATACTTTTAATTTGTCGAGGCTCTTAGAGTTCTCACATTGGCTTGGTGTGGAAGTTTGGAGAGCGGGGAGGTCATTTCAGATATCGACCTCGTCACTTGACCCTGGTTTAAAATTATGAGGTCCTTCTCCTAAAGCTCTGCTGTTGCTTTTAAAGTAGGATGTTAATTAACAATTTAGTTCAAGAAATATTTGGTCTCGTCTCCTAACTTGAATTTTATACTTCTAAATATTCCTCGCTTCATAATCATGCCTTATTTATGTTTGATTATTTGAAAGAACTACTCTTTATTGTGTAACAAATTATTTTCAAGGATGAAGCATTAAAAAAAATAAAATTTTAACCGAAGTATCTAATAAAAACACACATTGAAAACTTGGCGAATTTTTCAGATATTTACATCGTACATTGAATGTCTCAAAAGCAATGTAGCGTATCACTGATCTCATTTGCTCTTTTTTTTTACTTTTATAATGGAAAAATCGCGAACTAATGAAGTTTAAATTAAACGTGTTAGCTATTTTACGTTTTTTTTATGCTTGCTAGGTATTACCAGTTATTTTTTTATTTTATACATGTCCAAAATAATTCGTCTTGTTTCAGTATGTGTGTGTGTGGCCTAGGAAAGCTAAAAACAACTTTATTTAATCTAACAGGCTTTAAATTCGCTGTTATGTGAACTAGGTTGTTAACCCCCCCTTTTACCTATGAATTCTACATTAGTTCTTTGGAATTTGCTTGTAACTTAGTACTTTATATCTGCCTTGCTATAAAAAAGGGGAAAAAATGATTCACTGGAAAGGAATGATCAGAAAGACATCGTTAGAATATTATTATACATTTCTGTAAGGGAAAGGTAGTTCTAGTGTATTTGCTCCTAATTTATGAGGTTTCTAAGCAGTTATTTCAGCTTTTATCCCGAGGATTGAAAATCCGCATTCTGTACAATTTTTAGTGAGTTAGTTCCGTGATGAATTTTGCATGCTGTATCACATTATTACATTTATCAAGAGACGCCCTATTAGACATCCACATTTACCATTATCGTTTTCCAATATAAGTTTTTGATTTTCTCATTCCGAAGAGAAGGAAGATTTTTATTAATCGGGAGAGCGTTTGCCCCGAAACCGCGCTCTTTAAAAGAGGAATTAGGACTGGAGAGCAGGATTTTCCCACCTTCTTTGTTCTTTAATCCTCTCTGATGGAGATATATTGAAATTTGTTTGGGTTCTTAATTGGAGGGGGGGACCTTTGTTATGATCAAGACGAGGAAAGGACCCCCACCCACTAATAACTGGTAGGAAACCTTCCATGGAAAATGAATCCGTGTCGTACGAGTCACTTAGATCAGTGCTCCGCAACCTTTTTATCGCTGCGGACCGGTCAACGTTTGATAATTTTACCGCGGCCCTCTGAGGGTGGGACACGTTGATTGTTTATATTTTAGATTGTTTTGATTTAACAATTTTAATACAGTTACGTTTAAATAAATAATTTTACCGCGGTTCGCGCTGAGGGGGAGGACGTTGATTGTTTATATTTTAGATTGTTGTGTTTTAATAATTTTATTTTTGTTGTATTTAAACGTGCTTTCAGAATAAAATAAGGCAGCACCAAAATGAATAGAAAGTGATTTAACAAGGAATATAAAGTGATTTTCATAAAAAGGTAGCCCAAACTCAATTATTGCTCCGAAATTTCCAACATATTAGAAAATGATAAGTCGAAAAAAAAATCATTCAGTGGAAAAATACTCGTTAAAATAAATAAATAAAAGCGTAATTAGCGCATTTTTGTTTGAATTAATAAATGTTTCATACATTTACATTGTAATTTTTTTCTTAAATTTTTCATCCTCCTTTTCATTGTAAAAAAACTGGTCACTTTATAATAGGGTACATTCGTCTTATTTAACTGAAATTAAATATACTTCCAGCTATAGGTATAAAATTAGTACTGTAAATAAATTGAATAAACTTCCTCTATTTTATTTAACTTATATTTATTGATTTTTGACACAATTAATAATTTTTTAGATGCAAAGTTAACTAATGAATGCAATCATTTTAATCATGCAATCATATAAAAGGGCGTGTTTGCGCAAGCGCAACAGCGCTGCCTGGACTGCGCATGCCCAGTAATTCTGATGTAACTAAAAAGAGTTGTGAGTAAAAAATAAACACCAGTCCACTAAAAACTGTGTTCTGAGTGAGTGCTGAGTATTCGACGGAGTGAGCCATAACATTGGTCCGGTAGAATCCGGAGAAAAACCGCGTGTAGTGATGAGTTAAAATTGTGCCGGAAATTGTGTCTGAATACTGAGGGAAGAAACTGAGTTTCCGAAGTATTTTCTGTGTCTTGAGAGTCCAGCGCAATTCATCAGTCGAAGTAAGAGCGATTTCCTTGCTTCTTATTTGATATCAAATTAATGTTATGTGGTTAAAATGCCCCTTAAAAACGAACCAAATTGTTTAGGTGAGTCGAGGGACATCGCTCTAAAACGATTGAATGCGCTGTGGACTCGATTAATCAGAAATCCTCAATATCTTAAGTTGTATAGAGACTTTATACATGAGTATGACCAACTTGGTCACATGAAAGAAGTTGTCGCAGAGCATGACAACTCTGAGGTTGCCTATTATATGCCACACCATGGCGTCCTTAGACCAGAAAAGAGCACAACGAAGCTGAGGGTAGTTTTTAATGCTACCAATCCTACAAGTAATGGGTTATCGTTGAATTCCATACAATACAATGGAGGACTGGTTCAAAATGACCTGTTTACAATTATGATTAAATTTAGAGAGCATCCTTATGCCTTTACGGCAGATGTACCGAATGATACTCATCCATGAGAGCCAACAGCCGTTGCTTAGAATTTTGTGGAAAGAAAGTCCAGAGGATCCAGTGAAAACCTTTGAGATGAAAACAGTCACATATGGCACGGTGAGTGCACCCTTTTTAGCAACGAGAACTTTACTGCAGTTATCGAGAGATGAAGAGAAGAACTTTCCTTTGGCTGCACCTGTTCTAAGAGAAAACTTTTATATATGGACGACGTTCTTTGCCTCGCTGCGTCTTTAATGGAAGCCAAGGCCTTGAAAAACCAACTTTCCGGCATTTTGAAAAAGGGAGGAATGGAATTGCACAAGTGGGGTAGTAGTCATCCGGAACTGGCTTCAAACATCCTCGGAGACTATGAGTTCGAGAATCCAATTGAAACCAAGACGTTAGGAGTGTCCTGGAAATCACAAGAGGATTGTTTTATTTTCAAAATTGCAGTGGAGTTAAAAGACTCCTATACCAAGAGATGTGTCCTTTCGACAATAGCTAGACTCTTTGATCCATTACGACTATTAGGTCCAGTAGTCGCAAGAGCCAAGATCTTCATGCAGAGTCTTTGGAGTCTTAAAATCGACTGGATCGACGAGTTGCCTTCTGAGAGAGCCAAAGAGTGGCATCGTTTCCTAGAGGACTTCAACAGTGTAAGAAGTATCTGCATTGGTAGATGTATTGTGCATCCTCAAGCGACAAGGGTAGAACTTCACGGTTTTGCTGATGCTTCAGAGAAATGTTACGGAGCAGTGATATATTGCCGTTCTCAATCGCCAGATGGTGCAACAACAGTGAAGCTTGTAACAAGTAAAAGCAGAGTAGCACCTGTGAAGAGTGTCACCATGCCGCGACTCGAGCACCATGTGTCACCATGCTCGCGACATGTGCCGCCGTTCTTCTTGCAAAACTGATGAAAAGAGTTGAGACTGCCTTACAAATGAAAACACCCCCCGTGTACCTGTGGAGTGACTCGACTATTGTCTTAGCGTGGATCCAGAAGGAGCCTAACTTGCTTAAAACCTTCGTGGCAAATAGAGTTGCCACAATCCAACACTTGACTAACGCAGAGCAATGGCATCATGTTTCTTCGGAACAGAACCCAGCTGACCTCGTTTCAAGAGGTCTCGACCCGTCCAGTCTTCTCAACAACTCTTTGTGGTGGAATGGACCTAAGTTTTTAACGACGAAAGATTTTCCGGAAAAGAATACCCTTTCATCAGTGACTGATAATGATGAATTTAACTATGAATTTAAAAGTAACGCAAAGCACTGTGTTAATTTAAATCTAACAAACTCAATATATATATTTATGACTGACCTGTTAAATATAAGTAATAAGTACACACTAAAATAATTAGAATGTTAAGTTTTATTTTTAGGTTCATAGCAAATTGCCGAGGAGAAAAAGGAGAGGACCTTTAGATGTCCAGGAAATCAACCAAGCGGAGGTCACCTTTAATCAGGATTGTGCAACTACAGAAGTTCAAAAAAAAGATATAATGAGTTTGAAAGAAAATAATAGAGTGTCTGCAGAAAGTCTTATAAAAAGCTTAAATCCCTTTTTTTTTAGATAAAGATGGTGTGTTGAGAGTTGGTGGTAGACTTTGTAATAGTGATTTGAACTTTGAATGCAAATTTCCTGTAATATTACCTTGTAACCATAAATTAACGAATTTAATTGTAGAATATTTTCACTTAAAATACTTCCATCTAGGTCCACAGGCCTTACTATATCAAGTAAGACAGAGATTTTGGCCTCTTAGAGGACGTAATGTATGTAGGAAAATAGTACATGATTGTCTTGTATGTTTTAAAGTGAAACCTATAACTTGTGAACAAATAATGGGCAATTTGCCTAAAGAAAGAGTTAGGGAAAATTTTCCTTTTGATTGCAGTGGGATTGACTTTATTGGACCGTTTTGGATCAAGAGCAACAAACAGCGTAAAAGCAGTTTGTATAAGATATATGTTTCAATTTTTGTGTGTTTTGTCACTAAACTGTACATTTTGAATTAGTGTCGGATTTAACAACTCAGACATTTATTGCCTCATTAAAGAGATTTATTGCTAGAAGAGGAAGACCCTCTCTAATATTTTCTGATAATGGTAAAACATTTATAGGAGCTAATGCAGAACTCAAGAGATTGTACAAGTTAGTGATAAATCCTGATCCTGAATTGGCTGGTTTCTTAGTAGATGAAAATATAAATTGGAAATTTCTCCCTCCCAGAGCACCAAATTTTGGCGGCTTATGGGAAGCTGGCGTAAAGTCGTTCAAATTCCATTTTAAACGTGAGGCAGGCAATTCTAGGTTTACTTATGAAGAGTTTCTAACCATTATGACTCAAATTGAGGGAATTTTGAATTCCCGTCCTCTCACCCCTTTGTCAACGGATATAGACGATTTGTCGGTTTTGACACCGGCACACTTTTTAATTGGAAGACCAATTACTTCCATTAGTGAACCAAACATTATACATATAGAAACAAATAGATTAAACATATATCAGAGATTAACAAAAATTGTGCAGTCTATATGGAAAAGGTGGAGTAATAATTACTTAAGTAATCTTCAACAGAGATCTAAATGGAAATTTGAAAAGGATAACGCTAGAGTAGGTGATTTAGTCCTTATTAAAGAGGATAACTTAGCAGTCAATAAATGGCTAATGGGCAGATTGATCGAGGTATTTCCTGGAAAGGATAATAGAATTAGGGTTGTAACAATCAAGACTCAACATGGTGTAGTAAAAAGACCTATTTCTAAAATTTGTATCTTGCCCATGAGAGAATGAATTTTTTTTCTTTTTGTATTACAAGATTTTACTTATTTTTAAGTTATTGTAATTAATCTTTTAGTATTGTGTGTATTTTAGTGAATTCTTTCTGATTTATAATTATTTTAATAATGTTACATTTTAATATAACAATATTGTAAAAAGCCATGAAACTTATTGAATGTTGTAACATTGCAATGCCGGGCGGAATGTTTGCGCAAGCGCAACAGCGCTGCCTGGACTGCGCATGCCCAGTAATTCTGATGTAACTAAAAAGAGTTGTGAGTAAAAAATAAACACCAGTCCACTAAAAACTGTGTTCTGAGTGAGTGCTGAGTATTCGACGAAGTGAGCCATAGCAGGGCGGCCCTCCCGTATTCTCCGCTTCAACAATGTGACCCCTCGAGCCAAAACAATTGCCCAACCCTGACTTGTTATACAAATACTTGACTTAAAAGACAGTTTAATTGATATGTATACCAGATAACAGATATGTACTTCTTATAGATGAAATCTGGTTATTAATTTCGTAAAGATTTATTTTCCTAAACTCTTTCTCCCTCTAATTCAATATATAAATCCTACGATATATGTAAAAGTTTTCAGTCAGACACATTTTAATGTGCAACACAATTAGAAACCAACTGAGACGATATTCTCTAAAAATGGGGTTCTCCGCAATTTGAGAATCGCAATGACGTTTAATGTTGCTTGCAGAAAGTTATATTAATTATAATGGAGCTAAAATGTGTACGCGATGTTATACGATTCTGCCTTTTATAAACTCCTGTTACAAGGGGTCTGTTGTAATATACTAAATAAGACAATAGATTTTTAATTTTTGTCTTATAGATTACACCACAGCGCTTTCGTCTACATGGTATTTTTGAAACATAACCCCTCTGATAAAAGAAGTCTGTACGACAATTGTTTATTCTAAAAACATTTTACAAGGTTGCCTGTGATATTCTTGGTTTTCGGTCCTCGTGTATCTTTTTCTAAATAATCAGTTAGCGTTACTTATTAATTTTACTTGCGATAATCATTGATTATTGGAATGTTTAACAAGATAATCTGAAAATATTATCGTTACATTAGAACAAATGTTTCCTTCATCATAATTAAAAAAGTTATTTATAAAAAACTACTTCGCTCATTTTTAGAGGAGTGTTATGTAGTTACCGATTTGCTTCAATATTTTTTTCTTTCATTTTAAGAATCTGTACTCTGTCAATGATTTATGTTTGTGATTATGAATAATTTTTTTTAAAAAAAAGCGTTTTTTAAAATTTTTTAATTTTAAAAACATTTAATCAAATTCTTTCTGTAGCTTTTGTGATATATCTTTCTTTCAGACTAGGAATTTATTTGGTTAATGTATAACGAATGGTTAGATATATCGTCGATCTAATTATCAGAATGCGTTACTCCTTCTGGATGAATTTTACAGGAGCAAGTAAAAATTGTTTATTTTTACTATGCACTGGAATTATTTCAATGCAATTATGAATCTAGTAGTAAAAATGATTACGGAATTTAATTTTAGAGATTTTTAGTCTTCAAAATATTCCACTAGATAGCATTGAAAGTATTTTGATATTTTGTGGAGTTACACATTCTGATAATTAGGCCGACGATATGCGTTATTATCCTACCAAAGAATTTGATTTAGGAGGAATTATTTAATAGATTTTTAAAAAAATAAACATTGAAGAGGGTAGTTTTCCAGTTAATTTCAAATTGTCTGAAATAAGTCAACATTTCTTCTCGTTTCATTTAAATATCCCGCTGTGTAATGTTGGTGATTGACAGAGTAGCATATTTGAGATTTGTATTTGATATAGTTAAAATTCCACCCAAGAAATTCTACTATGATTATGTAGAACCGCTCACTGTTATTTGTTTCATCTACTTTCTTTTAACCCAATTTCTTAAAAAGCATTTTAAATAATCTAGTTCTAATTGTTTAGTGTAACAATAAATTTGTACTATTAAAATTTTGTCAGTTTTATTCACAACTCGCAAAAATAGAAGGAATGGTTTTGAATAAATAAGGTTTATGTTAATGTATGGTATATCGTATTTATCAGAATTTTTTCGCGAATAATTTAGTATTAATAGAAATTAAGTGACAATCTATTTTGCTCATTTTAACTGTTTTAAATGAATATCTATCTTTGTAGAAATTTGTTTTTAAACAATCAAATGATTTTCAGCATTTAAGAATTTCAACCGCATTTTGAAGTATTTATTGAATAAATTGCATTTGAATGTATTCTTCATGCATTTTAATAGATTAATTTTGATGAAACCTTTAGTGAGTTGCTAATAAATGTATTTAAATTGTGTGTTCAAAGCAAAGGTTTTAATCTAATGTGTCAATGGATGTAACGAATTTTAACTTATAAGAAATGTTTCTAAATATTCGATTTATCATTTTAATAAATTAATACTTATCATTTGTTTTTATACCTAGCGATTTATTTAATATTTAAATGGCTGAATAATTTATTTTCAAATACAGTTAACTATTTTTTTTATAAAAAACATTTTAATATTTTTTGTATAGTGAAGTGATGTGCGAGGAATCTTGTAAATGTTAAGGATTAAAGAAAAACAAACATAATTCGTCTGCATAAATATGGCAAATTCACACTTAAAAAAAACCGAATATATTTTTTCTGATTCTTATATTTAGAAATTTAGTGACATGTGTACGGAGAAAATGAATTCACACAAGTTGCACTTAATTTAACTAAACTAATTAATTCAAAATCAATCGGAAGAATTTGTGAATGAATTTATCTAAACTTCTATTGTGATGTTCTACTTGTGAGGAATCATAGAAAATATATACCTGTGTCTATTACAAAATGAAATTATAAGAAAAGATAAAAAAACATTAATTAAAATCTCAGTTAAACCGAAAGCATCTCAATTGTGAAAACATTTGATGAATTTTTCTCAAGACAGTATTGCGATATAATTAACTGCGCAAGAATTTTAAGGAGAGGTAGTTAGTTCTTTTATGGGATAATCGTTGACTCACGGTGCAACTCTATTTTTGAGAAGTTATTATACCTTATAATTAATGCATCGGTACAAAAAAGTTTTGTAGAAAAAATTAATTTAAAAAGTAATAAAAAAAAATCTCTCTCTCTCTCTCTGCGTACGTGCACACGAACAATGCGTTAACTTTAAAATAAAATAAAATAAAATAAAGAATGCTTTATTTAGATATAAATTAAATATTAGTTTTATATGTTGGGGTTGAAATTATTTTCTCAGGACTCTAATTCTAATATCTTGTTTTAAATGCACCCAACATATCATTCACCGTAACGGTTTGAATTTGTGATTTATTTTAAATAGGATCAAATTGAAGTTATCCAAAATTATTAAAGGGAACAAAGTTCGTTAAAACGATTTCAACGATTAGTCATTATACGAAACAACGCGTCAGTGAGATTTAGTCTTAACATGTTCCAATAAACCACGGAATTACTGGGTCGATTTTGTTAATGTTGCGTCTAAGATGTCCCTTGCGGCTTTTTTCTTTTTTGTGTCTGTCTGCTATTTTTCTTTTCTTTTTTGTAAATTATATTTCGTTCTCTAATATGGGGTGAAAAGAAGACTCTTGAATAAATTATGAGGCGCAGAGGTATATCGCGAAATGTGCTTTTATCGGTCTATTGTGGGAGATGCTTTCTGGATTGAGCTTTTTCCACTGACAACGCCCGTTTCAAGAAACCGCTTTATTTTCGAGTTATTAGAGGAATAGAAACAGACGCTGAAAGAGACCTCTGCCTTTTTTATGTCTATAATTTTTTCCGGTTGAACGATACTACCTCTACCAGGAAGTTTTCTATGTTTTTTCTCATACGGTTGTTTGTTAGGTTCGTTTCCCAATGTCTCTCTCTCCGCGTAATTTTAATTTGTTTTTTAAATTATTCTTGCAATGTCAGACACGTTTTTTTTTCGAGGCATCGATTGACTTTGATTCAGTGTGATATTATTAACATAAGACCTCTCCCCCTCAAAATTTTTATGCGAGAGAAATATATAGTATTTTTAAAACAATTTATTGAAAGTCAAAAGTATTTCTAGTCTCTCTTATCGCACTAGTGGAGTTTTAACTGTCATGAAACCTGTTATGCAATGGTATCTGTTTACTACTATGACGACTTATTAGTGCTGCTGTATGGTTGAATGGTTAAAATCGTTAATTGGGATTTTTATGTTAATTATATCTATTTTTGCCTCATGTATGAGGACATTTCCTATACATTTTTTTTACCTGTTGCTTATATACACATAGAACTTTTCTTCCTGTACATTTTATTTCTTAAATTTTTATACGTTGACTGTTTTGAACAGTATAGTAAACTAAAATGATCATTATATCAATATGGTATTCTGCACGAAGAAAAGATCAGTGTAACATCATTTGTCTTCTCAGTTGAACCATTCTTGCATGCATGCTAATTTGTGACGGTTTGAAGTTTGCTGTTCAAGTTGAAATATTTTTCAGTATTGATATTTAATGTATGTATTAAAACGATTAATCCAACACTTGAATGAACTGATACAATAATTCTTTGATATTTGATGATTGTATATGGGGTATTAAATAGCTTTTTAAATCTTACTGAAAGTCGCTAAGGATTATGTAAAAATATAACTAGACAATGTAAGGTCATGTTAAAATGACCTCAGTAATACGTAAGTAAACTGTTAGCATTATATATAACAAACTTGGTTTATTTATGTTGTTTTTTAAGATGACTGAAAACTTTAGGTCATAGTCATGAACTCGTGTCTGGCGTTGTCGAGTTGCGAGTACGAAGCTATGCGTCAGCAAAGACCCGCCGTGTAGGGTGATTGGTGTACTTTAAATCTGTTGAGGCTCAAAGTCCTCAGGTTGACGTGGCGTTGAAGTTTGGAAAGTGGGGTGCTAGCTCAAATGTCAACTGTCTGTTGACCGAAATTCAAAATTCAGGGTCTGTCTCAATAGGTTTACTGTAATTTTTTTTTTTTTAAAGTGGCTTTAATACAAAAAATTCAGATCAAATCGTACGCCTGTCGAGTTTGAGTTGACTTGATAAATTACCACTTTTCTCAAATTAAAAAATAAAAACTTCGCACACACACAGACACAAAATAAAACAAAAATGTAAAAGCTTTTCTTTTTTGAATTTATAAAATCATCCACGTCTGTCTGCAAGATGAGTTACTTCGCTTGCACGCTGCCTACATTCCTGTTTAAAAGGGTTAATGTAAACACTTCATTTTAGGAAAAGTTAAAAAAAAAACAAAAACAAATGTACGTTAAAGGATTTAATACTGTTGTTTTACCGTATATTTGCCAGGAGAACTGGACGTACCGAAACAGCTGGTCCTTTGCGTGCTGTGCACTTACTGTGCCAAATGCTGTATCCGAAAGATGTGGGTCGAAGGTTGATAAAAATTGAAGATGGTTTTTCCTTCTGGCATTGCTCTTAGTTTCACATCTGGCGCTGAAATGACAGCTGCGAAGAACCGTTATCTTTTTACCATGGGGAATCAGATTTTATATAGAAAGTGATGTGGAGGAAGAACATATTACTATACTGATTGCTGTCTAAATATCCTGTCGTTTATTATAGTGTGGAGTGGAGTTTTGATGAAATATCATGTATGTAAAATTGTTGATTGTGGTATTTTTAAACGTTCTCAGTAGTATCTCTTTGTTTTTATTTTATGAAAAAGGATAAAAATATGATTGAGTATTATAGCATTTTGAAGCAAGTAAATGCTTTTTTACTTGCTTGCACTGTTTTAAGTTTCCGTAGTGTTTTACTCCATGTAATTCTGGCTTAGTCTTGAACAGTAAAATACTAAATTTTCAAAATATTATGTATCTTGTTGTTGAATTAATCAGACAAAAATAATTCAAAGCAGTTTTAACTTATTTACAGGATAACCTCTGGATCAAAAGTTAACTGATAAGAAATGACTTGATTAAATAAAGCAAGATGTTTAAATCCAAAATTTCCATTTCAGTAATTTATACTATTTCAATAGTTGAAAGAAAGACTTATATTTATCCATTGGCATTTGTTGGATTCCCAATAAGACTGATATTTTCGTAATAATTAGTTTTCAAATAGAAAGCTTAAAATCTATAGCGTCCAAAATCTTATATTGGAATTAAAGAACTCTGTGGATTGTGAACTCATAGCACCTGTACAGTGTCTTATCAGAATTTGCTTGGGATGCTTTCATGACCTTCTTGCAGGATTATTTCAGAACTAGCACAATAGTTATTCACTATATTCTTGTAATGTAATTAAAACTAAGTAGACGTACATCTAAGATA
Source organism: Trichonephila clavipes (assembly GCA_019973935.1). Classification (NCBI taxonomy): domain Eukaryota; kingdom Metazoa; phylum Arthropoda; class Arachnida; order Araneae; family Nephilidae; genus Trichonephila; species Trichonephila clavipes. The sequence goes on along the minus strand of BMAU01000244.1, from coordinate 616,934 downwards.
TTTTAATATGCATTTAGAAATGGAGATGATCCTCCGAAACCTCAATATTTTTTTTTAATAATCTATAGGCGTATGTTTAAATGTTCTTGTGTAACTATTTTATAAAAATACTTATTTTAAAAAGTACACAATTTTTAAAAGCATTATAGATATGAGAACTCGAATCCTAAATCTTTTATGTACGAGGATATTAAAAGTTTTATTTTGTATTTATAACTCGTATTTAACTATCGTATGAAATGTTTAAGGCTGTCGTTTCGATTAATGTTAAAAAAAGGGACCAAATTCGAAATATTTTTCAGATATAAAAGTACTCAAACGTTAATATTATATTATTCTGGCTTCACTGTCCTGTAGAGCCGGGGTAAGCATTACGTCGATCGCGATCGACTGGTGTACCGTCAAGACATTTTGGGGTGACCGCCTGAAAATTAGCAGTTAGTAATTATATACGGAAATATTCAAGATTGGCCGAAGTATGTAGACTATTAGTCTTCTACTGACTAAAACAACGAAAACTAATTTAGATAAAAATGTTTTATTTTTTATGTATTTTGAATTGTTTGATAACAAATGCACATCATTTGATATTACTATATTTGTGGCTATTATTATGTTTGTGTGTATCTTGTGCGTTTTTTGCTTTACACGCAGTTTTATAAAAGTGTTAGATTTTTTAAAAAATTAAGTCCTGTAGTTAAGTATATATTCTGTATTTATTCTTAATTTATGATAAATATTGTAGAACCTTTTCCTACCTCACCACACCTACAACACTGGGCATTGGCGCACCCAAGAATTTTTCCAAGAGTGGATGAATGTCGAAAGTCTACCACTCTCGTACCCCAATACGCAGCTAAACATTTTTTTTTTAATTTTTTAGATTGTCCGGAACAAAAAACAGTAAAAAATAAATAACTGAATAAATAATCAACATTAAATAATACAAAAATTATTAATAACAAATACTCTTAATTAAGTTTTACACACAAAATACTTAGTGTTATCAATCGGGAAAAACATCAAGGGTTGTGAAGGAGGGTCCAGACCAGTGGACCCCTTCCCCCTCTTTGTGTACGCTCACTGACAAGAGGTGGACCACAATAGCTTGAAAAAAAATTAGAAGTAGCCCGCACCCTGGAAAAGTCTACCCACCCCTGCTGTAGAGAATCACATATTTTATCATACTACTCATTTTTATCCGAGTTGACACATTTTATCTTTTATAAAATGTGTTACATTTTTTTTTCCTATACCGTAATGCTAAATGAGCTATCCCTTCACATGTTAAAAGGAAAAAGTAATTAATTATGAAATTTTTGAAATTGTAAAAACACTATATTATGAACAAATGCATGTGTTACAATCTCACAAATATTTATAAAAATTCAGGCATTTTTTTTGTCCGAAAATGTGCTTCGCGTCAAGTTCACGCTCTCGTAGATATGGCGAAAACAGCCTAAATCTACTGAATTGCTAAATCAGTTTTTTATTTCTTCACTACTAGTCTAATAATTTCTTTCCTTATGACTGTCATTCTTTTATTTGAATATTTTATCTACTTTTGTAATTGATTTCTAATTGTTTTTAAGTATCAAAATTAGTCAGGGAAGGAATATTTTACGATTATTTTTTATTTATAAAATGTTTAAGTGCCCAATATGTTTCTCTTTCTTGAAAAATAATTTATACTGAAATTTAGTCTCCATATTTTTAAAAATTGCAGTGGTTTTGAAGTAACATTCTGCATTGTATGTAGCAACGCTTCGTATTAACCGTTTAATCTTGGTTAATTTTGGGAAAGATATAAATATCCTTTTAAAGAATTTGGAGAGCTATAAAAAATCCACTTAATAAACTTGAATTTGAAACTTTTTCGATATTAATATCCTTTTTTCAGTACTCCGATTATTGACAGTATTTTAAGTTCTTTTAACATAGTAAGAAATGACGTGAGAAAATTGTTTCACTGTTTAATTCATTTTACTGAGGTTAACATTTCAATCAAGGACTACTCTCTCTTTTTTAAAAAATTATGTAACAACTTCGGTGAAAACAATAGTTTATTTCTTTTTATCGAGTTTTTGTCAAATAATTTTTGGCGTTGATTGTCTTTTGTTATATAAATTGATATTCTGTGATTGTGAGAATATTGGTATCATTGTCTGAAAGAGAAAATGCTTTTTCTTTAGATGTTTTATTGTTTTTTATTTATTACCTGTAAAAATTCGCACTACTAAATTTAATTTTATTGTATCTTTCTTATAATAGCAAGTTTCACATCCGTATGCAATCTTTTTTCTTCTTCTTTTTATATATATCAAGTGATTTTCTTTTAAATCTTTTATATTGTTTGATTTTCTACTTGATACAAATTTCCGGATCTCACGGGGAAAAAAAATTAACGCTTCATTGTCTTTGTGATAAAGAGAAAGTTATTCGCTGTGGCCGATTAAAAATGTTGATGTTTATTATTTCCTTGTGCGCGTGAAATAGCATTTATTTCTTCATTGTTTTGTTGTTATTATTATTATTTTGCATATTTTTATAGTACTGCGTATTTACTAGTTTAATTGCCCTACGAAACATCCTTTAATACAAAATGATACTCGTAAATTAGACATCCCTTTCAAATATGATCGTCGTCATGGTAGTTGGTTAGCATTTGGTCCTTGAATTAGTTTTATTTTTTCGTGTAAAAGTTATGCTAAATTTATTTGAAGGAAATAGTACACGATTCATAATCTTTTTGCGTAAATAAAATTTGTAATCCCCTCTCCCCCCTCTTTATTTAGTCATGCTAGTTATAGAATTGATGTATAGTTGATGATTATATCTAAGGTCTTCTGTTTCGAAACATGTCATGGAAGTTGCATTTCTTTTGATGAAAATTATTCTTTTATTTGTTCTTCCTTTTTTCTTTGTAATGTCGTTGCTTCAGTACGCGCCTTTTCCGGTGCCGTCTTCTATTTTTGTACGAGTATGCTACTCAAATTATTAGAAATCCTGAGTCTTAATGAAACTATTTGCGCTGTGGGAATGGGTGCTTATCTTTAGACGTCATAAAATATCTAACCGGTTTCTGAAATTCCATTAAATAATAATGCCAAGTGTAGGTTATTTTTCTGTATTTGGATTGAGTACTTGTTATTTTTTTTATTTAAATTTTTGTATTTTACTGCTCTCAAGATCGGAAAAGGTTAATTTTAATTTGAATATTAAAAAGTAACAATAATTGTGTTTGATATTTTGGTGAAAAGAAAATGGCTTTGCAATCCGTTCAGTCGAAATTAAATAAGTTTACTTGAACATATGCGTGAGAAAAAAGAGCATAATTATATATGCGAATTGTTGTAAATCGAAATGCGAGGTCGAAATTAAAGCTTAAACAAAATGTGTTTATCGCTCTCAGACAGTTTTTGACACTGATCAAAACAAGTTATTGACATACTTCTGATGCTATTCTAACCCACTCTTCGGATATGGATTCGAGTCAATGATTTTCAAAAATCTTTTATTTTGAATAATAAAATCTAAACAATTACATATTTTACCAAAAAATTTAGCTCTGGTAAGTGAGGTAGTATTTCATTCGTTCTGAGGTAATTAAGCCTTTCTTTGCCAAATGTTAAAATAGGATCTGAATTTTCAGATTATATGAAAAGCTACAACATAAATTTTGACTTTGCTATTCTGTAGGAAACATAGTGCATTTTATTTTATTTATTTCTAACCAAGTTAATCTTACGTTTTCTTTTAAAAAAATTGTGTTATATATTTCATCTTCTATATTGTAATGCTGAATGTATGTTATACTTTACAAGCTAAATCGAATAAAGGCTGTGTTCTACGTACATATGAACAAGAAATTCACCAACTTGCTTGAAAATAGGAATATTTTCAAAAATCGTCCAAAATGTTCAATTTTTAGTTTAACGTGTTTTTCTTTTTAAAGATTTAATAAATAAAAAGTGAGTGTACGCTTAGTTCGACTCATGGCTGCGTTTCATTCTTGTATTTCCAGAAAAGTAGCTATAAATTGTTAAACAAAAGAAAGATGGTTTCGGGAGTTATTTTAGGTACAAATAACTAATTTCAAATATTTTTCGAAAGCAGAGCATAAGTTTTTATTTTGGGTTCAATTGTAATTTTTTTCTGATGGTTAGTTCTGAGGAAATGATCATATAAAATATAATATATCCAAAAATTTTGACATAAAGATGAGTTTTAAAGATACTTTTTTTATTGCATTTGTGATATACATATGTAGCAACGCAGTTTGCAATTGATGTTGTACCTCATAATTTTGAAACAAGATTTGAAAAATATATTAATTAAAATAACATACAAACTTCATGCTTCACATTTCAACGCCATGCCACTTGATGGTTAATGTATCATATCTTTTTATTTCGTACGGTGGTGTTTATATTAAAGACATAACTCGAAACCAAGACTTCTCAAATATTTTAAATTACCATGCATACTTAAAAAAAAAAATAATTTCACTTTGACCGTACATCGAGAAGTAGTCTTATAACTGCATTTTTTGATATCTTTGTGCCATATCTTTTCCCTGCTTTAAAGAAGGTTTGAATATCTTGTCAAATAGATGATAGGAATAAATCGATTGCGAAATTAAAATAGGAAACAAAATAAACAGAACAGTTGCATTCTTGAACGAAAGACTAGAAAATGAAACATGTGCATCCCACACAACCTCTATTATCTAAGTATACCGCTCGCTCGAGGTTAGTTTTACAGATCCTGTCTGATTTTACATTTTTTCTGTTGCATTGTTACCTTTTTCCTTATTTACTTAAACTACATATTTATTGCATATGAACCAATAATTTAATAGCTTTGTCATATTGTTGTGATGGAATAAGATGCCTTTCATATAAATGCCGTAGTTTCTTTGAAAATATTTGTCGTGTTTTGATGTTTTTTTAATGTTTAGTGTGAGCTTTAGTAGATGGATTCTGACAGTATGAGAAATTGATTTGTTTACTGAGTCGAAAACAATTATCTTTTTCAGGGCAAGAAAATGTTTGAATTCGAATAAAACGTTGGCGAAATATTTTTCAAAGTATATTTTGTAAGGTTGAATGTGGGAATTTGTCAGACTCCAAGAACTTTATAATAATTAATTTTTATATAATTTATTTCAACAGGTGTTTGAGCATATTCGCTTTCAGAAACTTTTGAAGTGTAGTGTTTCATAAAACTATGAGATTTATTTAGTGAAGTGATTGCTGTGTGTATAATATAAGTTCGGACCCCCCTATTTCATTATTCTGATCTTAGAATTTGCTTTTATAAGGAATATTGTTGAGTGATATTTGAAAACATTTTCACGATGTTTTTTAATTCCTGACCATGTGTGAAGTTGATTTAAAAAGTTAGTAACATTTTAAGGTTTTAACTTCTGCTGATATTTCTGTTGGAAAAAAAGACAGCTTATTACTTTTACTGCTGAACTTTAAATTGCAATTGTTAACAATGAAATAAATGTTAAATTTCTTGTAATCTAGAACGAGTAATGTATCATTAACTTTGCAAAGTGATGTAATTGAGAATTCCAGCAACTATTTTTTTAAAAACTTAATCTTCTGTGTGTATGTAAATATTGCAGGCAAGCCTTTTAAAAGTCAGTTAATTCATCGCTGAAATATTCAAATCACCCCTGTCGAATAACATTGTTGTAATGGTGTTTCTTTAACGTGTGCAATAAAAACCCATATATTTGTAAAGTTATATATTATTGATGTCAAGGGACTTCTGTACTTAGTATTATATGAATGTACTCAATAAATACCAAGCAAATCCACTCGAGCAATTGCACTATGTCCTCATACTGTCACGCATCGACTCATACGTTATTCATCCCGACATAATGGTCAATGTTAAATTGCGTCTCTTTTTTTTCACTTATCTCGCAGCTATTCTGCATATTTTTCTATATGAAATAATTCAACTTTTATATTTTGCATCCAGATTGCAAGTTTATGATTAATTTCCTTTTCCATTTCCAAAAGCATGTTTCTCGTCTCAGTAATAGCCTAGATAAAAGCAAAATTAAATTAATATTTATGCTTGGCATGCCTGTTCGAACGATAAAAATTTGACTGGAACCGAACTCGACGTGCTATCGCAATGGGTTTAAAGTTGGGTCTCATTAGCATACAAACGATTTTTTTTCTCGTAAATTAATATTGCCGTTCTCATAAATGCAATATTCTTTTTCCAGTTTGTTAATGAAGGCTTTGTTTTTAGTAAAACTGGCCCTTGTGAATTATAAGCTTTAACCGTTGGTTCTTTCGAAATTTAAATTTGAATATTTTTTCAGATTGCGGTTGGATTAATGGTTTCTCTTCAGCAGTTAAACGAATCTGTATTCATTTGTCAAGGTTGAATTTTTTAAAATTTTTATTCTAATTTGGATTCCCCTGTTGTGTTTTTCAGCTTGTTAATGATGTTTTGTATGATTAAACAATTCATATTCGTAAATTTTGGTATTTTCTAGCATTATTTTCCTTGTTTGAGGAAAAGTTACGAGCTATCTTTTGTACTCTGAATTTTGACCTCCTCGCTGACAGAAAAATTGCCAGTTATAATTATGTGCAGCTGTGTAAACTGCCCTTACTTGATGTTTGCGAAATGAATTTTATAAGGAAGAAACTGAAAATAGCTGCTTTGATTTATAAATCGGTTATTGTGCAAATGTTGTGTTGAAATACATACGAAAAGCCTATTTTTTAATGCGTCTGGTATTTTAATTAGTGTCGTATTTCGAAATGTGAATAAATTAAGAATTTTTATGTACGTGTTATATTAATTGCATGGAAATGAATTTTATAATACAAAAGTCGGTTTTAAAAAAAATGAGTTTAGTAAAAGATCTATTTTTCCTCTATTACAGATAATAATAACTCTAGTGATAACAAGAAACATATCAACCAAAAATGTCAAAGTGAACATTAAATGTACACCATTTTTATTCGAACGAATGGCAAACACCTTAGATGAAAATTTCCCAAACCTTTTTTTTTCGCATTTTAATAACATTTCATGAGCATTTTAACAGTTTTTTCCCCTTGTCTTTTGACGAATACAGTACTTTAATTTTTCTTTCTGCACGCTATTTTTTCATTAGATAACCTAACTTCCTTCTAGCTCCATTTGTTTAAGCTCGCATTCGATTGTGTGCCTTGTCTGTTTAAATTCACTGGTGTGACTTCGGTTTTTTTTTCTCAGTCGTCAAAATATCAATTGGGACAATTTTAATAAGCGTATTTTGCAAAGAATTACTTTCTCGATTTGGCTTCGGTAACCACAGCAACGCGAACTGCAGCACAAATTAGAAACAATATATATATATATATATATATATATATATATATATATATATATATATATATATATATATATATATACCTGGGTTCTCTGTCTATTCAATTCTGTTTCAAATAGGCGCAGTAATTAAAGGAGAAATTCGTTAAAAGAATTCTCTTTTTTTTTTGCTTTAAAGAAGGCTTCTCTAGTCATGATGGATTTTTCATTTGTAGTTTGTTTTTCGCTATTTTTGAATTATTTTCTTACTTTGAATTAAAAATGTGATGCTCATTTGTGGTTTCATAAAGAATTAAGAAAATGCCGCACGATATTAATCAGTATATTGATTTTCCGAGCAGACGTTTATATAAATGGGAATTATTTATAATTTCTGTTAATTTTTCTTTTGAGTTAATCATTTTTTTACTTCGCGTTTCTTTTGTGAATTCTTTTAATAAGTTGTCCAACAATTTATATATTCAAGGAAAAGAAATAAAAATATCATATAAAATACCATTTAAAAATACTTTGCACCGTATTATTTTTTTTTTGTATTATTATTGTAACGCATCATTTTAATGTTGAAGATATCTTCAAAAAAGTGCGTATAGAAATTATATAAAAAAACTTAACTTTTAAAAATTATGAATTTTTATCCTATAATTTCCGGAAATCACATAAAACCAAACTAAAGAATTTAAATTAACCTAATACTACATAGAAAATTTAAAAAATTATTTGCTTAATAAGTTCCTTTGAAAACCTGAAAATTTTTTTGTATAAAGCCTTAAAATAAATTTGTGTTCAAACTTGAATTCATTATTGAAAATAATATAAGTAGTTTTACATTTTGCAATCATTACCACTATCATATAGTGATCTGCATTGTTTGCAAATTGGTTCTTAATCACTTTCTTTGTTTGAAAAAAACTGTATTTTCTACAGATTTTACAGCTAAAAAGCAATGGATTTTCTCAGACTTTATTTTCGTTCTGCGTAGGTCTTTTTCAGACTACGCAATCTCTAATTTAACTTGGTGATGATCTTCTATTTTTTTTTTTATACAGCTTACAATGTATCAAATAGTTGGTTTATTTCTGTATCGTTATCGTCTACTGTACCCGAGATGGCATCTAAAATTAGATTAATAATTTTAGCACTTGAGAAATCAAGTAATTCATCTAACTCATGACGGTTAAATATATTAAAAAACCCCATTTAAACCAATTTCATAAGTCAAAGTAATGATTTAATTTGATAATGTGATGTTTGACTGGTTGAATTGAATTACATTTACACATTATGGCCAAACCTTCTTCCAAAAGGTATTTAAGGTTGGTCTTATTTCAATAGAAGTAGTGCAAAATATATGAATTAAACAAAAAATAGAAACATATTTCCATACACCTTTTACTATCAAGAATTCATTTCCTTCAAGGATTTCTAATTTTTACGGCTACTTTTGGTAACTGTTTATGTAAGCTTCCTAAAAAGGCTTTATGTGTACAGTGAGGCATAAGTGAAGGTGTACTTTACATTTTCTCTCTCTCTCTCTCTCAAAAAAAAAAAAATGGAGAAAATTTATAATTCATTATTCCTGTCTAAACCCTTACTATTCACAACATATTTTATATCTAGAATATTAGAAAAGCAATTACAAAACTTTAATTTGAAATTTGAATTGATAAACTTTAAAAAAAATAGAACTTTGCATCTCATCAAAATGAAAGGCAAAAGTTTGATACAAATTGGCTGAAATATCAAAATAAAATGTATTCAATACTTTGTGGCAAATCTCCAATGTGTCTAATAACAGCATTGAAACTTTTTCGCATAGAATTTACCAATTTTTCCGTTGTTTTAGAAGAAATTATGTCTTAATTCTAGGGAAAACCTGTTCAAATGGTCCACGTTCAGTAAATCATATTTCCTTTCTCTATAAATGTTTGCAGAAGCTTAAAAAGTAGAGGATTGAGTTGAATACTTGAGAGTATGTGGCATACGATAGAGCAACTACGGACTGACATTGCGTGTCGTATGTTTGGGATTATTGTCCTGTTGGAAGTAGAAAATGTTGTATGGGCGAAGCTGATGGGGTCAGTTTGTTGATGATTGTTTATTGATATCCACGTAGACGTTCTTGCCTATTGTGCCATCAATGAATTAGAGTTTACAGACACCTCTCCGGCTGACATGCAGACCCATTGCATCACATTTTTGTCACTATGTTTTACTGTTGCTTGAGCATTTTTTCCCCCGTAGCTCAGTTTTCGGTTTTCTTCATTTTGAATTCTTTCCATTGCAAAAAATTCAATTGAATCTAGTTTCTTTTAAAACAATTTATTTTTCTCGCAGCTACTAGCTATTTCAAAATTTCTGTGAACTAAGCAGAATATTCAGCGCTATTATAGATGTATCATATTATTGCTTGACTTTTTATCACTGATTGATATGTAAAGATAAATGCGTTTTATCTTATTTTGTGTAAAACTCAATACTGTGTGTTCACTTTTCTTAATTTTGATGGGTTAAAATTTGTTTATTTTTATCGGTGTGTTTTTTTAATTTAAATGTAAAATTTTGTAATTATTTTTATATTCCAAAGATTTTATAAATATGTCTTGAGGTGAAAATAATTAACTCTAGAATCCTACCCCCTCTTTTTTTTTTGTTTAGAAAATGCAATATGTGTATGCAGTGACACACACAGAAATTTTTCGGGGGGGGACCAGGGTCGAAAGTTCACCATTCTCGTATCATGCTCCAATTCGCCGCCCAACATATCCTTTTGATTTTGTCGATTGTGGGGAACAAAAACAGTAAAAAATTAATAAATTAATAATTAATACTAATTATTGAATAAATAGTTTTGTTAATAATTTTTCAAATTAATTATTAATAACTACTCATTAAAATTTTACGCAATATATACGTAGGAGCATATTCAATCGGAAAAAAAAAATCAAGGACTATTGGGGGGTCTGGACCCGAGGACTCCTCCTTGTGTGCGCGACTGTGTGTGTCTTCACTTATGCTCTGTACATGTTTTTACGAAAAAAAAGGTGAGATAACAGGAACTGCTCAATTTTAAAAAAGTAAGAAAAAATGTTTTTCGATAAGTAGTGCTCCCCTTCTAAAGTATGCGGTTTATTCATGTATGTTCACTAAATTCATCCTTCTTTAAAATCTATTACTGCTTATATATTAGTTTTTGTTGCAGCCCTAAGAAAGGAATAATAAAGAATTTTTATTAAGAAAACAACTCAATTTGATTTCTTAAAAATGACTTTAACTGGCATTTACTCTAATTTGTGTTGATAGCAGTGGCGCACACAAGGGGGTCCTGGGGGTCCGGACCCCCCCAAAGCCCTTGATTATTTTTTCCGATTGATTATAATTCTAAGTACATAGTACGTAAAATTTAATTAAGTATTTGTTATTAATGATTAATTTTATTAATTAATGCTAATTATTTATTCAATAATTAGTTTTTTTACTGTGTTTTGTTCCCGAAAATCGACAAAATCAAAAGGAGCATGATACACAAGAATGGTGAACTTTCGACCCCAGACCCCTCCCTCCCCTGAAAAATTCCTGTGTGCGCCACTGGTTGATAGTGATGCACACACACACAAATTTTATTAAGTCAATTTTCAAAATTTTTTTTTTACCCGAATATAATTTTTGTGAAAAATTATATAGAAAATACTGTTCTGAGATAAAAACATATTAATCTTTAAGTACCGTAAACACTTTTAAGGAAAACAGTACCATCAATATATATATATTTTTAATAGAAGTTGGAACTATAGTTTTTTTCCCCTCGAACAGCCGGTTACGATTAAAAAAAGTAGAATGGTTTCACAGTTGAGTTTTCCCTTCATTCATATCAACATTAGCCTTTTTTGGTACAAAACTCTTAAGAAAAAAAGTGTGTATATAATATTTCACTAAAGCTATTTTTAATCGAACCAGCATAATTATTACTTATGGATGCATACGTAATGTGCATAATATCGTGCGAGTATGTTGATAGTGAAACTAAAAAAGATCTGCACGCCGTTCAATTATTTTTTTTAAAATTAGGTAAATCAACATCGTAACTTTTAAATCTTATACATTGGATTTATAGTGCTTTTTTTTTTAAAAAAAAAATTATTTTTTAAACATGCATTCAATCCAGCGTTGAGAAATGTTTTAAATTTTATCGTTGTAGAGTTTTAAAGATATTTTCAGGTATTTTGTCGCTTCTTGTTATCCTTCCTTGATGCTTAAGAAGTATCGTCCCTGAGTTTATTTTGTTTGGCAGCTCTAATCCTACCTCCACCGAGACTTGCATACTATATTACTTTTTTTTTAGTTTAGTGATGAGGGTGTAAAAAAGGATTTGAGTAACCGTGAGAAATTCTCTTCGGTGTCCAGCATCAGTTCCGTTTGATGTTTGTTTTTGTAAACAATACAGTTAATCATAGGTTATAAAATATATTTTTCAATAGTCGGGGTGTTAGTTCTGTTAGTTTATTACATGCTTAAATTACGTAGATGTAGTTTTTATAGTGTTCGAAAAAGGGTTCTTAAAAGGAGCGTTTTGTTTAAAACTATCTTTTCCAAATGTATGTGAGCCTGATCTAAACGCGGAGTACATTTTCAGACGGGAAAAATATTTAAATTATCATGAAAATTTGCAGTATTGCAATTTATACATCTGTTTCTAATATAGCATTTGTAAATTTTAAATGGTTCTATACACAATTAGTTTTTTTTTTATTTCAACATACAACGGGGTTGCTGATTTAGCATTATCGTATAGAAGCAAAAAATATGAAACACTTTATATCGGAATAAATGGATGAACTTTTATAAAAGTGAGGAGTGATGAAATATGCTGTGCTTTATATGATAGCGAAGCCAGAATATAATATTAATGTTGTAGTACTTTTATGTATGAAAAAAAAATCTAAATTCGGGTCTTATTCTTTTACATTACACGAAGACACTCTTGTCCGTGAAGTGAACTTGGTGGAAAAAAGTGTCCTTTATGCGGTAACAATTTTGAAAGTGCAAAATGACAATTTCTTTTTAAAAACTTTAAAAAAAAACCAGCCGTTAAATCATTTTATATTTAATGGTTAACGCAGAGGGAAAATATACTTGTTTGATGCCATATATAATTGAGATACAAAGGGCACAAGTAAGGAGCGCTATTCCACAAGAACTATTTAAAATAAAATGGTCAACTTTTTTCCCGCCTGGGAAAAACTTGGTTACTTTGAAAGTGTTCAATTTACTATTCTATGTTTTAAGAAAAGGAACTTTTATATTTCTTTATATAAACCATACTAATGTAACGAATGTAATATACTTACTAGAATAGTAAGATTATAGATTGGTAGAAGTTACTTGTGTGTCCTTTGTCTAAAGTATAATTGTCAAATCAATATCAAAATTATATAGCTCATTTTCATGTTGAACTATGAAACCATACTTCTCTTGACATTTTCTCAATGGATCATTTTAATTTATCTTTGAACTTACGAGCATTAAGTTGTATGTTCACTGTTTGCGATTAGCAAAACTGAATTTCCATAATCATAAACCTAGTGGATCGATATCGAAGTCATCCTCGTATGAAACAATGGCTTGGAATAATAGCACGACCACAATAGATATTTAGATATTAGCCTTTGTTTCATAACTTCAGCAGAGTTTGCTTTAGATAGTCTGAGTCTCTTCAATAAGTTCGGATGTAAATATTTGTGTGGAATTGACGGGAATTTGTATTATAGATAGAGAAGAATTTTCCAAGAACATGGCAGCTTTGGGATATGTTTCGCTTTTGCAGCTGTTTTCTGGGGATTTTTCTCATGATTTATAAGTGACCATGAAATTACTTGTTTGTTAAATGCTGCGATGCAAGACATAAAATTCGAAGTCATTCTTTATCGGTTAATGCATCGGAGAAAAAAGAAATTCAAATAAATATATTGGATGCATGTGAAGAATAATATAAAAAGAATTGAAACAAACCTAATCAGTAAGTCATATGTCCTCGGTTTTCTTATAAACAAAAGTTGTGGGCTACGGTAGCCGAGTGATCTTAGTTGCGAACTCGCGTGACGAGTTATTTTCGTTCATACTTTGGTTCGAGTCCTGACGTCTTTAAAATGTAGTGTGGCTGATGCACATTAAATTTGTCGAGAATTGAGGTTCTCTTTTGGGCATAGTGTGGAAGTTTAGAAAGTTAGAAGCCAGTTCTGATGTCATCCTTATAACCTCAACAAGGTTTAAAGTACGAGGTGCATTGTTAATAACCTTCGTGTTGCTGTAAAGTGCGAAGTTAATTAAACAATTATAAAACATATGCTGCTTTTTTTTCCCTTTATATTTCTTAAAAAATCTTGCTTTCTTTTTCATTGCATGAGGAGTGAGTAAAACTACAAAATAAACCTTCCCGTGTGTTTATTGGTACATAGGCTTGAAAAAGACTAGTGAAAAATGTCCAATTTCAGCGACTCCTTCGAGTCCATTATTACCATCGTTATAGAGTAATGGTACATTTCAAAGAAACCTAATGGAACGAAAAGACCTGCTCATTATAGGATCCGAATCATTTAATGGTGATGCGTAGGGGGTGGATTATCGATCAGTTTCTATTCATTGTTGATCTTTGAAGATAGCTTGGAGATTGACATATTACAAGAAAGTATTACGATTCGAACTTGGGATTCTCTAAAAGTTAATTGGAAATCTTTAGCAAGATCTTTTAAAATTAAAAACGTTTGTGCTAATCATTTTTTATCACGCATTTTGTACTGATCGAATAATTTTAATGAATTAATGAAAAAGTGCTGGAATGATTTTGTTGTTGCCTTTATGGTTTTGAAAAAGAGATAAATGTTCCTCCGTTTATAAATTTTGCCTTTAATAAATGTTAATGGGTTGAATAATTTTTCTCATTATTTGATTTTTATAGATCTGTATTAAGGGTATCAAAGCATGTGGACCTCAACAAATTATAACTGTAAATGTTTGTGCTCTGTAAGAAAGACATCAATGAAAAATCGAGATTTTTGATGTATTTATTGAGTTGAAGATCCAGCTTAAACGTAAACCGTTCTGTTCACTTAGGGTTTTTCCTTTGCGATTTGTATACCTTTCACGATATAAATATTGTCGAGAAAATTTGATATAATTCGAAGACAACTGAGTGGGATTTCTGAACAATAATTAACTCTAAATTAAAAATCGAATTAGACAATCCTCAAAATTCACTTTCCGACTTCGGTAATGTCACCGAACACCGAGCTGTAATCATATACTTCCGTCCTTACAGCCCGATCTTTTTCTGTTCACTGGACGGTACCGGCAGGACTCATGCCGCCGATGCAAGGGAAGGAAAGGGCCGCTTTTATCGAGAGAGAGGACGGCAAAATCTGGTGAACACGACTATGGGCATCGACCCCTATTCGGAAAGCGGTCCAGCCGCCTTTTGCGCTCTTCTCCTGCCTCGCTGACGGCTCTCTCTGGAAATGTGCGCGCGGCGGCTCATCCACCAGTTATGCACAGTCCCCCCTTGCAAGTTCACGGCCAAGATTCGAACATTGACCTTTTTTTATCGGTAGTTTTCCTTCGCTTGTTCAGCTCTCAGGTGCCGCTGCTGCTGTTGTAGTGTTCGCCGGTGTTTGTGTGCCAATGAATTGCAACAGGTGAATCTGCTATTGAGCGTGGGAGAAGAGGAAGTGTGTGTGTCGGGGCTGCTGTGTTTATACTTAAATTGAGGCAGTGGAGTGAAAGTGTCTGCGCATTGGTGATTTTTCTCAAACAAGGAACTCGATCCTTCATAGAATAGTAGTCGCGGTAAAGCTCGGTTTGGATAGCTTGAAACTCATTTCTGCCAAATATCTTGTTGTAAGTAAGGGCTCAAAGTTATGTGTATATTAGAGAACCAGCTCTGATGTGTCGTCCTTGTCCAAAAACAAAAGAACCCTAAGAACATGTAGCACTGAAGTTAAGGAAAAGTTTACTTAATAATCTTTTTTTAAAGGGTTTGCCAAAGCTTGTGACGCCAAGAAGTTCTTTTGTAGAAAAAGTTATTATAAATTGACGGTCTTGCTTTTTTTCTTTGGCTTAATTTTATGACTATGGGATCATATACTTTCACGACCCCCAACTAAATTGATTGTTTTTTAATATTATTGGGGGGGGTAAATTCTACTGTTCTTTTACGGTCATTAATTTTTGTTCCATTGTTATTTTTTTTTTTTTGAGTGTGTAAATTCCTCCGCACTTTTTCTGAGAAAGGAAAGTAATCACAACTTGAAATATATCGCTTACGTATCGTGCCAGCAGGCGATTACGATAAATGAATCGATTGTCAGAAATTTTATTAATAAATTTTTAAGTTTTTGTATCAGGTGTCGAGGGAAAAATCGTATCCTTTGTTGATATCAATTTTAGTTTTGTGCCTTTTGGACGTACATAATTGCAGTACTAAAATAATATATCTATCTGTAAAGAGAAATGTGCCAACAGAGCAAATTTTAAGACTGTGTGTGTGCATTAAGTTCTTCAAGTTCATTCTCTAAAACATGCCCTCTAAACGAGTTCATGTAGACGAGACTCTTCTTTGGTTTTTTTTATGTATTCATGCAAATATTTATTTGATGGGAAAATATGTGAGAAATACCCAATTCCAATCCCGTATGAATTAATTAAATATAAATGTTACTGTGTATGTACGGTTAATAATATTCATTTAACATTTGTTTGGGTTTTTATTTTTAAATGAAGAATAATTTTGTTTGTTGGCTCTTGATTTGCTTTAATGCACGGATTGCCCCTTTCCAATGAAAGTAAAGTTCTCATTTAATACTAATTTTATTTTAAATACTTAGGTTACGACCATTTGAATCTCATTCAAATCATAGTGTATGGGAGGACAGTATTATAAAATGATTTATAGAATCGCTTTATCTCTTGATTCATTTAGTCAAAAAATAGCTAGGTTAATGTTTTATGTAAAAAAAAGCACAATCACACGCACCCATCTTTTATTAAAGGCTTTTTTTTTTGTTCAGATGGTAAAATATTTAGGAGGTATTGTTGTAACGCCTTCTTATTTTTCACCGTAAGAGGACGCGCGAAAGCCACCGGATGCATTTTTGTAACGTGAGTAGTAAACAGTAAATAAAGCTTCCTTCAAACGGACCAGACCGATTACTTTCCATTGCATTCAGGTATAACTGTACTCACAAATTCGAAAATCTGGGGAGGGGCTATTCATTATTGATTAGAGTTTTTATATATGCTTACCATACACAAAGATTGGTTATTGTATAGTATGGCCTTGAATAAATATTAATTTTTCGTAAATTATGCCACAGAGAGCACTTATATTGTATTAAAAACCATTTATCATTTCTTCCTAGTTTTAAATGCTAATTTTTAACTGCAGCAGATTATAATGCAGATGACACTTTATTTAATCTTATGTCAGGTTTACAAATTCATATAAGAAAATTTTAAAATTAGGGAAGGGGAGATTGAAAACAGAGAGAGAGAGAGAGGAGAAAATTTAACTATCATTTTAGTGCTATAGT